>BJKM01000893.1:0-135000 GCA_015082035.1 Chaenogobius annularis
AGTTCTAAAAGAATCGAAAAGACACACAGTTCCACGACACAATTAGGTCATTAATAATATTTCTAACATTTTGTGTGAACGTGTTGCAGCGCGACAGGCGACGTTAAATATCTTAAAATAACAAGACAACAACCAACTCAAACCGCAGGCATCGCTGGCACTGCCCTAAACTGGTTCAGCTCCTATCTGGAAGACAGGAAGTACAGGGACGGTAACTGTGTCTCAGACCAGATGCCCCCTGACCTGTGGGGTTTCCCCAAGGGTCAGTCCTGGGACCCCTTCTGTTCAACCTCTACATGCTGCCGTTAGGGTCAGTTGATACGCAGCGAAAATGTGTCCGATCACAATGATGGCAGACGACACTCAGATCTATGTTTCCATGACGGCAGGTGAATATGGACCAGTGGATTCACTCTGTCACTGCATCCAACAGATCAGTGTGTGGATGCAAAAACTTTCCTTGCAAAACTTTCTCCAGCTGAACTCAGACAAGACTGAAATCATCGTCTTTGGCCCACAGAAAACAAAGAGAAATTGTTAACTGTCACCTCCAGTCTCGCTCTAAAACCTACACATCAAGTTTAGAAATCTGGGGGTAATAATGGACTCAGAAGCCCACGTCAAAATCAATAACATCAGCAGCTTTTTACCAGCTAAAAAACACTGCCAAAATCAAAAGTGTCTAAACCAGACTTGGAGAGACTTATCCGTGCGTTAGTCCAGAACGCTGAGCTAGAACCAGGAAAGTCCGTCGACTGTGGAAAGAAACGCTGGGTATTTTGATAGAACTGAGGGAGATTTTGTATTTTTGTGACGCTTAACGTTGCTATTATTTACGCTAAAATAAATAATAATCATTTGAGTGGTCGACTAAAATGAATGGAAAAGGAGAGCCAAACCACCAACGCTGAGCAAATAATTTTCTTAAGCTGTAAAATAAATAATTAGATTTACTACAAGAGGACAATAAACAAAAGCCTCAGTGTCCTGGAGCTACAGCGAGTTTCATTCAGTCACAAATAATGTTTGAGCGAGTTCAGACGCTTTTTCGGAAAAAAAAACCACGTCCAGATCCTCATGTGACTGTTCCCAGGAGCCGACAGCAGGGGGCGGCGCTGGGCTCGCTTCAGGTAAAGTCAGGTTGACCATAAAGAAGTCTCCAAACTGCACCAGAACCATGTGCGGAAAACGTCACTGTCCAAAGAACACAAGCGAGAACGCCGTGGTGAAGATGAGCGCCGTGATGAAGATGAGCGCTGTGGTGAAGATGAACGCCCGTGGTGAAGATGCATTTTGGGGAGTTTTCTTTCTCAACCTTAAATAAAGATAATAAGTTCAACTGTCTGACTTTACAAATGTCCAAAACAATAATGTTATTCTCTTTATGGTTCATCTTTCATCTGTAGAAACAATCTTTATAACATTATTAAAGCTCAAAGACGAAGCTTTTAGCCACATGTGGACTTTCATTTTCCCTCGACTTTGTGGTTTTGGGGGTTTTAAGACGTTCTTTCTGCTCCTCGACTTTTCCCTGAGCTCAGCTTTTTGTTCAGACTTTCCACCGTCTGAAGGACGAGACCCAGGTCTAAACCAGGTCCTAAAACCAGGTCTAAACCGGGTCTAAACCGGGTCTAAACCCGGTCTAGATCCGGGTCTAAACCGAGGTCTAAACTGGTCTAAAACCGGGTCTAATCCGGGTCTAAAGCAGGTCTAAACTGGGTCTAAACTGGGTCTAATCCGGGTCTAAACCGGGTGCAAAAACTGGGTCTAAACCGGGTCTAAACTGGGTCTAAACGGGTCTAAACTGGGGTCTAAACTGGGTCAAAACTGGGTCTAAACGGGTCTAATCCGGGTCTAAACCAGGTCTAAACTTGGGTTCTAAACTGGGTCAAAACTGGGTCTAAACGCGGGTAAACGGGTCTAAAACAGGTCTAAACTGGGTCCTAAACCAGGTCTAAACTGGGTCTAAACCGGGTCTAAACCAGGTCTAAACCGCGGGTCTAAACGGGTCTAAAACCGGGTCTATAAACCAAGGTCTAAAACAGGACTTAACAGGTCTAAACCAGTACTTAACCAGTACTTAACCAGGACTTAACCAAGGTCTAAACCGGGTCTAAAACCGGGTCTAAACCAGGTCTAACCAGGTCTAAACCAGGGCTAAACCAGGACTAAACAAAACCGGATTAAACTAGGTCTAAACCGGGTACTAAACAGGACTAAACCAGGACTAAACCAGGACTGAACCAGGTAAACCGGGTCTAAACCAGGACTAAACAGGTCTAAACTAGGGCTAACCAGGACTAAACCAGGATCTAAACCAGGTCTAAACTTTGTCTAAACTGGGTCTAAAACAGGTCTAAACCGGGTCTAAACCAGGTTAAACCAAGACTGAATCAGGGTCTAAACCGGGTAAACTACTCAACCAGGGTCTAAACCAGGTCTAAACCGGGTCTAAAACAGGTCTAAAACAGTCTAACAACGGGTCTAAACCGGGGTCTAAACCGGGTCTTGAACCGGTCTAAACAGGTCTAAACGGGTCTTAAACTGGGGTCTAAACCAGGTCTAAGAACGGGTCTAAACCAGGTCTAAACCGGGTCTAAACTGGGTCTAAACCGGGTCTAAACCAGGGTCTAAACCGGGTCTATAACTGGTCTAAAACGGGTCTAAAGCACGTCTAAACCACGTCTAAACCACGTCTAAACCGGGTCTAGAACAGGTCTAAAACGGGTCTAAACCGGGTCTAAACGGGTCTGAACGGGTCTAAACCGGGTCTAAACCAGGTCTAGAACCAGGACTTTAACCAGGAACTTAACCTAGGTCAACCAGGACTTAACCAGGACTTAACCAGGTCTATAACAGGGTTAAACCGGGTCTAAACCAGGTTCTAAAACCACGTTCTAAACCAGGCTAAACCAGGTGAACCCGGACTTAACACGTCTAAACCAACGTCTAAACTAGGATTAACCAGGTCTTAAACCAGACTTAACCAGGACTTACCACGTTAAACCAGGACTTAACCAGGTCTAAACCAGGTCCAAACCGGGTCCTAAACCAGGTCAAACCAGGATTAACCAGGACTTAACAGGTCTAAAACAGGTCCAAACAAGGCCTAAACAGGCCCAAAGCACGACTAAAACCGAGACAAAGCCAGGCCTAAACGGGTCTAAACCAGATTATAACCAGGACTAAAACCAGGCTCATAAACAGGTCTAAACCAGGTCTAAACCAGATAGAACCGGGACTAACCAGGCCTAAACCAGGTATACACAGGGGTTGAACAGGACTAAACAAAGTCTAACAGCTAAACCAGCACTTACAGTCTAAACCAGGACTAAACCAAGATAAACCAGGCATAAACCAGGTCTAAACAGGTCTTAAACCAGGCCTAAACCAGGCCTAAACCAGGACTAAACCAGGCTACAACCAGTATTAAACTAGGCCTAAACCAAGCACTTAACCAGGACTAAACCAGAATTAAACCAGGACTAAACCCTGACTCAACCAGGTTCTAAACCAGGACTAAAACCAGGACTAAACCCGGACTAAACCAGGTCAAAATAAAACCAGGACTAAACCATCAGTATTAAACCAGGACTAAACCTGGAACTAAACCAGTCTAAACCCGGACTAAACCAGGTCTAAACCAGGACTAAACCAGGTCTAACCAGGACTGAACTGTTTTTTTAAAAACACGTGGGGTTGAGATTTTCCGAACAAAAACACAAGTCTGATGTTTCTGGGCAGATGTTTGAGACCTTTTGAACTTTTTATGGATTTTCCCAAAGCTGAAGAAAAGAAAGAGAAGAGGAGAAGAGGCAAAGACGGAGAGCCAGGGAGGAAAAGAACGAGAAGAACGAAGACACAAGTACAGAGAAGAGAAGAGAGAAATGGATGCAAAAAAAAAAGAAAAGTGACAGAAGTAAAAGCGAGATACAGAAAAAAGGAAAGTAGAAGACATGAGAGGAAGGGGGAGGGGAAAAAGAAGAGAGAATGAGAGAGGAGAGGGAAGAAGGGGGGAAGAGAGAAAAGAACGAGAAGAATGGAGAGAGGAGAGGGAAAAGGAGGAAGAGGACCTAGAAAGATGGAGGAGAGGGAGAAGAGAGAAAAGAGGTAGAGAGAGGGAGGAAGAGAGAAAAGAGGGAGAATGAGGAAGACAGAAAAGGAAATAGAAAAGAAGGGCGAGAGAAAGAGAGGGGCAAGGGCAAAAGAGGAGAGGGGGAGTGAGGGATAGAGAGAGAGGGTGGGAGAGAGAGGCGAGGGGGGCGAGGGGGAGCGAGAAGAGAGAGAGAGAGAGAGACAAGAGAGAGGAGCAGGAGGGGAGAATGGGGGAGTGAGGGATAGAGAGAGAGGGGCGAGAGAGAGAGGGAGAGAGAGGAGGAGCCAGAAGTTTTGCAGATGGAAACTTTGAGTCACATTCAGACTGAGCTCTTAAATCATTACAGCAGATACAGGACTGAGGCGGGATTATGACCAGATTTAGTCCTGGTTTAGTCTTGGTTTAGTCCTGGTTTAATCCTTGTTTAGTCCTTGTTCAGTCCTGGTTCAGTCCTGGTTTGGACCTGGTTTTGTTCTGGTTTAGTCCTGATTAGACCAAGTTTAGTCCTGGTTTGGTCCTGGTTTAGTCCTAGTTTTAGTCCATGATAGACCTAGTTTAGTCCTGGTTTAGTCGATGGTTTGGACCTGGTTTTGTCTGGTTTAGAACCTGGTTTAGTCCTGGTTTGTCCTAGTTTAGTCCTGTTTAGTCCTGGTTTGGACCTGGTTTTTGTTCTGGTTTAGTCCTGGTTTAGTCCTGGTTCAGTCCTGGTTTGGACCTGGTTTTGTCCTGGGTTAGACCAAGTTTAGTCCTGGTTTAGTCCTGGTTCAGTCCTGGTTTGGACCTGGTTTTGTCCTGGTTTAGACCATTTAGTCCTGGTTTAGTCCTGGTTTAGACCCTTTCACTTATTTCTCTCTCTCTTTAAACAAACTTTGACAACTCAAAAAGACACACTTTAAGAGGCCCACCTGATGATGTCACAAGGTGGAACAGAGCATTCTGAGCGCTCCCGGCGGGACACAAACATGTGGACGAAACAAAACCGCACCTCCCGGTCTGTTTTTTGAGGAGGAAACGGCATGAGACGAGTTCAAATCGGCCCCAAACGAATCCTCCATTTTAGACCAAACGATGAGCTCCAGGTTCTGGCGTTTTGGCTCGTCCACAAAAGCCTTTGGGACGTGCCAAAACGCCCGGGCTCATTCTCTTTCACCCGCTGCACATCTGAATTCATCTGCCTTTATAATGTCTGCATCTTTACACAGGCTCCACGGGGCAAGATGGAGGTTCGGGACGGGGGGGGGGAAAAAAGACGGTCCTGGTTTTGGTCCTTGTCTTGGTTTAACCTGGTCTCGATGCCAGGTTCAGACCTTGGTTTGGTTCAGTCCAAGAGCAGAACGTTAGCTTCTCCCTGACAAGTTACTCCAACATCGACAGAGAAGTACCTCCTGGCAGCCGAAATACAAAGTAGAAAAGTATTTGGGGGAAACTATAGTCTTTGTTTGGATTTGTCTGAGATTTCCCTGGAATTCGAATCTCGCGATATACATTTCTAGCGCTACTTTTTGGGACGATTGATCGAAACTGAAAGCTTCTAAAATGTTCACGATTATTATTGTTTTGGTTCTTCTCACCTGAATAGTCTCCGATTAACGACACAACCGCACCAGCAGGGGTCTCTTTTACAAAGCGTAAACACAGGTCACGTACGCGGAGAGAGACTTTGCGCGTCGGGGGTTTTTTCGGCGAAGAGAGCGTTTGTGGAAGCCCGAATTTTACGTCGCGCACTTTTTTTGGTAAGAATTCCGCGTAAATGAGACCAGACCTGATCCGCGTCTTAAAAACAAAAAAGCACTGAAAACCATCGGTGACGTGCTCGGATTGAATAGTGCTTATCTTCATCTTGAAACACGACTGCCGATGTGAATGGTTTTATTAAAAATACAAAAAAGACAAGCATTTTCTCACTTGAAATGACAAAAAAAAAAAAAAAATGCTTCAAAAATGTACACAAATCAAGATAAATACTAATGAATTCCAGCACTTGAGCGTATTTAATAGTGTTGTTCATCGTAACGTTAGCTTCCGTTTGTCTACAAAAGTGTTCCCTATCATCATTACTATTCATTTAGTCTGGTTATAGACCTGGTTTAGACCTGGTTCGCACTATGAAAGCCCCATAGTTCCTGTGAAAGAACCTTTGCACCGTGACGAGAGAAACAAGGGCCAAACTAACAATGTGGTTTAGAGACTTTAAAAATCCAAACGTGACCGGTTTCAGCCATTTAAGTTAGTTTGCGTTTCCATCGCATATGGAAATCTGTGGTATGAATGTGTAGATAAAATGAAAAACGATTGTGGACTCGACATTTCTGTGAGTCTGTTTGTCCAGCAGAACCTCAAAATGTCCTTCAGGAGCTCCTATTGAGCAGACAAATGCAGTAAAACACAAAGTTAAATGTGTTTGAAGCAGTGTACATCTTACAGCTTTGACTCTGACTAAACCACCCGGATTTGTCATATTCTGTGACATCCTGCAGTTTCTCCAGTGAAATCGCACTTTGTTCCGCGATTCGCATGCGTTTGTTTGTTTGTTTGTTTGTTTACCGACTGCGCGCGCAAGATAAAGTAGACAACGAGCAACAAAAACATAAGAAGAAGCGTGAAAAACATCATAAGTGACAAAAATGTGACTAAAAGCAAAACAAACAGACAAAAATGCATTTAAAAGCAATAAAAACACAACTAAAATGTAATGCGTTGGCTTTGGATCATGTTAGACTCTTGACAAAGCGAGTGCCGCGCGGCGACAAACGGGAAACAGCTGTTGCTAACGTGCTTTGCTAGCTTCGTGTCGCTAAGGCTCGACGTATGAGTTAGCATCAGTGGAAACACGAGATTAAGTCAGAGTTCGGAGACGCATGATTCTTTTGTGTTTCTCTGTCTAGTTCAGTTTTCACCTATGCGCATCTATCTCTATGACAACGAGCAAGTGACGGCACCGAACCAAGTGACAGGTCAGGTCTGCGGGGAGGAGAGGAGAGTCCTCTCGTTGGGTAAGTTTAACGTCATACTGTGGAACATTCCAAACAAAGCGACGGTATATCCAAGAGGAAGCGCGGGCATGGCTAAAGCAACAAGCGGGAAGGTTCCGTGGTTGAACTTTTGAACATTGCTCGTGATAATACCGTGGGTAAAAGTGCAGTGGGCGTACTCCGAGCGTACAGTTTATCTTCTGTTTGAGAATCCTCTAAACACGTTCCAAACACCGGGACGAGACGCAGCTGCTTCAGAGCGGCCGCGGCCCCCACTCCGTAAACACCCGGGATCGTTCATCATCGGCTCTTGACAAACCCACGGTGTTTACGCAAGCTTTGGCAGGAATCAGACGCGTTTTTTTCTTTGTTTTGTTTTTTTTGCGTCGCCAGGAATGTTCCGCAGTATTCCGTTCATCTCAAATCCTACAATTGAATTTTGGCAGAGAAACCAGCAGGAACTCGGTGGAAGTGCGATTGTCTGCGCTCACGACATGTGCGGCGGAAGGAGGCTCGCCGGAGCAGAAACCGTTTACAAATAAAGGCTTTTTCATGACCAATCCGTAATTAGGGACACGATTCACGAGTCTGGGGGTACTCTGAGCGACACAACTGACACGGGGTCAGATCTGAGCGAACAAAACATTAGATTTCACGTAGAAACTGCTCTGTCTCTGTTCAACGACTGCAAGAGCAAACTTTTGGAGGTCAAAGTTATCCAGCCAAATGTGTAGAAGTATGCTAATGCTAACTCTAGCCGCACACTGTATTCAACAATAACAAACGCTTCTGAGGCTATTTCAAAGTCTTCTCAGGGGCACGGTTAAAACGAAGACCTCTGATGTTTGGCAAAGATTCACGGTTCGAATGACCTCAAACGGGGCCGAGCGGTGACGAAAGAGGGCAAGAGAACGTGGGCGAGAGAACGTGGGCGAGAGAACGTGAGAGAGAGAACGTGGGCGAGAGAACGTGAGCAAGAGAACGTGAGCAAGAGAACGTGGGCGAGAGAACGTGGGCGAGAGAACGTGAGCGAGAGAACGTGGGCGAGAGAACGTGGGCGAGAGAACGTGGGCGAGAGAACGTACGTGAGCGAGAGAACAGTGAGGGAGAGAACGTGGCGCGAGAGAACGTGATGCGAGGAGAACGTTGGGCGACGAGAACGTGGGGAGAGAACGTGAGCGAGAGAGGTGATCAAGAGAAGTGGGCAAGAGAACGTGGGCTAAGAGAACGTGGGCAAGAGAACGTGGGCAAGAGAACGTGGGCAAGAGAACGAAGACGTGGGCAAGAGAAACGTGGGCAAGAGAACGTGAGCAAGAGAACGTGGGCAAGAGAACGTGGGCAAGAGAACGTGGGCAAGAGAACGTGGGCGAGAGAACGTGGGCGAGAAGTGAACGTAGCGAGAGAACGTGATCAAGAGTACGTGATCAGAGAACGTGGGCAAGAGAACGTGAGAAAGAGAACGTGGGCAAGAGAACGTGGGCAAGAGAACGTGGGCAAGAGAACGTGGGCAAGAGAACGTGGGCAAGAGAACGTGGTCAAGAGAACGTGGTCAAGAGAACGAGGTCAAGAGAAAGTGGTCAAGAGAACGTGGGCAAGAGAACGTGGGCAAGGGAACGTAGTCAAGGAAACGTGATCAAGAGAACGTGGGCAAGAGAACGTGGGCAAGAGAACATGGGTAAGAGAACGTGGGCAAGGGAACGTGGTCTGGAAAACGTGGTCAAGAGAACGAGAACGTGATCAAGAGAACGTGGTCTGGGGAACGTGGTCAAGAGAACGAGAACGTGGGCAAGAGAACGTGGGCAAGAGAACGTGGGCAAGGGGCCAGAGATGACACAAGAACGCAACGGGCCAATGAGCTCCAGAGGGACGCTGCGAGTGGTCATTCCGTTTAGGAACAGGATCGTGGTTACGGTCCGGTGTTTGGTCCACGTGCATGAGACAGGCTGGACACTCATGTCACTCAAGCGCACTGAACATGATCACATTTCAGATTTGACCAAAGATTTTGCCCCTTTTCCCCAGTTCGACCAGGAACACGGGCGCTGTCGTGTTTAACATTATATTTAAGTTCTAAAACATGAGACACCAAAGCAAAGGAACAAGAGACAAGAACAAGAACAAGAACGCTAAACTGCCATCTTTATTCTTCACGGCAGAAATACAGTCTGGCCTTTCCATAAGTCGTTATAATTATTCAAACTATGCGAGCGTTAGCGATGCCGAACAGTCCCGGGGCCTGAGGACGAGGACGCGAGTTCATCGGGTTTGATTCGGAGAACAAGGAACATGTGTTGGATGAAGTGTGAACGGCGGACCTGCCCGAACACGTGGGGGTTTCACAGACGCGGCGCACGGACGCGTTCTGTTAACTGGGGTGAGGCGCGATCCAGACGGAGTAGTGGCCGCTACGCTGTACTGCAGCCTCGCGGAACGGACGGTCAAAGAGTTCGGCCCGTAAAATGACCGACGGTGCTCGATTCTGTTTCGTCTAAAAAAAATAAAATGTAAGGAATTTCACTCTTTCACCGTTTCTACAAAATCCACAAAATTACAACAACAACAAACAAACGGTGTACGGTAATCTGCTGTCGGCGTGCGCGCAGAGCATCGCGGGGAACGGCCCAGAGCTAGCGCCGCAACCAGGAAGTGACGCGGAAGAAAGAGATGTTTATTTTATTTATTTTTCTTTAGGCCAATGAGGATGCGGCGTTGACTTGAATTGTCCACCATCTTGTCCTCCCGGGGCGCGGCGCGGAGTCTCAACTAAGACGGCCTTTCCGACTCAAACTGCACTACAAGCTTAAAGGCGCACTGCGGGACTTTCCTCCCCCTGAAACAGCCTGATTTGAGTGCTTTAGCCCTGGTGGAGCTCTCGTCTGCCCTGGTTTGCCTTGTGTCAGTGAACGCTCCTCCAAAACAAGGACATCATGTGAAAGTCAATTCCTTCGTGAACCCTCGCGTCGCCGTCTGCTTCTGTCCCCAAACGCTGCGCTTTCATTTCCTGTTTCCTTTTTTACACTTTGGGTCAAATCGCCTCTGGATATTTTTTTATTATTTTTTTTTACAAAAACGTGTCTCCAGCTCCATCCGACACGCCAGTTTTATGAACCAGTGTATATGGAAAACAAGCAACACATTATGACCGTCTTTTATGATTTTGTATACTTTATATTGTTTTTAATTTGTTTTTAATTTGGTTTGTGCGTATTTATGTATTTTATGTATTTTTTATTATTTATTCATTTTTATTTTTTTCTTACATTTTTACATTTTTAAATATATTTTCAACATATTTGACATGTGCTTTTGTACTCTTTGCAGCACTTTGGAGACTTTTGTGTTAAAATGTGCTGTGCAAATAAAGTTGGATTGATCGGAATATTTACCGTTAACATTAAAAACATATAACCAATAAATATTCCCAAATGATGCGTAAAAGATTGGTCATTTTTTGTGATTAGAATTGTGAATAAACTGTGGGCGAAGTCTGAATTACGTCACATTTATTCCTGTTTGATCTAATGTCGGCGGCAGAAGTCGTCGTTGACTAAGTTCGTTGCTGAGGCTCTAATTTGCTGTCAACAAAGCGGGGAACCGTCCACGCACATCTCTGAGAAAACGATCTTATATTTTCGCGATAACCGTCTAAACACGTCTCGAAGATGAAAAGAACGGCTGTGAACGTTAAGATTACAGCAAAGGCGGGTTAATTGCACCTTAAGCTCGAATTTAAACAGTGAAATTACAAGTCGTTTCTCTTCAAATTACACAAGCGCTTTGACGGGGAAAGGTAAGTGTGGGATTGGACCTGATTCATGTGGAAGTCCAATTACAGACAAATATGTGAGAACATGATAGAGTTAAGAATAAACCAAAAGGAAAACTATAGAAACATGACTTTAAAATGGACATAAATGTGACGAATGAACTGGAAGATTGGAATATATTTGTTGTTCTTTTGAGTTTTCACATCAAAAACCCGTGAAACATTTTGAAAAATACCATCCACAAGTGATCTTTTTGAAGTTTGTTGCGTTCCCAAAATGTGCGTTGGAATGTTCCACAGCATGGCATTAGTGATGGCGAGAAGCGGGGCGGTGGCGCAGGTCGGGTCTGTGGAGAGGCGAGCCCACTCCACTGTAAGAACGCGGGTTTTCTCAAGGGGTTTTTGTAAGTAATAAGACGTATGAATACACTAAGGCAAGAACACATCTCCGTGGAGACGAGCTACTTCCTGTTCAAAACTGTAGAACTGATAAGCCCCACCTCGCCCCTCTCCATGGTGATAAGCCCCGCCTCGTCATAGTGACAACGAAATCACACGTTTGTAGGATAAAAAAAGGATTAAATCAGACATGATGGAATAAATTAAACTAAATCGCTGTTGAAACAAAGTTGATTTTGCACAATACGTCTCCTTTAAAGGTGCACTAAGTAGCTTTTCTGGTGGAGGGTCCGCCACCTGCTCTTCTCTGTGGAAAAAAGAGTTTTTGGACACAAGACCGAATGAACTTTGAACAAATTCAATGTAAGAGGCCGACGTGAAAAAAAGGGAAAAGTGTTCCATGAATAACCACACGGAACATCTCTTTGAAGGACTTTTCCACTGGAGGATGAAGTCATGTCTTTTGAACAGGACGGAGAACGACAACGACGCCTCAGTATGTTTACCACCGATTTTCTGATGAGTACAAGGGAGAATGAACCGCCTTCTACTGCGAGTACAGGGGAGAATGAACCGTCTTCTACTGCGAGTACAGGGGAGAATGAACCGTCTTCTACTGCGAGTACAAGGGAGAATGAACCGTCTTCTACTGCGAGTACAGGGGAGAATGAACCGTCTTCTACTGCAGAGACAAGGGAGAATGAACCGTCTTCTACTGCGAGTAAGGGGAGAATGAACCGTCTTCTACTGCGAGTACAGGGGAGAATGAACCGTCTTCTACTGCGAGTACAGGGAGAATGAACCGTCTTCTACTGCGAGTACAAGGGAGAATGACCGTCTTCTACTGCGAGTACAGGGGAGAATGAACCGTCTTCTACTGCGAGTACAGGGGAGAATGAACCGTCTTCTACTGCGAGTACTGGGGAGAATGAACCGTCTTCTATGCGAGTACAAGGGAGAATGAACCGTCTTCTACTGCGAGTACAGGGGAGAATGAAACCGTCTTCTACTGCGAGTACAAGGGAGAATGAACCGTCTTCTACTGCGAGTACAAGGGAGAATGAACCGTTTCTTACTGCGAGTACAGGGGAGAATGAACCGTCTTCTACTGCGAGTACAAGGGAGAATGAACCGTCTTCTTACTGCGAGTACAGGGGAGAATGAACCGTCTTTCTACTGCGAGTACAGGGGAGAATGAACCGTCTTCTACTGCGAGTACTGGGGAGAATGAACCGTCTTCTATGCGAGTACAAGGGAGAATGACCGCCTTCTACTGCGAGATACAGGGGAGAATGAAACCGTCTTCTACTGCGAGTACAAGGGAGAATGAACCGCCTCTTCTACTGCGAGTACAGGGGAGAATGAACCGTGTTCTACTGCCGAGTACAGGGAGAATGAACCGTCTTCTACTGCGGAGCTTACAGAGGGAGAATGAACCGTCTTCTACTGCGAGTACAAGGGAGAATGAACCGTCTTCTACTGCCGAGTACAGGGGAGAATGAACCGTCTCTACTGCGAGTACAGGGGAGAATGAACCGTCTTCTACTGCGAGTACAAGGGAGAATGAACCGTCTTCTACTGCGATAGTACAAGGGAAATGAACCGTCTTCTACTGCGAGTACAGGGGAGAATGAATACCGTCTTCTACTGCGAGTACAAGGGAGAATGAACCGTCTTCTCTTACTGCCTCGAGTACAAGGGGAGAATGAACCGTCTTCTACTGCGAGTACAGGGGAATGAACCGTCTTTTACTGCGAGTACAAAGGGAGAATGAACCGTCTTCTTCTGCGAGTAACAAGGGAGAATGAACCGTCTTCTACTGCGAGTACAGGGGAGAATGAACCGCCTTCTACTGCGAGTACAGGGGAGAATGAAACCGTCTTCTACTGCGAGTACAAGGGAGAATGAACCGTCTTCTACTGCGAGTACAAGGGAGAATGAACCGTCTTCTACTGCGAGTACAGGGGAGAATGAACCGTCTTCTACTGCGAGTAAAAGGGAGAATGAAGTCACATTGAAAAAGTCATGATTCTTGTTACTTAATAGATACTTTTATATTGTAGTATTTCCACAGTAATGCATGACACTACTAAGGCACTACTTTTATAATGTTTTTCCATTTTTTGTGTATATTTCCAATAAAAACAATAAACATGACCAGAGAGCTAGACAAAATAATAATAATGATAATAATAATAATAATAATAATAATAAAAACCAGTAATAACAATGATAATAATAATAATTATTATTATTGTTGTTGTTGTTGTTGTTGTAGTATTATTACATTATTATTGTATTATTATTATTATCATTATTATTATTTTATTATTATTATTATCATTATTATTATTTTATTATTTTTATTATTTTTAGTCAGTCCAGTCCCATCTCGTCCAAAGTTGATCAAATGTGTCCATTTCCCAAATTCAATCCGACTGTCACTTTTTTCCTTTGGTCTGATGTTTATTACAACGTTCAGTCCGACATGTTTCACTCTCAAGTCTTTAACGTGTCTTTGTTTTGAAGTCCTATTACAACGTGGGAAAGTGACACAACCATAATGAGACCTGATCCCGCGCATTCCAAGAGTGTGTTTACAGGGCTCAGACCACGACTGCGTTTCATATTCAGAGATCGCGACGCCGAGGAGCAAACTCACAGCTGCTGATGTTAAAGAGGGGGGATTCCAGAACGCCTCAGACGCGGTGAGCCACGCCGAAACACGCCGCAGCGCTCGGATCAGGAGTCCCACCCAGAGTCTGGACCGGTTTCAGGTGCCAAACGCTCTTAGGGCTTAAAAACAGTTCCTCTCGATCACAACTGAGCCAGAGCTAAACTTTATCAGGCTAAACATGATCTATAAGACGTTCTAAATGATGGATTTGTCCCGAGTCCCTCACGTTTCCTCCTGCAGCTCATGAAGGAAGCCGTCGTGACCACGGGTGCTTTAGCTCCAAACCTCCGTGGCAGAAGCGGCGCTGCCTCAGGCCACAGCGCTGACCTCGGTCCGGCCAAAACACATGTAATGCACACAAGCGCTAACGCCAACGTAGCATTTAGCAACCGCCGCAACCTGCAATTACCCCCACGCCCAGGACCGGGTCTGAAGAACCGGCCCGAAGATCCAGTGCGAACGCCGCGGAGGCCAACGGGGAACGACAGAGGAGCAACGTAACGGTCGATGTAGAAGTTTAGGCCTGTGAATTTAGACTTAAATTTAGACTTAAATTCACAGGCCTTAAATTCACAGGCCTAAACTTCTAAATTTAGACTTAAATTCACAGGACTAAACTTCTAAATTTAGACTTAAATTCACAGGACTAAACTTCTAAATTTAGACTTAAATTCACAGGACTAAACTTCCTAAATTTTAGACTTAAATTCACAGGACTAAACTTCTAAATTTAGACTTAAATTCACAGGACTAAACATCGTCGTTTTCTGCTGAAGAAGAAACGTCTCGTTTTATGTATAATATTCACAGCGTTTTGAGCCCTGACCTCCCGCGCTCGAGCTTTAGACCCCTTTTCTTCCCCTTCCTCCGCTCGCTCTTATCTTTCTTTCCTTGTCTTTTCTTTCTATTACCTTCTCTCTCTCTCTCTCTCTCTCTCTCCTCTCTCTCTCTCTCTCTCTCTCTCTCCCTCCTCTCTTACCCTCTCTATACCCCTCTCGCTCTTCCCTTCTCTCTCTTCTCTCTCTCCCCGCCTCTCCTCTCCCCTCTTCTCTCTTCTCTCCCTCTCTCCTCTTTTTCTCCTCTCTTCTTCTCTCTTTCCCTCTCCTCCCCCCTCCCCTCTTTTCTCCTCCTCCTCTCTCTCCTCTCTCTCTCTCTCCTCCTCTCATCCCTCTCTCCCTCTCACTGCCCCTCTTCCTCGTCTCTCTCCTTCCTCTCTCCCCCCTCCTTCTCTCCGCCCCCTCTCTCCCCCCACAGCTCGGCGGGGCATCAGCCTTGTGATTTGTAGAGAAAAACACTCACAGCTGTAAACAACAGAATGAGCCGATAAAACTGTCCAGGAACGTCTCCAGCTATGCTCTGCCGCGATTACACCGGACCCGGGTCTGAGTGTACACCGGGACGGTCGAGTTACACCGGACCGGGTCTGAGTTACACCGGGACCGGGTCCTGAGTTACACCGGGACCGGGTCTGAGTTACCACCGGACCGGGTGTCTGATTTTACACGGTGTACCCGGGTCTGAGTACACCGGACCCGGTTCTGAGTTACACCGGACCCGGGTCTGAGTTACACCGGACCGGGTCTGATTTACACTGTACCCGGGTCTGAGTTACACCGGGACCCGGGTCTGAGTTACACTGGACCGGGTCTGATTTACACTGTACCCGGGTCTGAGTTACACTGGGACCGGGTCTGAGTTACACACGGATCTGAGGTTACACACGGACCCAGGTCTGAGTTACACACGGACCCGGGTTTGATTTACACACGGACCCGGGTCTGATTTACACCGGGACCGGGTCTGAGTTACACACGGACCCGGGTCTGAGTTACACCGGGACCGGGTCTGAGTTACACACGGACCCGGGTCTGAGTTACACACGGACCCGGGTCTGATTTACACCGGGACCGGGTCTGAGTTACACACGGACCCGGGTCTGAGTTACACCGGGACTGGGTCTGAGTTACACCGGACCCGGGTCTGAGTTACACACGGACCCGGGTCTGAGTTACACCGGACCCGGGTCTGATTGACACTGGACCGGGTCTGATATTATGTTCCATCTGTAAGAAGGAGCTTGTGACTAGAATCTGAACCAGAAACGAAGTCTAGACTCTCCTGGGACCTGCCTGGAGCACAGACTGGATTAGAGACCTGTTTAGTCCAGGAAACCCTCAGGACTTTAATTACAGCTGGGACGCGAGCCTTTAACTTTGACCCGAAAATGAGTCCACTGAGGAGGGGGGAGAGAGAGGCCTGAGGACCGGGACTCAGCCTGGACTGGACCAGGACTGGAACCTGGACCGGAACCTGGACTAGAACTGGACTGGAACTGGACTGGAAAAGGACTAAACCAATACTGGACCGAGACTGGACCACGACTAGACCAAGACTGGAACAGGACTAGACCAAGACTAGACCAAGACTGGACCAAGACTGGACCACGACTGGACCAAGACTGGACCACGACTAGACCAGGACTGGACCAGGACTGGACCAGGACTAAACCAGGACTAAACCAGGACTTGTTTACAAAAGTACACTTTAGTTTATCAAAACTCTTACACAATCGGACTAAACTGGGACCAAACTCAGAACTAAACCAGGTCTTTTAAGGAAAACCAAACCAAACCAAACCAGTAAACTATATTTTCTTTATATTTTGTCTTATTCGAGTTTAATTACAATCAAAGTGGTTTGGCTCAAACCAGGCCTGAAAGTCTGAACGCGGTCTTACTAATGGAACAAGTTTATTTTAAAATGTAATATTTGTTTTTATCTCCAGAAAGAACTGGACTCTCTGGAACTGGACTCTCTGGAACTGCACTCTCTGGAACTGGACTCTCTGGAACTGCACTCTCTGGAACTGGACTCTCTGGAACTGCACTCTCTGGAACTGCACTCTCTGGAACTGCACTCTCTGGAACTGCACTCTCTGGAACTGGACTTGGAAACTGGACTCTCTGGAACTGGAACTCTCTGGAACTGGTTCTCTGGAACTGGACTCTCTGGAACTGGACTTCCAACGGACTTTCCTGTCAGCTTTCGTCCTCCATTTTCTCACACAGCGATCTGTCGTTTTTGTGGTAAATACTTCGACTGTCACATCTGGAAGTCATCACTCTCTCTCTCCATCTATCTCTTCCTTCACTCCCCCCTCATCTTCTCTCGCTCCCTCCATCTCTCTCTCTCCCTCCATCTCTCTCTCGCTCCTCCATCTCTCTCTCTCCCTCCATCTCTCTCTCTCCCCCTCCATCTCTCTCTCTCTGCCTCCATCATCTCTCTCTCTCCTCCATCTCGTCTCTCTCCCTCACATCTCTCTCTCTCCCCCTCCATCTTCTCTCTCTCTCCTCCATCTCTCTCTCTCCCACCTCCATACTCTTCCTCCCTTCCACTCTCTCTCTCTCGCTCCCGTCATCTCTCACATCCCTCCTCTCCTCATCTCTCTCTGCTCCCCCCTCCTATCTCTTCTCCTCTCCCTCCATCTCTCCTCTCTCGCTTCTCCGTCATCTCTCTCACTCCTCTCTCTCCCCCTCATTCTCTCTCTCCCCCCTCGCATCCTATCTCTCTCCTCTCCCTCCACTCTCTCATCTCGTCCCTCATCTCTCTACTCCCTCTCTCTCACCCCCTCATTCTCTCTCTCCCCCTCCATCTCTCTCTCTCCCTCCATCTCTTCTCTCTTGCTCCCACATCTTCCTCACTCCTCTCTCTCCCCCTCATCTCTCTCTTCGCCCCTCATCCTCTCTTCATCCTCCCTGCCATCTCTCTCGTCGCTCCTCGCATCTCGCTCTCTCTTTCCTCCCTCTCTCTCTCCATCTCTCTCGCTCCCACCCTCCATCTTCCTTTCTCTCCCCCCTCCATCTCTCTCTCTCCCTCCATCTCTCTCTCTCGCTCCATCTCTCTCTCTCGCTCCCTCATCTCTCTCACTCCCTCTCTCTCCCCCCTCCATCTCTCTCTCTCACTCCATCCCTCTCACTTGCTCTCTCACTCCATCTCTCTTGCTCCCTCCATCTCTCTCTCTCACTCCCTCCATCTTTAAACATTCCTCGGAGTGGAACTTTCGTTATAAAGTTGTTGTTTTTTTGGTTTTTTTTGCCTCATGTTTGTTCGTGGAGCTTTTGTTTTGCTCAACGTTACACGACGGCAAAATGTAAACGGGAAAGTAGTTTTGGGGGAGATAAAGGACAAAATATATGAATAATACATATATAAATAAACTAAAATAATACATAAATAAAGGACACACTTAATAAATAAAGGACAAAATAAATAAATAATAAATCAATAAATAAACTAAAATAATACATAAATAAAGGACGCACTTCATAAATAAAGGACAAAATAAATAATACTGTTAAAAATAAATAAATAAAATAGAATGAAATCAAATAAGTAGAGGACATAAATGAATAAATAAATAAATAAATGACACTTCAACTCAACGTAAAAAATGAAAACAAACTCAGAAACATATATTTCAGGAGAGAAAGGTAACTAAACTACATATCAAGGAGAGTTGTGGTTGTTTACACGTGTGTTCAGACGCAGCAGCTCAGCAAAGACGTCCGGCTGAGCAGAACACGGAAACTGACTTCAATTTAAACAGGAAAGTCCCATTAAGAGGTCAAACGTGGTCCGTTAAAACGACAGGAAACCACAGGATATTCTTCCAGCTGACAGAGAAATCTGAGACGACCCACAGCGACCTGCGAGCACTTAACCTCCAGACGAATATACGTACGCGTCAGTGTCCTTTTTCTGAAACAATAATGCTTAATGTATAAATGTCAAGATTATTTAGCTAATTTGATGATTACGATCACCTTTATTTTGTTAGTTTTTAAATGTTTACTGTGCTCTTTGGGCATGTGGTTTTTCACTACTACAACCGGCAAATAAACGAAGCTAACTACGCTAAACTAAACTAGCATTGGGAATCGCAAGCGCTAAAACACAAGTAATGTGAGACTTTTAGACAGGAAAACAAAGTGATTCAAATTCAGTTTATGCTCTAAACAAAAGTCAATCTAAAGGAAAGAGAATGAAGAAAGAGCTCAAAACCTGTCTAAGATGTGAAAGAGATGCTACAGTCTGAGAAAGAAAACATAAACATCAACAAGTCTTCATCAAAAAAAGAGATAAACGACAGGAACGCTGAACTTGTGACCTCCTTAAATAACACGCTTCTGAGTCCAAGTGTTGAGGAAAGTTGTTGTGTTGCGTTGAAGTGACCTGTACCTCCCCCTGCCGTTAGCAAACAGGCTAAACGCTAAGCTCTGACAACAGAGAAACTACTTTCAGTTCACGTTTTATCCTAAGAATGAGACACAGCTTTGACCGGTCGTGCTGCTCACGATCCTGACTTTTGTTGGTTGAAAAGGGTCTCGGCGCGTTGGGCAGCGCGGGGCGGGGCCTTTCTGTGTGGGAGTTTGCGTGTTCTCCCTGTGTCTGCGCAGGCTTCCTCCAGGTGTTTCCCCTCCCACTAAAAACATGCACGTGGACTTAATAACATCAGCCTGGCCCGGGACGACCTGCGCCTGGTACAAAGCCTGTCTCCTGATCAGGGTCACGTTTACTGTCCCAGTCCCAGTCCCACTGTCCCAGTCCCAGTCCCACTGTCCCAGTCCCTGTCCCACTGTCCCAGTCCCACTGTCCCAGTCCCACTGTCCCAGTCCCTGTCCCACTGTCCCTGTCCCACTGTCCCAGTCCCACTGTCCCTGTCCCTGTAAATAAATAAACACAAAGGGAATCATCGTAAAATTCATTTCGTTTTTTCTGACACTTACTAACACTGTTTTTACTCTAGTAAAGGGTAAGGGTACAGGGTTTAGGGTAAAGGGTTTAGGGTACAGGGTTAGGGTACAGGGTTAGGGTACAGGGTTAGGATAAAGGGTTAGGGTAGAGGGTTATGGTACAGGGTTAGGGTAAAGGGTTAGGGTAGAGGGTTATGGTACAGGGTTAGGGTAAAGGGTTAGGGTAGAGGGTTATGGTACAGGGTTATGGTAAAGGGTTAGGGTACAGGGTTCAGGGTTACAGGGTTAGGGTACAGGGTTAGGGTACAGGGTTAGGGTAAGGGTTAGGATAAGGGTTAGGGTAGAGGGTTATGGTACAGGGTTAGGGTAAAGGGTTAGGGTAGAGGGTTATGGTACAGGGTTGGGGTAAAGGGTTAGGGTAAAGGGTAAGGGTACAGGGTTAGGATAAAGGGTTAGGGTAGAGGGTTATGGTACAGGGTTAGGGTAAAGGGTTAGGGTACAGGGTTATGGTACAGGGTTATGGTAAAGGGTTAGGGTACAGGGTTAGGGTACAGGGGTCAGGTTTGGTAAGTCCATGTCAGCAGCCATGACTTAAACCAACATGTGCTGCCTTCTTCTCTCACGTTATGATCCAAAATAAAACATAAACCAGTTTAGTAACAGAGTTAGTTCATTTCCTTGGCAACCTCAGCCTCCGTCCATGAACACTTTGAGGATTTTTCAAGACATTACATCATTTTAAATAGTGAATCTAATCGCTTTGGCAACAGTTCCAGTTGTCCTTCATGTGAAACCGGTTGGTCCTGCATATTCTCTCTGAAACCCTTTGAAACCCTCTGAAACCTCTGAAACCCTCTGAAACCCCCTTTGAAACCCTCTGAAACCCTCTGAAACCTCTGAAACCCTCCTTTGAAACCCTCTGAAACACCCTTTGAAACCCTCTGAAACCCTCTGAAAACTCCCTTTGAAACCCTCCTGAAACCCTCTGAAACCCTCTGAAACCCCCTTTGAAACCCTCTGAAACCCTCTGAAACCCTCTGAAACCCCTTTGAAACCCTCTCTGAAACCCCTTTGAAACCTTGAAACCCCTTTGGAAACCCTCTGAAACCCTCTGAACCCCCCTTTGAAACCCTCTGAAACCCTCTGAAACCCCTTTGAAACCCTCTGAAAACCCCTGAAACCCTCTGAAACCCCTTTGAAACCTTCTGAAACCCCCTCTGAACCCCTTTTGAAACCCTCTGAAACCCCCTTTAACCCTCTGAAACCCTCTGAAACCCCTTTAAAACCCTCTGAAACCCTCTGACCCCCTTTGAAACCTTTGAAACCCTCTTGAAACCCTTTAAAACCTGAAACCCTCTGAAACCTCTGAAACCCTTTGAAACCCTTTAAAACCCTTTAAAACCTCTGAAACCCCTTTGAAAACCCTCTGAAACCCCCTTGAAACCTTCTGAAACCCTTAAAACCCTGAAACCCCTTTAAAACCTCTGAAACCTCTGAACGCCGCAGACTCGTCTGTTGGCGTTGCTCTGCAGATGGAGCAGAACGATGGAGTCACGGCCCAAATATGTGCATGTGTTTCTCATCATCATCGCTCCGCCTCCCTCTCCCGCTCCGCCTTCTCTCGCCTCCCCTTCTTCCGCCCCGCCTTCTCTCGCCTCTCCTTCTCTCCGCCCTTCTCTCGCCTTCTCTCCGCCTCGCTTCTCTCCGCCCTCCCTTCTCTCGGCCCTCCCTTCTCTCCGCCCTCGCCTTCTCTCCGCCCGCTCTGCCTTTCTCTCGCCCTCGCCTTCTCCCGCCCTCCCCTCTCCGCCTCGCTTCTCCCCCTCCCCTTATCTCCGCCCTCCGCTTCTCTCCAGCAAGTGTTAGAGACAGACATTTATCTTCATTTTTAGCTTATGTTTTAGTCATGAGGAAAATTTTTTAATTCCTTCCCTGTCAAAAACAAACCATAGACAATAGAAATTTCAGAGCAGAGTGGTCGAATCCTTATTTCTTGTCCTAGTTGTTTGTGTGTTGTGATTTTGTTCTTTAGTCCTGGTTTAGTGTAGGTTCTTATGTTCTGGTTTTAGTCTTGGTTTAGACTGGTTTAGTTCTGGTTTGGTCCTGGTGTTAGTTCTGGTTTTAGGCTTCATTTTAGCTCTTGGTGTTTTTAGTCCTGGTTTAGATCTTTATATTTAGAATTCTGGTTAGTGTCCATTTTTAGTTCTTGGTTTAGTTTCCTAGTTTTTAGTCTCTTGTTTTACTCTTGGTTTAGACTTGTGTTATAGGTCTCCAGTTTAGTGTCCTATTATAGTTTCTGGTTTTAAGTTCTTGTGTTTCGACTTGGTTTAGTCTTTTTAGTTTGGTTTCCATTGGTCCATATTCCTCTGTTCATGACTTTAATTTTAGTTTCCTTACTTCAGTCTTCCTTCAACCTGTCTTAGTCTCTGTGTCTAGTCCCATTATTTATAGTCCAATTTGGTCACACGATCGCAAAGCTCCTCTCCTCCAACTCCTATACTTTGCGCTCCTTTTCTTCTCCCATCTCTTCTCCTATTGTCCATCTTCCATCCTTCTCCTCTCTCGTCTCTTTCCTTTCTCTTCATTTACTCTTTTCCTGTTCTTCCCTTACTCTATTTGTTTAAGATCAACTAATTGTGAATGATATTGTCAAACATCATAGACGTTATCTCTCTACACACTCCTCATGTTCTCCTCTTCCTTTCTTTCTCTCTCAAGATCCCCACATTCATCTCTCCTTCTCACCCCTCTGTCTCTCTTTTATTTCAACCAAGTCCTTATCCCCCTCCCCATTTCTCCCCATTCTCTCCCCTCTTCCCCCTCTCCACCCTCTCTATACCCCCCACCTCTCTCCCCTCTACTATCCCTCTCTTCCCCACCCACCCATCAATCTCCCCATCACTCTCCCCGCACCTCTCTCCCCTCTCATCACCTTTCTCCCCTCTTACTCCCCTCTACTCCCCCCACCCTCTCATCCCACTCTCTCCCTCTCATCCCACCCGCACCCTCAATCTCCCCCCACTCTCTTCTCTCCCCCTCTCCCTCTCTTTCTCCCTCTCACACTCCTCTCCCTTTCTCTCCCTCTCTCCCCTCTCTCCCTTCTCCCCTCTTCCTCCTTCTCTTCCCCCCATCCCTCTCTCCCCTCTCCCCTCTTCTCCCCCGCACCCTCACTCCCTCTCTCACTCTCTCTCCTCCCCTTTCCTTACTCACCCTCTACTCTCCTATCTACCCTCTCTCCCACCCCAAACCCTCACTCCCCACAACCTCTCTCCCCTCTCTCCCCCCACCCATCCTCAACCCCCACACTCTTCCCCTCATCTCCCCCCCACCCTCTCTCCCCCCCACCTACTCTCCCCCCATCTCTTCTCAGTCTGTCCGTGATTGCAACAGAAAACATTTGAACCGTATCCTTCTGTCGTTGAGCTCATTCTATAAGCAAGCGAGCTGAACCAACACCTCTGCCTGGATTTTTGCGTTGTTTTTCTCCTCCTGAATAAAATGATATACTCCCTCATCACCCAGCTGTGCCCGTTAGGCCCCTCCTCGGACATAAACACGCTAACGTAGCTAAAGGCTGGCAGGCTGAGGGGGACAGCTTCAGGAGAGGTTCGAGGTGTTCCATGCTGGATTGTTAGAGGGCTGTTTTTGTGTCGTTCTTTCAGAAATAATTGAAAAAGGTCCTCGGGTCCAGACTCAGTTGATCCGTGTTGAGTCGCACATGGAAGTCCGACGAGCGGCACTCCAAAAGAAACATCTGCACCACACATGTGGCCCGTTAGGCCCGTCCAGCCCGGTTTAGCCCGGTTTAGGCCCCGGCCTTTAGGCCCGTTTAGGCCCGTTTAGCCGGCTTAGCCGGACTTTATGGCCCTGTTTTAGTGTCCCTGTGTTTTTATTGGCCCTCGGTTTAGGGCCCGTTAAGCCCGGTGTAGAGGGCCCGATTTAGGGCCGCTTAAGGTGCCGTTTAAGGGACGCGGGATTTAAGACCCTGCTTTGTTCCCTGTTTTTATGTTTTCTCCTGATTTAAACCCATGTTTTAGCCCCGGTTAGGAGCCGCTATAGGCACCGAGTTAGCCTAAAGTTTACGATCCAGGGGTTTGAGGCCGGTTTGATGTCGGCGGTTGTGTTTAGCCTGTTTAGTCTCAGGTTTAGGGCCGTGTTTAAAAGTCCCGGTTTGGGCCTGTTTAATCATGTTTAGTTCCACTGTATTAGTCCTGTTTAACCCTGATTTAGTCACCGTTTTAAGGCCCATTAGTCAACGAGTTTAGGCCGCGTTAGGCACCGGTTTAAGTAGTTCATTAGGCACCCTTTCCTACTCCCCCTCTTCTCTCCCCCTCTTAACTCCCCCTCTCTTAACCCCCCTCTTCTCTCCCCCTCTTCCCCCCTCTATCTCCCCTCTTCCCCCCTCTTCTCTCCCTCTTCTCCCCCCTTCTTCTCTCCCCATCTCCTCCCCCTCATTCTACTCCCCCTCTTCTACTACCCCTTTCTACCCCCTCTCCTCTCCCCCTCTATCTCTCCCCCTCTTCTCTCCCCTCTATCTCCCCTCCTCTTCTCTTACACCCCCTCCCCCCTCTCTTCTCTTCCCCCTACTTCTCCCCTCTACCTTTCCCCCTACTTCTCTTCACATCTTCATCAATCCCCTCTTACTCCCCCATCTCCTATCTCCCTCTCCTACTCCCCCTCTTCCTACCCACTCTATATCTCACCCCTCTCCTCCCCCATGTTCTACACACCCCTATCTTACATCCCCCCTATCTCCTCTCACCCTCTTCTACTCCAAACCTCTATCTCCCCTCTCCTCTCCCCCCCTCTCTCCCCCTCTTCTCCCCCTCTCTCCTCTCCTCCTCTTCTCCCCTCCTCTTCTCTCCCCCTTTGTCTCGGTCCTGAACCACATTTTCCATCGACAGAAAACAGAATCCTTTAACTTCACAGTTTCCACAAAACGAGACCACTGCCGCCCCCCCTCCTTATCATGAACCCAACCTGGACTAAACCCAGAACGGAACAGGACCAAAACCAGGACTAAACCAGGATTTCATTTGGACTACAGGACGAACCAGGACTGAAATCAAGAGTAAACCAGGTCTAAACTAGGACTATGCCAGATCTAAACCAGGACCAAATTGGGACCGAACCAGGACTAAAGCCATGCAAAGACAAGCCTGAACCAGCACTAGAACCAGCACGTAATTTGGACTAAAACCAGGACTAAACCAGGAGTAAAAAGGGCTAAAACCATTGTTTTTTAAGAATGATGACAAAAATGAACCAAACTCTGATTTCAACGTTCCCAAGAAACACTGAAGGCAAATCAATCGCAAATAGAAACATGGACTGAACCAGGTCTAAAACAAGACTTAACCCAAACTAGGACTGAATCAGGATCAGTCGCAAGTGAAATGCTTCATTGTTGAAACTGGTCCAGGTTTCGTTTTTGATGAGGAAACGGTTTATGACCCCAAAAAGGGCAGAATTATGAGGCGTTAAGACTTGTGAACACGACCTTGTCACCTCATCCATCTGAGCCGGTCCCACGGTGATGACATCATGAGTGAGGGCCAGAGCTGTCGTCAGTCACAGCCATAACACCAGCGTCGGGTTAATGGGCTGAAACATGAGCTAAACCAGGACTAAACCAGGACTCAAGAGGACTAAATCAGAACTAAAATAAGACTAAATGCCTCAGGTGTGTCCAGGAATGAACTGGGACAAAACTAGCTCCAAATCAGGACTAAACCAGGACTAAACCAGGACTAAACCAGGACTAAACCAGGACTAAACCAGGATGACCAGGCCGTAGATGTATCTGAGGGTGAACCAAACAACAACCGACAACAACCTAAACTGGACTAAACTGGGACTAAACTACTACTAGGACTAAACTGGGACTAAACTGGGACTAAACTGGGACTATACTAGGACTAAACTGGGACTAAACTGGGACTATACTAGGACTAAACTGGGACTAAACTAAAACTGGGACTAAACTGGACTAAACTGACTAAACTACTAGGACTAAACTGGGACTAAAACTGGGACTAAACTGGGACTAAACTGGGACTAAACTAGAACTAAACTGGGACTAAACTGGGACTGATACTAGGACTAAACTGGGACAAACTGGGATAAACTTGGGACTATACTAGGACTAAACTGGGATAAACTGGGACTAAACTGGGACTAACTAGAACTAAACTGGGACTAAACTGGGACTATAACTAGGACTAACTGGGACTAAACTGGGACTTATACTAGGACTAAACTGGGACTATACTAAGGAAGCTCAACTGGGACTTAAAGCTGGGACTATACTAGGAACTAAACTGGGACTATACTAGGATAAACGGGGACTGAAACTGGGACTATACTAGGACTAAACTGGGACTATACTAGGACTAAACTGGGACTAAACTGGGACTATACTAGGACAAAACTGGGACTAATCTGGGACTAAATTGAGACTAAACTTGGACTAAATCAGAACTAAAATAAGACTAAATGCCTCCGGTGTGTCCAGGATTGAACTGGGACAAAACTGGTTCTAAATCAGGACTAAACCAGGACTAAACCAGGACTTAACTAGGACTTAACTAGCAGAGACTCAACCAAGTTTCAACCTGATGCTGACAGATCAAGACTAAAGCAGCACTAAACCAGGATGATAACGCCATAGATGTGTCTGAGGGTGAACCAAGACTACAACCGGACTAAACTGGGACTAAACCAGGACTAAACTGGGACTAAACCAGGACTAAACTAGGGCTAAACCAGGGCTAAACCACATGTCTCTCGTTAAAACCGCCTGAACCTCCGCGATGACTTGAGCACATGTTCCACAGGAGAAAGAGTGAGACGCCAAAGAGGTGAAGTCATAATGTTTCCAGACATTTCCAGGACTAAACCAGGACTGAACCAGGACTAAAACATAACCAGGACTGAACCAGGACTAAAACATAACCAGGACTGAACCAGGACTACAACATAACCAGGACTGAACCAGGACTAAAACATAACCAGGACTGAACCAGGACTAAAACATAACCAGGACCGAATCAGAACTAAACCAGGACTGAACCACACAAAATGAGCAGTAAATCTCTAGAAACAAATCACACCAGTTCCAGGGCTAAACCAGGACTAAAGGAGGACTAAACCAGGTCCGGACCAGGAACAATCCAAAAACCAGAGCTGGTCCAGGATTTGACCACATATTCCAGTGAAGAGGGGGGCCGGGGGGCTTTTCCAGAGTCTGGCAGAGGATGATGTCATGATGTTTCCTCAAAAACTCTGCACTGAAATGTGACCTCTTAGAACGCTGCGGATAAAACAGGACCGGGTCTGAACCGGGTCTGAACCGGGTCTGAACCAGGTCTGAACCGGGTCTGAACCGGGTCTGAACAGAGTCTGAAACATGTCTGAACGGGTGTGAACCGGGTCAGAACCGGGTCGGAACCAGGTCTGAACAAATGTCAAAGAGGGACAGAACCAGGACTGCACCAGGACCAAACCAAGTCCACATCGGAATTAAACTGGGCTCAAACCGGGACAAAAATAATGTACCCTAAACCAGAACTAAACCAGGACTACGCCAGGACTATACCAGGACTATGCCAGGACTATGCCAGGACTAGACCAGGACTATGGCAGGACTATGGCAGGACTATGGCAGGACTATGGCAGGACTATGGCAGGACTAGACCAGGACTATGGCAGGACTATGGCAGGACTATGGCAGGACTATGGCAGGACTATGGCAGGACTATGGCAGGACTAGACCAGGACTATGGCAGGACTATGGCAGGACTATGCCAGGACTATTACCAGGACTATGCCAGGACTATGCCAGACACTATGCCAAGGAACTATGCCAGCACTATGCCAGGACTAGTGCCCAGCGCACCTATGAGCTACCAGGCTAAAGACTAGACCAGCGACTATTGGCAGGACTATGCAGGACTATGCCAGGACTTAGACCAGGAACTATGGCAGGACTATGCCACACTATGCCAGGACTATGCCAGACTACGAATCAGGACTATGCCAGGACTAGACCAGGACTATGCAGGACCTATGCCAGGCCACTATGCAGGACTATGCCAGGACTATGCCAGGACTAGACCAGGACTAGACCAGGACTATGCCAGGACTATGCCAGACTAGACCAGACTAGACCGACTATGCCAGGACTATGGCCAGGAATAGACCAGGACTAGCCCAGGACTAGACAGACTAGACCAGGACTATGCAGGACTATGGCAGACTATGGCAGGACTAGACCAGGACTAGACCAGGACTAGACCAGGACTATGCAGGACTATGCCAGACTATGCCAGGACTAGACCAGGACTAGACCAGGACTATGGCATGGACTATGCCAGGACTATCCAGACTAGACCAGGACTATGGCAGACTGATCGGCAGGACTATGGCGACTAGACCAGGACTAGACCAGGACTATGGCAGACTATCGCAGGACTAGACCAGACTAGACCAGGACTATGGCAGGACTATGCCAGCCACTATAGCCAGGACTATGCCAGGACTAGACCAGGACTATATGGCAGACTATTGGCAGGACTATGCCAGGACTAGACCAGGACTAGACCAGGACTATGCAAGCACTATTGCCAGGACTATGCCAGGACTATGCCAGAGCTGACGTGGCAGGACTATGCCAGGACTATGCCAGGACTAGACCAGGACTAAGGACCTCAGGACTATGCCAGGACTATGCCCAGGACATAGACCAGGACTATGGCAGGACTATGCCAGACTATGCCAGCACTATGCCAGGACTATGCCAGCACTATGCCAGCACTATGCCAGGACTATGCCAGGACTAGACCAGGACTATGGCAGGACTATGCCAGCACTATGGCCAGACTATGCCAGGACTATGCAGGACTATGGCAGGACTATGGCAGGACTAGAACAGGACTATGCCAGGACTATGCCAGGACTATACCAGGACTGAAGCATGGCTAGACCAGGACTACACCCGGAGTTTACCAGGACCACACCAGGATTAGCCGAGACTAAACTAGCACTAAACCAAGTCCTAACCAGGGCTTAACCAAGTTTCAAAACTGATAGTGGTGGATCAGGACTAAACCAGGACTAAAGCAGAGCTAAAACGGGGACTGAACACAGGACTGCACCATCCAAGACTAAACCAGGTCTAAAGCAGGTCTAAAGCAGGTCTAAAGCAGGGCTAAAGCAGAGACTAAAGCAGGACTAAAGCAGGTCTAAAGCAGGACTAAAGCAGGACTAAAGCAGGTCTAAAGCAGGTCTAAGCAGTAAAGCAGGTCTAAAGCAGGTCTAAAGCAGGACTAAAGCAGTCTAAAGCAGGACTAAGCAGGTCTAAAGCAGTACTAAAGCAGGTCAAAGCAGCGTCTAAACCAGTCTAAAGCAGTCTAAAGCATGTCTAAAGCAGTCTAAACCAGGTCTAAACCAGGTCTAAAAGCAGGTCTAAAGCAGGTCTAAACCAGGTCTAAAGCAGGTCTAAAGCAGGTCTAAAGCAGGTCTAAAGCAGGTCTAAAAGCAGGTCTAAAGCAGAGCTAAAAACGGGACTGAACACAGGACTGCACCCATCCAAGACTAAACAGGTCTAAAGCAGGTCTAAAGCAGGTCTAAAGCAGGTCTAAAGCAGGCTAAAGCAGGACTAAAGCAGACTAAAGCAGGACTAAAGCAGGCTAAAGCAGGTCTAAAGCAGGTCTAAAGCAGGTCTAAACGCAGGTCTAAACCAGGTCTAAAGCAGTCTAAAGCAGGTCTAAAGTCAGTGTCTAAAGCAAGGTCTAAAAGCAGTCTAAAGCAGGTCTAAAGCAGGTCTAAAGCAGGCTCTTTAAAGCAGGTCTAAAGCAGGTCTAAACAGGTCTAAAGCAGAAACAGTAAGCAGACTAAAGCAAGTCTAAGCAGTGTCTAAAGCAGGACTAAAGAGTCTAAACAGTCTAAAGCAGAGTCTAAAGCAGTCTAAAGCAGTCGTAAAGCAGGTCTAATGTCAAATGTTTAAAATCTGGTACAGGGGCCAGACCAGGATGTTGTGGGGAGCTTTTCGAATTAGTGGAAAAAAGCTCGACGTTTGCAGGAGGAGCAGACAAACGTGAGCGAGATGTTCCTGAGGTCCAGACTGGTGGACATCATCAGGACTCATGGAAACTAGGGCTGCGCTTTCACACAGGCCCAGACCACGGCAAGTCTGGTTCTGAACCAAGTACGCGACCAGGACCAAACCAGGGCCAGAACAGGCCATAACCAGGACCAAAACAGGGCCAAACTGCGGCCAAACCGGACCAAACACAGACCCAAACCAGGACCAAACCAGGACCACAAACAGGCCAAACCTGGGCCAAACCAGGACCAAACCAGGACCAAACCAGGACCGAAAACAGGGCCAAACCTGCCCAGAACCAGACCCAAACCAGCGACCAAAAAACAAGACCAGACCAGACCAGACCAGGGCCAAAAGCGACCAAACTAGGGCCAAACCAGGATCAAACCAGGACTAAACCAGGACTCAGATGACGACAGTCCAGGACCAGCGAATGTCAACCCAGGAAATGTTATGAAATTGTGCAGCCAGTTGTTCATGTTCACACTTGCACACGCACACATCAAAAACTGGACTAACCTGGATAGACGTGATTTACACCAAGACCAATGCAGGGCCAAACCAAGTCTTTGAACTTACATGTGAAGAAAAGGGACTAAAACCAGGACTAGAACAGGACCAAACCAAGTCTCCATCAGGACTAAACCAGGACTAGAACAGACCAAACCAAGTTTCCCATTCAGACTAAACCAGGACTAGAACAGGGACCAAAACCAAAGTCTCCATTCAGACTAAACACAGACTAAGAACAGGACAAACCAAGTCTCCATCAGGACAAAACCAGGACTAGACCAGGACCAAAAACCAAGTCTCCATCAGACTAGACCAGGACTAGAAAGGAACATTAACAGACAAGACGCGCAAACCAAGTCTCTCAAACTAACAGACACCACAGTCTCATCAGACAACCTAGAGGAAAATCATCACACCATAGAACAGAACCACAGTACCCACAGCAAACAGACGAACAGAACACCATTATGCTAACCAGACTAACAGACGTTCACAGACAACAGATAGAACAAAACATCCCTCAGTGGACTAGAACAAACCAAACCAAGTCTCCACAGACTAACAGGACAACCTAGACAAAATCTCCCAGACTAGAACCAGATAGACGACCAAACCAAGTCTCCATCAGGACTAAAACCAGACTAGAACAGACCAAACAAGTCTCCATCAGGACAACCAGGACTAAACAGAACCAAACCAAGTCCTCCAGTCAGACAGAACCAGGACTAGAACAGACCAAACCTAAGTTCCAACAGGACGTAAACCAGACTAGTAACAGGACCAAACAAGATCGCCATCAGGAGACTAGACCACGACTAGAACAGGGACCAAACCAAGTCTCCATTAGGACTAAACCAGACTAGACAGCGACCAAACCAAGTCTCCATCAGGACTAGACCAGGATAGAACAGGACCAAACCAAGTTCTCCATCAGGACTAAACCAGGATGAACAGGAGCCAAACCAAGTCCTCAGGACTATAAGCTTAGAAAAGACCACAGTCCTCCTCAGATTAGACCAGGACTAGAACAGGACCAAACCAAAGTCTCCATCAGGACTTAAACCAGGACTAAACAGGACCAAACCAATCTTCCATCGGACTAAAGACCAGGACTAGAACAGACCAAAACCAAGATCTCCATCACTAACGACTCCGACCAAACCAGACTCACAGGCAACCGATGAGCCAAACCAAGGTCCCATCAGGACTAAAACCAGACTGAACAGGACCAAACCAAGCTCCATCAGGACAGACCAGAGGCTAGAACAGACCAAAACCAATCTCCAATCAGGACTTAACCTAGGATAGAAACAGGACCAAACCAAGTCTCACACGGACTAGACCAGGACTTAGAAACAGGACAAACCAAGTCTCCATCAGGACTAACCAGACATAAACAGCGACCAAACCAATCTCCATTCAGGACTAAACCAGGACTAGACCAGGACCAAACCAAGTCTCCATCAGGACTAAACCAGGACTAGAACAGGACCAAACCAAGTCTCCATCAGGACTAAACCAGGACTAGAACAGGACCAAACCAAGTCTCCATCAGGACTAGACCAGGACTAGAACAGGACCAAACCAAGTCTCCATCAGGACTAGACCAGGACTAGAACAGGACCAAACCAAGTCTCCACCACGACTAGACCAGGACTAGAACAGGACCAAACCAATGTCCCGTTTTCTGCTGAATTGTACTTTTTAAATATTTGCGACGCCAAAGTTCCACTGAAAACGTTTAATCTGTCAAAAGACCTTTTCCTGTTTTTTATAATGTGTTGTTTATCTGCAAGAAAAGAGGGAAAGATACAAAGATATGCTAATGATTATTCATTCTAAAGGTTAAAAAGAACTGAAGCGACAAAATGATGAGTGCTGTTTTATTTTTTGCAAAGTAAGCAGTTAAATCCAGTGTTTTAAGATTTAACTGACACAAACGATTTACATTTAATTCATAAACTATAAAATCAAGCAGAGACTGATTTAAATAGGCTGAAATTGTCCTTCCAAGCCATTATTTAGAAGAAAGATAAAGGTTTGTTACAATTTTTTTAAATCAAAGTGTTGGTTTTGACGAGTAAAATGATCTGTTTGGTGAAAAATCTACAAATGGAAAATAAAAATAGATCTAACTCTACTTAAAGCAAGAATGAAACGCTCTTAATAGTCGTTTTAACCTTTCTAAATGTGAAATGTTGCACTGTTAAAGTTGCTGTCTCAGACGTCATCCCCGTCACAAACTCACACTCCAAAAAAACCGCACTTTTCGACTTTGTAATCCTCCAACAAGCAACAATCAAGTCACAACCACTGAAAATGCCATGCTTTTATTGCCCCTCCAGGCTCGAACTGCTCATTTCTCACCCCGAGTTAACTTTATGTCTGGACTTTTGCCAAATCTCCACCAAAACTCAAACCAAAACGCCAACATTTCACCTCCCAAACGCTTCTGCCAAACGTGAGAGGTGTCTTCACTTCACTTCACTTCACTGGACTTTACCTCCTTCGTCTTGGGCGGCCGCGGTCCAGAGCAGTCCGAGCAGGAGCCCAAGCGTCCACAGATGCGCAGAAATCCCCATCGCGTCCGCGGACTAAGGCATGGGGGTCCGAGAAGGGCAGAGAAAAAGGCGAAAAAAGCTGTGGTGTGAAAAGTCTAAAAGTGCATGAGTGTGTGATGTGTGGGACAGACTGGAGCTCAATGGAAAAGAAGAGAAGAGAGCGTGAGGAGAGAGAGGGAGAGAGAGAGAGAGGGGCGAGGGAGAGAGAGAGGGGCGAGGGAGAGAGAGAGAGAGAGGGGCGAGGGAGGGAGAGGGGGAGAGGCTCGCTCAACCTCCCCCTTTTGTCATGAGCAGATTGTAACCAGACCACTCCCTCTGTGCAGTCTGCAGAGGCCAATGCAGTTTGATGTTGGAGGAAGACCAAGACCAGATCTGAACCAGGGCTAAACCAGGTCTAAACCAGGCCTAAACCAGGACTAAACTAGACCTTAATCAGCACTAAATCAGGACTAAGCCGGGTCAGGACTAGTATAGGTCTAAAACAGGATTTAAACTGGGATAGGATTACAAAACCAGGTCTAAACCAGGGCTGAACCAAGACTAAACCAGGCCTAAACCAGATCTAAACAAAGTCCAAACCAGATCTTAACCAGGACTAAACTGGGTCCTAACCAGAACTAAACTAGCTCTGGACTAAATCAGAACTAAATCAAGTCTGGCTTAAACAAGATCTTTTCCAGAGTTTGTCTCTTTTGTTGTAGGAAAAAGTGGAATCGTCCACGTGAAGAATCGTCCAGACTCAATCAGGTCTAACTCACATTCTCCAGAATGTTGTGGAACGTGAACAAATGGAGCACATGTGTTTTGTAGAGTGAGCGTTTCAGAATCCTTCCCTTACTTATGAACCAGGTCTAAAAGTCTGGACTAAACTGGCTCCAAACCACAGCTGAACAAGCCAAACCTGGCAACTTTTTGTGTTTTATTGTCAATTCCTGGACAATAAAAGTAATCTGAAGCTTAAAAGAGTCCCACTTTCTCTTCTACAACTCGACTCAGAGGTCCTGACCGGTCGCTGGAATGCGGACTATAAAAGTACCAACCGGAGCTTTGCACAAACTGTTGATGAGAATGTGTCTGAGTGGCACTTTTGTTGCTGTATTAATGAGTTTATCGTCATGAGAAAAGTCAAAAATGTCCACGAGCTCATGCTCCCTTTGGTGGTTCCACACGTTCACTTTGGATGTTTGGCTTTCAGAGTTGAGCATCCAAACGAAGAACGACTTTCAAATAAAGAAAAAAAATGTGTACTCAGTAACACTTTGGACGTAAATGCATTTAAAATATGATAAATACTGCATAGATTCCTGTAGAGCCAAGGAAAAGTCACAACAAATTGGAGAAAAACAGATCAAATGTTTGGTCAAATCTTAAATGTAATTATATTCCTTTGTTTTACAGAAAAATGTGGTCTAATAAGTCACATGGACTTTAAGTAGGAGGAAAAGAAAACTTCTACAAGAAGAAACGTTTCGTGAAAAAGTTCCTCAAGTAAATGAAAACACGTCTTTAAACAATAAGGCAAAGTAAGGGTCAAGTACACTTTAATGTAGTGACATTTGACCCCTGTATTTGACCCATCCCTCAAAGCTGCCGGTCTTCACCCTGGTCTTGGTCAGGACCTTCGCTGGAGTATTTGACCCGTTGAACCTGAAGCCAAGAGGACCCCCACTGAGATACGAGGAGAAACATGTACAGTCCAAGAGGTCCAGCCCGGGAGTCAAACCCACAACCATCTTGCTGTGGGGTGTGGGTGCCAGCCCTCCGCCACCGAGCTGCCTTCTCTTCTCAAGTATTTTACCACTAAAGTACTTTACATGCAAGAGAAAAATGGTATTGGATCTATTGTTATTACTAAGCATTGACATTCTACGACTACTACTGCTACTGTTTTTACTAAGCATTGAAGTACTACTACTATTGTTATTACTAAGCATTGACATTCTACGACTACTACTGCTATCTGTTCTTTACTAGCATGAGACTACTACCTATTTCTTACTCAGAGACATTGAACATTCTACGACTACTACTGCTACTGTTTTTACGATTAGCTTAGAAGTACTACTACTATGTTATTGATAAGCCTTGTCAGATCTACTACTACTGACTGCGCGTAGCTAGGTTTTTCTAAGCATTGAGCGTGCTTGACTTACTATTGTTATTACTAACATGACTCTCGACTATACTTGCTACTTTGTCTTGATTATACTAACGAACTATTGTTAGATATAACTACAATGACATTCTCGACTACTACTTTTTTACTAGCATTGAATACTACTACTGTTATTACTAAGCAATTGAACTTCTACTACGACTTTATACATAGGCATTTAATTACTACTTTGAGTAAATTCTTCTACTGCTTATTTACTAGCATTGAAGCTACTATACGGCTTTTATTATCTAATGCATGAGGTACTACTACGACTTTATTACTATAGCACTTGAATACTTACTACTATACTGTTAATTACTTATTATTGAATAGACTTCGTAGTACTTATCAGAGCCACGCCCAACGTAACATACTAACTATTAACCTTTATTAACCACCGATTGAGATACTACTAACTACTACTACTGACTACTGTTTACTAGCATTGAAGTACTACTAATTCTTATTATCTAAGTATGAGAGTACTACTACTAACGACTGACTGTCGATTACTAACATTGAACTTTTACTGACGGACTAATTATCACTAGGAACATTGAAATACATAACTAATACTACTGTTCATTACTAAGACATTACTGTAAACTTCTACTACAACTGTTATCACTAGGCCTTGAAGTAACTACTACTACTACTGTCATTACTAAGCGATTGGAGACTTTTACTAACTACAGTTATCAACTAGGCATATGATTAGTACTAACTAATACTACTGTTATTACTAAGCCTTGACTCTTCTACTTACAACTGTTATCACTAGGCCTTGAAGTTAGCTAACGACTACTACTACACTGCTCCGTCGCCTTAATAGCAGAGCGTGTGAAGTACACTTTCTCTCGTGACTCTTGTTGGCTGAGGTGGTTAAAACGTTGTGTTTTGTGTTTGTTTTTTTACAACACCGTTAAAACAAGAATAGTTCTTTTGAATGAAACGAGAAGGCTGAACCGTTTGTCGGGTGCGAGCGAGTCGACTGAAGCGGCGTTGACGGAAGCTGGAGCGCTGCTGTGGGTGGGCCGGAAGTAGAAAGTAGGTTCAGTTCACTTGAGGTAGTATGGTATTAGAGCGACGGGCAGATAGAGAGGTCAGACCATTCACTTGTTGCTGGATCAATAACACTGCACCTTTTCGTCACATTCTGAGGCTTACTGTATTCATCGTTTTATTCACATTTTTTTTTGCCATAAACAGAGAAAAACAGCTAGTTTCATCTGCAGTCCACTGTTTTAGCAGAAATAAAATGATATAAAATAAAAAATCACAATACGAAAAAAAAAAAAAACCTAGGTCTATTATAAATATTATCTATATATTGTTTTCTTTATTTTGTGTTTTGTCCTTATGTTAGTTATTTTATATTATTTTATTTTATTGTTATTATTATTTATGTTATATTATTATCTTAGGCATTATTATTTTATTTTATTTTTTATATATTGCATTTTTTTCTGTGTGCATTTTTTGATCCCCCGTATATCCCTATAGTTCCTGTATATAAAATCGTATAGAAAAAAATAATTGATTATTATTAATTTCGGCTGGATTCTATCTTATATAATTACACAGCTAACTGACACATCTGCTTACACGCAGTGTCGGTTGTGGTATTAAAATCAAACAAGTAAACATCTAAATTATTGTGTATTCGTTCTTATGATCCATTCTAAACGAGCATAGAACATAGTCATATAATAGTTTCTAAGAATTTACGAGTGCCCCTCCAATGTGCCGTAGGTCTCCCCGATACGGAGTGTCATTTGTCTGACTGGAGATCTTCTGTAAATGAGTGTGGATTCCAGATTTCACTGCCTGTAAACGGCTGTGACCAACCTTTTTCCTCCCCTCAGAGCTAGACAAACCCTAAAACCATAAACTGAACCAGGGCTGAATCCAGCAACTACAGCGGCTAAACAAGGACTGACAGCTGAACCAGGCTGACCAGCTGAACCATGACTGAACCAGGCTGAACCAGGCATGAACCAGGCTGAACCCAGACCTGAAACCACGGGCACTTAACCAGCATGAACCTAGGCTAACAGGGCTAAACAAGGAAACCAGGGCTAACAGCTAACCCAGACTAAAACAAGGGCTAACAGCTAACCAGGCTGAACCCAGACTGACAGGCAACCAGGCTAACCGGCGAACCGGCTGAACCAGGTAACCAGCTACCAGACTAACCAGGCTAACCAGCTGAACCAGGCTGAACCAGGCTGAACCAGGGAACCATGACGTAACCAGGACTAAACCAGGCTGAACCAGGCTGAAACCAGGGCTGAACCAAGGCTAACCAGGACTGACCAGGCTGAATCCAGGCTAAACCAGGCTAACCAGGCTGAACCAGGTGAACACAGCTAACCAAGGCAACCGTTAACCAGGCTGAATCCAGGCGAAACCAGACTGAACCAGACGAACCTAGCTGATACAGGGTGACAATACAAGGTAACCAGGCTGAACCATCTAACCAGGCGTAAGACAAGGGCTGAAACCAGGGCTAAACCAGGCTGAAGCCAGGATCTTGAACCAGGGCGAAACAGGCTTGAACCGGCTTAACCGTGTGTAACAGGGCTAACCAGGCTGGATACAGGAGCTGGACAAAGGCTAACCAGCTAACCAGGGCTGAACAGGGCTAACCGGGAAGCGGCTCACTCACGGCGAACCGGGAATAAACCAGAACTAAACCATGCTGGAACCAGGTCTGAACCAGGAGAATGAACCAGGCGAACCACCTGAACCAGACTAAAACCAGGGCAACCAGGACTAAACCAGATGTAACCAGGATTAAATAGGTCTAAAATGGGGTCCCCACATAATTGATGCGATCTTTAATGGAAAAATGGATAATTATAACCATATACTGTTGATAATTTATTGACCAGAAAATACTGTATTTCCTTCCCTCTCGCTTGGAAAATGATCTCTTGCCTAAAGCAGGATATAGCAGTTAAACCAGATCCAAACAGAGCTAAACATGTAGGGGCCTTCCCAAACATCATCCTCTCTGCCAAAAAGCTCTGTGTTAGCAATTAGCTTTGAGATCAGCCATAGGAGTAATCGAACAAAATGGGTTCCGAGAATCCTAAAACTTTGGTGAAGGGTAGATGGGATTGACTAGGGGATAATATTGACAAATCGTGAGGTTAGTTACCATCTTTTAGTTTCGAACAAACTATTAAGAGGACGGCCAACCATGATGAACGGTCACCAGTTTCGCTCCTTCGAGAAACGCAGTTTATCGCGGACGAGCCTTATCACGGAGGTTCTGTTTTATGTCTTCCTACAGGTCTGACCTATGTTAAGTCGTTGTGGCAGATATCCTTGGCGACTAGAATGCTCAGAGAATCTGTTGTGTGATTAAATGTTTATGACCGGTCGAGAGAGACATTTCTAACCACGGTTCATCCAATCTGTGAATGAAGCTAAATGTGTCCAAGGTTTGTGTCGAAGGAACGTGTGAGAACAGTTACATTTCTGCAATGTTGTCCGGAACCTACAGACAGATCATTTTTTGGAATTCAGCTCTTCATCAACCCATCCCTCCTTGCGTCTTGCTCCCAGGACATCTCTCCCATTCGCTGCTAAACTCCACCTGGCAGGGCGCACTGACTTTCCTTCTCGACAACTGACTTCTTCTCCCTGTACCAAACAAGAGCCTCCTCAGCCACTGTGTTTTGTTCTTTTCCCACTAAAAAAGCGCTTACTTCTACCATAGATACAACAAAGACAGGGAGCTCCTCAGAGTGCTGATGTACTTTCCCCTCTTGCTCTTCTTCCCTCTGTACACAAACAGCGAGCTCACAGGGGCGTTGTATGCTACTTTTAAAGCCCTCTTTCTTCTCCCTCACACAAACTGCTGCACTCCAGCCGAACTCCATAAAACTGCGTGTTGTGCCAAAACGGATCAAACAGCAGGAGAATGTGGGTGAAACGTAAAAATTCTGAGTGCGCGGTGCCCAGCTGTACTTCCGCAGTGGCATCCTGGAAGCTTAGAAAACACGTGTTGATTCCTGCTTTAAAAACATATTTCGTCCTTAATTATCTCTGCTTGTTGCTCTACATATAATTGCTTCAATCGAAGTTATTTATTTTGGGTGTTATGTTGTCTGAATTATTATCATCAAATCGGGCTATGTTCTGAAAAATGCCTCAGTCGAACCAAACTCACCCGAGTGATTTGTATTTCAGTTCTTGATTGAGAGTATTGAGTCATCTAGGAAGTCGCAAAAACATAAAATAGTTTCTTTTCTCTTAAAGTGCGGCTTTCCGGATGCCGCGACTTTTTTTTAGTATGTGTTGTCTTGTAATTCGGTTGTCTTGAACTTTCGCCGCCCCCAAACGCAAGCAATGCTGCTTTGTTATGTGGATTCACCAGCCTGGCGCCCTAAATTCTCAGTGTCACTGCCCGTTAACAGTCTGCCTTGCGGAGTCAATGAGTTTGGTGTTTCTCCTGTTCGAAGGAGTCTCGACCAGGGCAGAGTCTCAGACCGGAGTCTCAGGACATTTGGGTCTTGCTACTGCTTGTCTGATGGTTACACAAGAATGTGGGAGACCACCGAGTCCCTAATGAAACACAGTTCCTCTAACTCTAGTATTTCATTCGTGTCTTTTCTCCACTGTCGCCCCTTCGAGAACTGCTGTTGTGTATTTTGTAGGCTGTTACAAAATAAAATGAATTGAATTGAATCAGCAATTAACTCCCACTTCGAGGCTGAACTTACTACACGACGGAAAACTCTTCTGTGCTAGTTCATAGAACTTCATCAGAGACAATTGTAACTGATGTATTGTTCATGATTTGGTGTTATCGATCTCAAGACTTTATCACCTATTTCTTTCTGTTTTTGACATGATTCTTTTGTGTGAATACAACTCGAAAGAAACTGTTTTTAAGTAAGTTCTGATTTCGTGTTAGCTCCTCAAAATCCCAACGCTTTATTAAGATTAATTGTAATAAAGTCAGATGCCCAACAATACAGCATGTCAGGCTCTCGGCCCCACTGTGCTGTTGGATGGCTCTTGCTGCTGTTCAGCCTCCTGTTTCACTTTGTTGAGGAGCAGTTCTGCCAGAAGACTGCTGTAAATTGATAAGCCATGATTCAAGTGGGTCTTCCTCTTGTAAGTCCAAACGGATGGTGGCATTTTAAGACTTTAACGTCTCTCCGTGTACTCTTATTTGCAATGCTCGGACCTGTCTTTAGGGCGCATTCTTTTACAGTATAAGCCCATATTACTATTAGATCAACTTTAAGATATCTCTCATCAAGTCAATAGAAGCTATTTTTATCTTTTTTTTGTTAATTGGATGTACAAAGCCATAAATGTATTGCATGTTCATTAACAAGGTCGATATTAAAATAAGCCAGCCCCCCACTGATTTCTTGCCCCCAGAATGACGCTTGTTAAAGACAACGCCCTGGAATGGTGTTCTGTATAGTATTTTGCCCGAGCTTAAACACCTAAGCACCTCGTAGCAGCAATTTCACGGCTGTAACGCTGCACTAGCAACAGACAACCCATGAAATTTACATCCTAACTTTATTTGATTGTTACAATTTCGATTAAAATCCACTTTAAAAAGCAGTTAATCTGTTTCATGACTGTTAAATTAAATGTAGGTCTTGTAGTGAAATTTAAATTAAAATAAGTCGGAACTCATGTATTTGGTTAGTCTTGTCCCACTGACGCGTCTCCCTCCGGCGCTTGCTTGAGAAACATCACGTTCATGTCACCGGGTTTCATTCTTCCACGTTTCTTTATGCCACTTGTCATGCCACTGTGTTCATGCACGTTGTTCCTGTCACTGCTTAACCACTTCATCATCGTCCTGTTCATTTTCCACTTCGTTCATCCACGGTGTTCATGCCACATTCATGCCACGTGTTCATGGTTTTGTTTTATTCTGTCTTTATGCTCATCGCTCTGCCTTGTGTACTGTTTGGCGCGGACATAACACTGTCTTTTTCATTAGTTTTGCTCTCTCCCGCATTACAATCTTTCCTCCAGACCTAGACCTTATTTAGGGTTATCTATCCGCACATTCTTCACAGTCGAGCCTGCCTGGATTGTCTGTTAAGCTACTGTGTTTAGTCCTGGTTTAATCCTGAGCACTGTTATTATTGTTAGTCTGGTAGTCCTGATTTAACTGTTCTACCTGTTTTTGTCCATGGTTTTCCTGGTTTTCTCTGTTTATAGTCGATCGGTTTAATCCTGGTTTGTCCCTTGGTTATCATGGTTTTATCCTGGTTTGTCTGTTAGTACCTGTTTAGTCCTGGTTTTGTCCGTTTTGTCCTGTTTCAGTCCTGTTTATCCTGGTAATCTTGTTTGTTCTGTCTTGTTCTCTGGTTCCTGGTTTTGTCTGTTCAGTCCTGTTTTAATCCTGGCTGGTCTGTTGTCTGTTTGTCTCTGTTTGTCCTTTTTGTCCTAGTTTAATTCTGTTTTCTCTGTTAGTCGGGTTAATCTCTGTTTTATTCCTGTTTATCCTGGTTTAGGTCCACTGCTTATCCCTGGTTTCTTGTCTGGTTTGCCTGTTTGTCTGGTTACCCTGTTTAATCTTGAGTTTGTCTGTTTTGTCCTTTTAGTCTGGTTTTTCCGGGTTGTCCTGTTTTGTCCTGGTTTAAATCCTTGCTTTCCTGCTTTAGTCCTGGATGTCTGTTTTAGACCTGGTTTATTCCCTGTTTGGCTGCTTAATCCTCGTTTAGTTCCTGGTTTAGTCCTGGTTTAGTCCTGGTTTAGTTCAGTTTAAATCCTTCAGTCTCGGTGTTTTTTATTCCGATCGTGAATTGAGGTTTTGAACCCAAAGAAGGTTGAAATTTGAGACTGAAGAATGTTTCACATAAAGTGTGTCATCGATGAAATGTCTTTCTTTTTGGGACATTTTGATTTAATTACAACTCTTTGTTATAAAAGGTCTTTTTAAATGTATTTTCGAGTCTGTTTCGTCCAGACAAAGGTATTGAATGTGACATTCGACAGACAACACTCCGGATACTTCATGTACTTTTCCTTTTTGCTGCCACAGATCATGCCCAGACGCTCAAAGTCCTGCTGCAGCACAATGAGCAGATGCTGAGCAGCTGCTTTGGGTCGGCGCTGACCGGACCGAAGCGACGGCTTTGACCGCACATTTCACTCAAACACGAGCATAGTTCAGGTTTTACTAAACATTCCGTCACCAGTTTGACCCACTTTTCTTTCAGTTTATAATGTTTTAACTCTTTGTTTGGAAGCAGATGTGACGGCGGTCGAGGTCATTCCGCGGCTGTTACCTAGCAACCAGACCGCAGACAGGAGCTAAATTCCACATAAATAACAAACAACAGTGATGATTTGACAATGAATATGACCCGATAACGTCTTTGTTTTGTGGAATGATCGTTTGAACCACAGACACATGACTAAGTTGACGCGGCGTTCGATGCTCATGCTAATGCTAATGCTAATGCTAATGATCCCTTTGGCATTAGCCCACAAAATGAAAAGCTAATTATGCGAGAGAATCAGATGGTGCCGACTTACCAAACACATGTAGGTCAAAGCTTTGTTAAAAGTCATTGTTTGGAGTTTTATTTCAGATTATATTTAGCGTGCAAAACTGTCATCTCGAGCTAAACGCTAACCGATGTTGTGCTTCTTGTTAGCGTCACGTGACCACCGAATCGGCGCGCAAAGTGGTCGTATGTGAGGAATATTCATGTTCTACACCACCAAACTGAGTGGGAAGCAGACAAACAGGAGACCACGCGAAGTGACTCAGGTCCTGGTTCAGGTCCTGGCTCAGATCCTGGCACAGGTCCTGGCTCAGGTCCTGGTTCAGGTCCTGGCTCTGTTCCTGGCTCAGGTCCTGGTTCATATCCTGGCTCAGGTCCTGGCTGTTCCTGGCTCAGGTCCTGGTTCAGGTCCTGGCTGTTCCTGGCTCAGGTCCTGGTTCAGATCCTGCTCAGGTCCTGGCTCAGGTCCTGGCTCAGATCCTGGCTCATGTTTCGCTCAGATCCAGCTCTGGGTCCTGGTCCTGGCTCAGTTCTGGCCTCAGGTCCTGGCTCCTGGTCCTGGTCCTGGCTCAGGTCCTGGCTCAGGTCCTGGCTCAGGTCCTGGCTCAGGTCCTGGCTCAGGTCTGGCTCTGTTCCTGGCTCTGTCCTGGCTCAGATCCTAGCTCAGGTCCTGGTTCAGATCCTGGCTCTGTATCCTGGCTCAGGTCCTGGCTCAGGTCCTGGTTCAGGTTCTGGTTCAGGTCCTGATTCAGGTCCTGGTTCAAGGTCCTGCTCAGATCCTGGCTCAGATCCTGGCTCATGTTTCGGCTCAGATCCCGGCTCTGGTCCAGGTCCTGGCTCAGGTCCTGGCTCAGGTCCTGGTCAGATCCTGGCTCAGATCCTGGCACAGGTCCTGGCTCAGATCCTAGCTCTGGTTTCGGCTCAGATCCCGGCTCTGGTCTCTGTCCTGGCTCAGGTCCTGGCTCAGATCCTAGCTCAGCGTCCTGGTTCAGATCCTGGCTCTGATCCTGGCTCAGGTCCTGGCTCAGGTCCTGGTTCAGTTCTGGTTCAGGTCCTGGTCAGATCCTGGCTCTGATCCTGGCTCAGGTCCTGGCTCAGGTCCTGGTTCAGGTTCTGGTTCAGGCCTGGCCTAGGTCCTGGCTCTGGTCCTGGCTCAGGTCCTGCGTCAGGTCCTGGGGCTTCAGATCCTAGCTCTGATCCTGGCTCAAGGTCCTGCTCAGGTCCTGGCTCAGTCCTGGCTCAGATCTTCAGATGTTAAGATCGTGAATAAGAGATTTGAAGCAGATTTTTGGTAGGTGCAGATTGCTGCACCTCCACCCACGACTCCGTAAAAACTCATCAAGTTTGCGGACGACACCACCCTCATCGGGCTCATCTCGGACGGGGATGAGTCCTGTTCTACAGGAGGGAGGTGGACCCGGCTGGTGTCCTGGTGCAGCGGTAACAATCTGGAGTTCAACGCCCAGAAGACAGTGGAGATGATCGTGGACTTCAGGAAAGCCCACAGCCCCCCAGCCCCCCCTCATCATGACAGACTCCCCCCATCACCACCGTGGACTCCTTCCGCTTCCTCGGGCACCACCATCACCCAGGACCTCAAGTGGGAGCCCTCCATCAGCTCCCTCATCAAGAAGGCCCAGCAGAGGATGTACTTTCTGCGGCAGCTGAGGAAAGCCAAGCTGCCAGCGCAGATGATGGTGCAGTTTCTACACGGCCATCATTGAGTCCATCCTCACCTCCTCCATCACCGTGTGGTACGCTGGAGCCACAGCCCAGGGACAAACAGAGACTACAGCGCATTGTGCGTTCTGCTGAGAAGGTGATCGGCTGCAGACTTCCATCTCTGCAGAGACCTGTACGTCTCCAGGGCTCTGGGACGAGCAGGTCGGATCACAGCTGACCCTTCTCACCCTGGACATGGTCTGTTTGAACCACTCCCCTCAGGCAGGAGGCTACGGTCCATCCGGACCAGAACCTCCCGCCACAAGAATAGTTTCTTTCCCTCTGCTGTTGGACTCATGAACACTTCAAAACACCTGTCACTTTAACTGCAATATTCATCACTCACTGCACTGTCACTTTCTGCACTCATAACTTTAAACATAACTGTAAACTTGTGTACATAGAAATGCCTATTTTTATTTTTTATTGTATAGTAATTTTAAATTGTTTCCTAATGCATGCCCTTTTTTGATTGAAAATATATGTTGTTTTATTATTACTCAGTGTTTTATGTTGCACCTTAAGGCCGAGACAAGTTCCTACGTTTTTGAATTTTGTTCATTGACAATGGCAATAAACTCTTTTGATTCTGATTCTGATTTGACGTAGCAGAAGCAGCAGAGACTCTGAGAACATCTCCGTACTTTACTTCTGGTTGAATAGACCTCATTTCCACCCGAACCTCGTGAGGTGTCGGGCCGTTTCCTGCTCCGAGTCGTAGAAGCTCCGCTCTCAGAACGTTCGGCGTCTGCGGTTCAGAAAACGACTCATCCGTGACTAATGTGTTCACGTGTTCCTGCTCCTGACACGTTTCACCCAGAGACCGGAGACTGAGGCTGACGCAGAGCCTTCACACCACAAATCATCAAAGAAAAGCAACACTAGATGGCTGCACATCTAGGAGACGCAGAAGAAGTTAGCTTGTAGGAGCTTTTTTAACTGCGTTTTAATGGACGTTTCATGTTGGGAAAGCAGGAGGAAGTCAGCAGTTTCATGACGTATTTATGATCAATATTACAATTTAAAATGTTCCAAACACAAAGTCAAGATCCAGTGGTGTCTCCAGAATACGTTTTTACTGAAGGCCGGAACGTGAGCTGATAAATCGCAGTATTTCTACTTCTCCACGCGTCAGGCTTGTACTTCATGAAGGAGTTTAGAACTGGTAAACCTGCAGTTACACGTTTTGTGCTAAACTATTGAAATAAATGATCTAACTCTTGAAAAAAAATACTTGGGTTCAAAGATTTAGCTTAAAAGACTGAAATAATGTTCTAGAAGCTGTAATTATGTTAAAAGGACAAACGTTTCCTGAAATGTGTGGATTTTATGATTTAAAGGGAACATGAGATTAAACACGTGAAGTTTGGTTCTTGGAGTAAATCCCTGCTCAGAACTTTCAAACTGTTGATGAACAAAGACGTTTCCCACACGATTAACGTATCGTCGATGAGCTCCACATTTCCACGTTTCCACGGTGACACAGATGATCTCTTCTGTTGGACTCGTGTGGAAAAAGCCTCTGCTGCAGCATGTTCCCCTCATCTCTGCAGCATCTGTTTGACTCATCAAACACGCAGGGCCCAGGGTCCTACACGCAGGGCCCAGGGTCCTACAGGCAGGGCCCAGGGTCCTACAGGCAGGGCCCAGGGTCCTACACGCAGGGCTCAGGCAGGCCCCAGGGTCCTACACGCAGCGCTCAGGGTCCGACAAGCAGGGCTCAGGGTCCGACACGCAGGGCCCAGGGTCCTACAGGCAGGGCTCAGGCAGGGCCCAGGGTCCTACACGCAGCGCTCAGGTCCCGACAAGCAGGGCTCAGGGTCCGACAACGCAGGGCCCAGGGTCCTACAGGCAGGGCGTCAGGCAGGGCCCAGGGTCCTACACGCAGCGCTCAGGGTCCGACAAGCAGGGCTCAGGGTCCGACACGCAGGGCCCAGGGTCCTACAGGCAGGGCTCAGGCAGGGCCCAGGGTCCTACACGCAGGGCTCAGGGTCCAGGACAGTCCTACACGCAGGGCCCAGAGTCCTACACAAAGAACCCAGGGTCCTACACGCAGCGCTCAGGCAGGGCCCAGGGTCCTACACGCAGGCCTCAGGGTCCTACACGCAGGGCTCTGGGTCCTGCACGTCTGTACCAACTGACCCCCACATGACCTGCCGTCTGCGGCGGGACGTCCAGAGGAAGTGACCTCACAGACACGACCAGGAAGGAAGACTTTGTTTTCTTACATGTGGTTCACGTGTCGCTAACGCTAATGCTAATGTTAAGTCTTTGTAACACGAGAGCCGAGTGTTGGTTTTACCTGGAACACATTTCCTCCAATCCACTCCTGGAGGATACCCCAGGGGCCAAACCCTGGGGCCAGACTGAGGGGCAAAATACATAGGCAAAGACCGAGGACCAAGACCAGGACCTGCACCAGGATAAATCTTTCTGCTAACTGGACTGAAGAGCTTTTCAACGTTAGAACAGTTGTATTTGGAGTGATTCCTGCAATTTTCCTTTATTCTCTTTATTTTATTGTTTTCTCCATGGATCTCTTCAAATATCTAGGTCAGCTTGAACCTGGTGAGTTGGACCGGTCAGTCACTGGGTCAGTGAAGAACCCTCTGAAGCCCAGAACCAGCGGCTTTCTGTCACAAAGGTCTCTTTTTTGTCTCTTGTACAGTTTTGGTGCTGCGCGTTTTTTAACTGGAAATCAGCTGATCCTTTTGTAATTCTTTAGCTCAATATTGTGATTTAAAACAAAAAATAATAATCCACAAGTAGATTATAACTGTAGAGCGGACAAAAGCTTTACAGTTTCTCATTTTAAGTGAACTGCACGATAGAACACACGTTCAGTTCGAGCCCTGAACGTGTTGATGCTTCACGTTCAGTTCGAGCTCTGAACGTGTTGATGCTTCACGTTCAGTTCGAGCCCTGAACGTGTTGATGCTTCACGTTCAGTTTGAGCCCTGAACGTGTTGATGCTTCACGTTCAGTTCGAGCCCTGAACGTGTTGATGCTTCAGGTTCAGTTCGAGCCCTGAACGTCTTGATGCTTCACGTTCAGTTCGATCTCTGAACGTGTTGATGCTTCACGTTCAGTTCGAGCCCTGAACGTGTTGATGCTTCACGTTCAGTTCGAGCCCTGAACGTGTTGATGCTTCACGTTCAGTTCGAGCCCTGAACGTGTTGATGCTTCACGTTCAGTTTGAGCCCTGAACGTCTTGATGCTTCACGTTCAGTTTGATGCGTTCCACTTTCTGCACACGCTCCGGCTCCAACAACACGAGCAGAACAAGCCTCGACACACGGCTCTGTCAGGCTCTACAGGAATGTGTGAGACAAGAGTCCAGAACAACAGAGAACCATCACTCATGCGGGAGAGGGGTGAGGGGGAGGGGGAAGGGGGGAGGGGAGGGGGAGAGGGAGAGAAAGAGGGGTGAGGGAGAGGGGGGAGGGGGGAGGGGAGAGGGAGAGAAAGAGGGGAGGGAGGGGAGGGGAGGGTGAGGGGGGAGGGGTGAGGGGAGGGGGAGGGGAGGGAGAGGGGAGAGGGTGAGGAAAGAGGGGAGGAGTGAGGGGGAGGGTGAGGGAAGGGAGAGGGGTGAGGGGTGAGGGGAGGGGGGAGGGAGAGGGGGTGAGGGTGAGGGAGAGGAGAGAGGGAGAGGGGTGAGGGTGAGGAAGAGGGAGAGGAGTGAGGGAGGGGGAAGGGAGAGGGGGGAGGGTGAGGGAGAGGGAGAGGGAGAGGGTGATGGTTAATGGCGAGAGCGAGGGGTGAGGGGAGAGGGGTGAGAGTGAGGAAGAGGGAGAGGAGTGAGGGTGAGGGGGAGGGGGAGGGTGAGGGAGAGGGGGGAGGGAGGGAGACGGAGAGGGGTGAGGGTTAATGGCGAGAGCGAGGGGTGAGGGGAGAGGAGTGAGGGCGAGGGCGAGGGAGAGGGTGAGGAAGAGGGAGAGGAGTGAGGGTGAGGGGAGGGGGGAGGGTGAGGGGAGACGCGCGGCTCTGTCAGGCCAAATGGTGCGGTTCGGTGTGTGTAGGAGCTGCTCAAACTGTGCTGAGGAAGTGGGCTGAGTTTTGTGGAAAACCGGAGGAGCCGTGGGACCAGAGCATGAGTCATCGTCCAGAACTTCACCAGCGAGAGAGAGAAGGGGCGAGCCGAGTAACGGGCCGTCGGAATTGAACGAGTTGTAGTCAATAAACATTAGAAAAAACAAACAAAACACGGTGGTGATGTAGGATGCCGCGATATCAGATGTTAGCGTTACGAACGTTACTCCTCCTCCTCCTCCTCCTCCTCCTCCTCCTCCTCCTCGGGCTCCTGCAGCTGTGAAACCGGATCTCTGTCTGATTTACATCGTCCACAAACTGTCAGAGCGCAAACACGTGACCTCTGACCCCGGAGAGTCATGTGGAACCAGAGGAAACCAGAGGAAACCAGAGAAAACCAGAGAAACCAGAGGAAACCAGAGGAACCAGAGAACCAGAGGAACCAGAGGAAACCAGAGGAACCAGAGGAACCAGAGGAAACCAGAGAAAATCCAAAGAAAACCAGAGGAACCAGAGTAAACTAGAGGAAACCAGAGGACCCAGAGAACCAGAGGAACCAGAGGAACCAGAGGAACCAGAGGAACCAGAGGAACTAGACAGAACCAGAAGAACGAGAAGAAACCAGAAGAAACAAAGGAACAAGAGAACAGAGGAAACAAAGGAACCAGAGGAAACCAGAGAACAAGAGGAAACCAGAGAAACCAGAGAAACAGAGGAACAGAAACCAGAGGAAACCAGAGGAACCAGAGGAAACCAGAGGAAACCAGAGGAAACCAGAGGAAACCAGAGGAAACCAGAGGAACCAGAGGAAACAAAAGAAACAGAGGATCAGAGGAAAAGAGGAAACCAGAGGAAACAGAGAACCAGAAGAACCAGAGGAAACAAAGGAAACCAGAGGAACCAGAAGAACCAGAGGAACATAGGAACAGAAGGGAATTAGAGAACCAGAGGAACCAGAGAAAACCAGAGGAACCAGAGGAACCAGAGGAACCAGAACCAGAGGAAACCAAAGGAACCAAGGAACCAGAGGAACAAAGACAAAACAGAGGAACCAGAGGAACAGAGGAACCAGAGGAACCAGTGGAACAAGGGGAAACAAAGGAAACAGAGGAACCAGAGGAACCAGAAGAACAAGAGGAACAAGAGGAAAACAGGAACCAGAGGGAACCAGAGAGGAAACCAGAGGAACAAGAGGAAACAAAGGAACCAGAGAACCAGAGAACCAGAGGAACCAGAGGAACAAGAGGAAACAAAGGAAACACAGAGGAAACCAGAGGAAACAAAGGAACCAGAGGAAACCAGAGGAAACCAGAGGAAACCAGAGGAAACCAGAGGAAACCAGAGGAAACCAGAGAAACCAGAGGAAACCAGAGAAACCAGAGGAAACAGAGGAACCAGAGGAACCAGAGGAACCAGTGGGAACTAGACAAATGGGTCCAAGCCGGAGGAAACGAGGGTCTAAATGGGAAAATGTGTGCCTGAAAATCAAAATCAGCACACGTGTTTTCACTTTTTAACTTTGCATTTTATTCTGTCTTTTTGGCGCTTTATCAACTTTGCTCGTGATGACGGGACACGGCGATATTGGACCTTGAAGAAAACTCACACATGTTTGAGAAAAGAAAGAAAGAACGGGATTCATCAAACAAGCCAGCTAAAAACACCCCCAGGCGAGTGTTTGAGGAGCGCTTCAGGGAACTCTTCGAAAACAGATACAGGCTCAAAAAAGAGATAAAAATATAAAATGTGATCAGATTCATAATTCATGTTTTACTGGAGCATGAACGCCTGAAAGAAGACGGAAACCTGAACTTCAAACCGATACGAGAAGAAATCACGTCACTGAAGTCGTCGCCGTGCTGAGATCCGTCCAAACCTCCATCACCCGAGCCCTCCAGGCTTCTTCAGACGGTTTCAATCGCCGCTCGTCTCTTCCTCCTTCTATGTGACTGAGGAATGGAGTTTGGGAGATGTTTGACCCCGAGCTGACACCGTAGCCTGAGGCGGAGGACAAACGGAGGGTAGAAGTTACACGAAGAAAGTGTGGATGGATGAAAACCACCTTCGGGGAGAAGAACACACAACTGCTCCGGAGACATTTTTAGATATTACCTGTCAATCAAACAATGTCCATAAAAACAACATGATGTTCTGCACCAATGTTCAGCTGATTGTACTTTTATTTTCATGCATTTAAATAAACCGTCTCGTGTATCGTCCCAGTATATTACAAAGAGCCTCCTTCTGCAGGAGGAACTACAAAACCCTTTGGGAGAAAGTAGAAACCTGGAGGAGCACCTCAAAAGGAGAACTCCTCCTCCCACAGACGGACAGAACCGTCAGGAGGAGGGAGGGAGGTTCATCTAGAGACAATAGAATGCTGTAGAAGAACCGTTCATCTAGAGTAGAGAGCGTTCCTCATGCAGTTGAGGAGCATCTGGATCTCCAGGTCAGCATCAGCAGAGCCTGAAACAGTAGCAGAACAATGAAGAGTGCCCACATCTACAACCAAACTGATCAAAGCACCGAGGAGGGTCAAGAACCAGCCGTGAAATCGTTGCAGCTTGGACCCCGGACAACGTTCTGGAATCTCTGAAGAGACTTATTATGCTGAATGTCCTTCTTCTCTCTTCTAACCCTGTTCTCACATCGTTCCTCGTCACAAACTCAGCTGGAGTCACGTTTAGCTTCATTCACAGTTTGATGAATCCTGGTTAGAAAGTCCTCTCCCCTCCGAGCCTCAAAAACACTCCGTTCTGGATCTCCTCGATGTGTGATGTCATATTCGACCAGTGACGCGGCTCTGAGAAGCTTCTGCCGTTTTTAAACTCCGCGAATCATCTCCGGACTCGTTCTGGTGGCTTCTCCCAGTAAACGTTCCAGTTTAATTATTAACATGTGTAATTCCCTCTGCAGCCAGTAGACGGTGCCAAAACACAGGTAGAGCCGTGGGAAACAGCAGAGGTACAGAGCGGGTTCAGGACTCACGGGCGGGTTCAGGACTCACGGGTGGGTTCAGGACTCACGGGCGGGGTCAGGACTCACGGGCGGGTTTAGGACTCACGGGCGGGGTCAGGGCGGGGCAGGACTCACGGGGGGTTCAGGACTCACGAGCGGGTTCAGGACTCACGAGCGGGTTCAGGACTCGGGTTCAGGACTCACGAGCGGGTTCAGGACTCACGAGCCGGTTCAGGTCTCGGCTTCAGGACTCACCAGCCGGTTCAGGGGTCAGACTTTTATGACTTTGCAGTTTCCAGCGTGACAGGGAAGGAAAAAGAGAGAGCAGATGGAGAAAACAGACAAGAGAAGGAAGAGAAAAGAGGAGAGTCGAGGTTTTTGAGTTTAGCCACAAGAGGTGGAAAAATGAGGGAAAGAGAGACGGGAGAGGTGGAAAGAAGGAGGAAGAACAGAACCTGAGAAGGTGAAAGGGGAGAGAGACAAAGAAGACGAGGGAAAGGGGAGAGATAGAGGAGAAGAGGAGGTGAGAAAGAGAAAACAAAGCAAGGGATAGAGAGAATCTAGATGGAGGATTAGAAGGAGAGAAATAGGAGGATGTGATGAGAGGAGAGAGAAGATAGAGGGAGGAAGGTGGAGAAAAAAGAGAAGCAGCAGAAGGAGGGAGAACAGGCAACGTGGAGCGAGAAGAGTTTAAAGTCTAAATGAAAAGTGAATGAAAGACAAAAGAGAGAGAAAGAGGAGAACGAGAGAAAAAGGAGAAGAATCTGACGCAGCCCCCGAAAAAGGAATGTGCCACAAACGTCCTTCGTCCAAGGAGCCAGAGATGTACAGAAGACTGAAGAGGGAAAGAGGGAGCGATGAAGACGAGTCAGCGAAAGAGAGAGAGAACAGAAATGTACAGAATATTTCAAGGGCGTAAAAAGTACATGGAGTTGACACAGCACATGTACAAACTTGTGTTAAAGGAGAGAGAATACGCTTTTGTCTGCTGGAGTTACTCTCATTCATGACCCCGGCAGTCGTTATTTTACATTTTGGACATTTTAAAATCACAATATTGAATGAAAACGACCCAAAAGAAACCAAATCTGCCCCAAAAAAAAGAACTGACGTGTGTTACCGAAGTAAAAGTACAGATACAGGGGTAAGAAAAGTACAGTCAACTATGTGAGTGAGTGGTGCTAACAAACTGGTCAGCACAGACTTTAGAAATCTGGAGGTCACACATGGAGGCAGCATGTAGATGACCTCAGGCTGGAGATGATCTCCTGGACAGTTTTGTCAGTTACAGGTGCAAAGTGAGTCAGCTCTAAGTGTGTAGGTGGTTTGAGGGGTATTTTTTGCATTGTAGAATTATAGCATTTTTAATGCCCTGAACTTTGTCACTAAAGAATAATGCAAACTCATTACACTTGGATGTGGAAATGAGTTCTAACGGCAGCTGAGCTGGAGGGTTTGTTCATCTGTTTACTGTGGCAAACAGGACAACGCGAGTTGTTAATAGGCAGCTTCCAATTATTTCAAAATATCCTTCCCTAGTTCTACATAAAGATGAGGTTGTACATGTACAACTTCCTCTGTAAAATCTCCTTATGAACCTTGGAGCTTGACTTTCGCCTATTTTCGTTCGGTGGTCCGGCGGCACTCCTTTTTCTGTGCCTGACCGAATCATCATTTCTCCATGGCGCCTTCTGCTTATTTTTAACAATTTTAGCCTTCATAGGGGCAATGGTGTCGAGAACATTCAAAACACTAGATGTAACAGAGTTCAACAAATCATATACGATTTACATGAACATGAGACATTTTCAAAGTTTATCATTTCCATAAACAGTTTTCCCGTGCTGTCATTTATGTGTCTCCTCCGAACAACTGCAGGACCAGCCGGAGGTTTGGGTCAAAGAAGAAGGTCAAAGAAGAAGGTCAAAGAAGAAGCAGAAGTGATCAGACAGAGCGACACAATAACCATGACAAAACTAATAACCGTTCAGTTTGTCCCAGTTTGTCTCAGTTTGTGTAAAGTTTTATAATTGTACTTCCTGGTTGGACAAAAGCACAAATATGACATAGGCAGAGGTCAATCCACTGCTGTTACCTAGCAACCAGACTGTAAACAAGAGCCAAAGTCCACATAAATGACACAACAGTTCTGATCTGACACACAATAATACCATAGAACACCTTTATTTTGTTTGCGCGATGGTTTAAACTGTCAGGAAAGTGTGTCCGTTAAGTGTCAACTGTCTCTGTGTCGCACGCTGATGACATCACAGAGGGATTCAGCTCTACTTCCTGTCATTTTAAACTGACTTAACTGAAGTAAAACTATGATAAATATTTACCACAGATGCCCTCCCACCAAACTAAGTCAGAATTAGAAAAACAGGAGATGGACTTTAAAGCGCCCCCTACAGGTCGACCGACTCAGTGAACTAAAATGCAGTTAAGATAAATATGTTATGAAATTTGCCAAAAATTATAAAAAAAAACATTCCCAAAATAGCCAAATTTTAAATATAAAACTGTGTTATAGTTTTATGAGTCGTGCGACCTGTAGGGGGCGCTTTGGATTAAACATGTATTATTCTGTATTTACATGTGTCTGTGCCGGTTTAGAAAACATGTCCAAGTCGGGTCGAGACACGACAGCACTCTTTTCCCCTCCCTTTTTCCCCCTCCTCTCTCTCTCTCTCTCTCTCTCCTCTCGCTCTGCTCTCGGGCGCTGGTGGTGGTGGTGTGTTTGCAACCTCTCGCCCGTGCGTCGCGTCTCCGGCCTGCGGAGTGCTCGCCCCTCCTCGCCGCCTCTCTGTCTCTTGCGCCTGTTCGTAGAGGAGTGTTGTTGAAATATCTCATCTGGGAGTAATGACATCGACTCAAAACACGCCGTCCGACCGCGACGTGTTGGAGCAGACTCCAATATGTCTTTCAATGACTCTCTCTCTTTACTCTCCCATCCTTTTCTCCCCTTTTTCACCCCCTCTCTCTCTCTCTCTCTCTCTCTCTCTCTCTCTCTCTCTCTCTCTCTCTCTCTCTCTCTCTCTCCCCCTTCCGTCCTTGTCCCCCTCTTTCCTTTTCTCTTCTCTTTCTCTTCTTCCCTTATTTCCTCTTCTCTTCTGTCCTTTCTCTTTCTCCTTTCTGTCTTCTTCCTCTCCTCTCTCCATTTTTATTCTATTTTCTCCTCTCTTGCCTCTCTTCCCTTTGTTTCTCTCTCCTCTCCCCTCCTCTCTCTCCTCCTCTCCTCCTCTCCTCTCTCTCCTCCCCTCATCTCTCCTCCCTCTCCTCCTCTCTTGCCTCATCTCTCCTCGTCTCTGCACCTCTCCTCCTCTCAGCACCTCTCCTCTCTCTCTTTCCCCTCCCCTCATCTCTCCTCTCCCCTCCTCTCACTCCTCTCTGCACCTCTCCTCCTCTGTCCTCTCTCCTCCCTCCTCCTCTCTCTTGGTGGGTGGCCAGGTGGGCGCTGCCCCGGGGCGCTCTACGCTCTCACTCCGCTCCGCGCTCTTCCTCTGCTCCCTGGGCTCCCCTGCCCTCTCTCCCCTCGTCTCTTCCTCTCTGCACTCCCCTCTCCATCGGGTGCTCGCCGCGGTGCTCCTCCCTCCCCTCTGGCTTGGCGTCGGGTGTGCGGTCGCTCGCGCTCTCCCTCTCTCGCGGTCTCCTCTCTCCGGGTCTTCTCTTCGGTGTCGGACCTCCTCTGGTTGCGTGCGCCCTCTTCTCCCTCGGGCGGCTCCCCTCCTCTCGTCCTCTTCTCCTGCCACTTTCCTCGGGGCCCCTCTCTCCTCTTCTCTTCAACCCCCCGCCTGCACCATGCCGCCTCTCTCCTCGCGCTCCCCTTCTCGCCTCCGCTGAGGGTCCCCTCTTGCTCTACTGCCGTCTCTCCTCCCTTCCCCTCTCTCCTCTGTCCTCCGCTCACCGACTTGTCTCCCTCTCCCGCTCTCCCTGTGGTGTGCTCGTCTGCGCTGCTCTCCGTCCTGGGCTCACTTCCTTCTCCCCTCTCTCTCCTCTCTTCCGCCTCGCTCCCCCCTCCTGCTCGCCCCTCTGCCCGCGTCTCTCCTCTCTGGTCTCTCTGCTCTCCTCTCTCTCCTCTCTCCCCTCTCTCTTGCCTTCTGCACCTCTCCTCTGCTCCTCCCCTCTCTTCCGCTCCCCTCCTCTCACCTCCTCTCACCTCCTCTCTCCTCCCTCCCCTCTCTCCTCTCTCCTCCTCTCACTTCCTCTCCCCTCTCTTCTCTCCCCTCTCTCCTCCTCTCTCCTCTCTCCTCCTCTCTGCTCCTGTCAGGACCTGCAGTATTAATAAAACACAGAAGTGGGAATGTCAGGTCTAAACACACATCTGCTTCAGTGATTTTAGATCTGTTTTTATTGAAGATAAAGAAATATTCTATTCTGGCGTAAACTGCATGCAGATTATCATAATGGGTACACTGGCGTGCCCTCGGGTTCATCTCACTCCAGATGTCAGTCAGTCCAATAGGCTTCAATAAGAGACTTGTTATTATTATTAACTTCTTATTTATTGTTCCTACAGTGCCTCTTGAGTTCGACACGTCCAGTGTAGGCTGAATGCGAAGGTTCCAATCGCCGCCACAAATTAGTGTTCCCTCAGAGTGGTTCACAATCAGGTCCATGACATCAGCATAGAAAGTGATATCGCCCCCTGGTGGAGCATACACATTTAAAACCTTTCCATATTAATGTCTGCCCTCTTTGTCCTCACATTCAAAACTCTGTTCAAAAGTTATTCGGTTTGAGATCAATATTACTACTCCCATTTTACACCTCTGTATGATGAATAATAGGATTTTTTTCTTGTGTTTCTTGTAAAAACATTATGTCTATTCTTTCTTTTCTCATTTTTAAAAATATTTTCGATGGTTTGATTGGGTTGTTCCGTTAACGTTAAAGGTGCCCCTTGTGACACGTTCGATGCCATTGGATTGATTGTATTTAGCTTCCCTTAATGTTGGAATGTTATCAAAGTCTCTGGTCAAACGAACACAAAAGAACCACAGGAAAAAGTACCAGATGAAAAGTGTGTGATGAAAAGAAACGTGTTCATGCAAAAAACATAAAATCTCGTAGAGAGGAGGCGATGTGGCACAGAACGCAACATGAGGGACACCTGTTGTAAAGTTATGTCCTCTGCTCCTTTTGACAGGGCCCGGAGAGTCTACACAGGGGACAGCGCTTAATTTAGCGGTAGGGGGAGGGCCCTCGGGAGCGCTGGGCCTGTTAGCCATGTTAGCCTGTTTAGCTCCCGTAGCGTTACCTGTTTTTACTCATCTCTTGGTCCTCGTTTCTTGGGATTATGTGGGTGGAACTGGGATTTTTAAAGCAGATTTAGGCAGCAGCGGCGCGAGTGCGTGTTTCCAACCGGAAGTCCCGAGAGTTTGTATAATTAAATGTGTTTAAAGCATGTTTTTCTTTGACAAAACCACCTGGATTGCTTATATTTTGTGATATTTTAAGGTTAATCACAGTTTTTCTAGTGAAATCACAATATGTTCTACTGAAACTTTTGGGAACATGACGGAATTCCCAATGTTTTGGGTTAACAACGTTCGTAAAGGTTAAATTTGAGCGAGAACACATGTCTTTACCGTTTTGCAGCGTGAAACTACACGGCTGCGGTAAAGAGGCGCTCGTCTCTCACTGACGCGCACAAACGGCACTGTCCTCGTTTACCCTTCATCTTCAGGTGGAAGTGTCAAACGCTGGAGTCAAAATGCCGTCCCTGAGGCTCCGAGTCTGCGAGTCGCCACACGTTTCACTCAGCGGAACGACTCCTCCTCCAAAAACCACACGTTTCATTAACAAACCACAGTCTTACTCCGGCAACAAGACCAGAGCAAGATCTGGCACCAGCAGGAGGCCGGTCTGTGTTTAGTCCTGACTCTGGCACCAGCAGGAGGCCGGTCCGTGTTTAGTCCTGACTCTGGGCACCAGCACAGGAGGCCGGTCCGTGTTTAGTCCTGACTCTGAGCACCAGCAAGACGGCCGGTCCGTGATTAGTCCTGACTCTGGCACCAGCAGGAGGCCGTCCATGTTTAGTCCTGACTCTGGCACCAGCAGGAGGCGCGGTCTGTGTTTAGTCCTGACTCTGGCACCAGCAGGAAGGCCGGTCCGTGTTTAGTCCTGACTCTGGCACCAGCAGGAGGCCGGTCCGTGTTTAGTCCTGACTCTGAGCACAAGCAAGACGCCGGTCCGTGTTTAGTCCTGACTCTGGCACAGCAGGAGGCCGGTCGTCCGTGTTTGATCCTGACCTCTGGGCACTAGCAGGAGCGCCGGTCCATGTTTGTCCTGACTCTGGCATAAGCAGGAGGCCGGCCCGTGTTTAGTCCTGATTTGGCACCAGCAGGAGGCCGGTCCATGTTTAGTCCTGACTCTGGGCCACCAGCAGGAGGCCGGTCCGTGTTTAGTCCTGATTCTGGCACCAGCAGGAGGCCGGTCCGTGTTTAGTCCTGACTCTGGGCACCAGCAGGAGGCCGGTCAGTGTTTAGTCCTGACTCTGGCACCAGCAGGAGGCCGGTCCGTGTTTTTCAGTAGTTTGTTCCTGAAAAGCGCTGCATGCATGTGAAAGAAGAAGAAACATTTGTGTGACTAAAACCAGAGCCTTAATTTTATTTTTTGTAGTTTGCTGCCCTCTGGTGTCAGTTGAGTAAAACAACAGGATGAAAGAATGTGTCTGCGCGGTCAGTGTTAAAAAGAACAACAGTGCGAAGATGAAGATGATGATGATGATGATGATGCTTTGTTATTATTGATCATGAGCCCGGTCCAAATTAAAATCAGATTCGTCTTCTTGGAGCAATAATATATGCTACACTTTAAATCCATATGTTAAACGTATTTAAATATATTTTGAAAAGTCATAATTATAAAGCCAGTGCTTGTCTGCCAGATAAAAGAGCACGTGTTGGTATTTTTAGTCTGATCTAATATCAATACGTAACAAAAGTGCCATGTGTTTATTGTGTTTATTGTTGTGATGTTGATGATTCCTCCATCACGTGACCGCACACCCCGATCTGCGTGCGTGCGTGCGTGCGTCCTCCTCCTCCTCGCGCATCCTCTTCTTCACTTCAGCTCGTGCCCGTTCCTCCTCTGGACCTCTGGAACCGTCCTCTTCTGCACCTTCACGCCGCAGGTGAGCTCCGACACACGCACGCGGCACGTCCCCATGATTCTGTTTCATTAGCACTGCCGCGCGCACGTGACGCCCTGCTGTTGTGTGCGCGTGCGGACGGTGCGTTTGATCCACACAAAGGCGCGCGCGGTGTGGACCCCACCGGTTTGGTTCGGACCCCCACTGTTCGGACCTGTTTACGTTGCTGTCGCGGTCTGTGGATGTGCTGCTGATGGGTTATAGTCACGTGTTTAAGATCATGTCAGGTTAAAAAGTCATGACTTTGCAGAAAAACACCTGCGACACCGGCGGACCGGACCAGGGCTGGGTCAGTACTCAGACTGCAATTATGTAAAGGCAAATGTGTTTTATTTAGTTCGCCTTGCATGTATAAGCTAATATATATGCTAATATACAGGCTAATATATAAACCAATATATGAAATAATATATAACTCACATGTAAGCTAATATATACAATAACATATAAGCTAACATACTGGCTAATCTAAAGGCTAATATACGGGCTACATGTGAGAGCTAATATACAGGCTAATGTATAAGATAATATACAGGTTGATATACAGGCTAATATAAAGGCTTATATACAGGCTAATATAAAGGCTAATGTACAGGCTACATGTGAGAGCTAATATACAGGCTAATGTATAAGATAATATACAGGTTGATATACAGGCTAATATAAAGGCTTATATACAGGCTAATATAAAGGCTAATGTACAGGCTAATATAAAGGCTAATCTACAGACTAATATAAAGGCTAATATACAGACTAATATACAGGCTAATATAAAGGCTAATATACAGGCTAATATAAAGGCTAATATACAGGCTAATATAAAGGCTAATATAAAGGCTACAAGTGTAAGCTTATGTACAGAAAAATATAATAATATGACGGCTAACATATTGGCTAACATATAGGCTAACATACGTGTAGACTAGATAAAGTGTAGACTTTATGTGGCAATAAAAGAAAACGATGATATGTATTATTTATTATCAGTTTCATGTTGTGATGGCTTGAAGCAGGTTCTGGCAACCTCGCCTCCATCAGTCTGCCCCAGGGCGGACGTGGCCACAAAAGTGAATTATCAGGTGACTGTTTACAGCCTGAAACATCTAAATCTTTTTCTACAATGGATGGAATGAGGGATTACGCCATCTTATTATTATTATTAAGTTAAACAATTGCAAGTATCGTGATATTAATTCAATACCAAATAATTTTATTTTAAATAATTTGACCTTGTTGAGGCTATTGTAAACTTCAAATATATATGTGCAGATAAACTAAAATAAGAACTAGTATTTCAAAAGTGTATTAAAAATAGTATTGATGTTTCCACAGAATCAATACTTGAACCCAGCCAGTTTTCGATATATTGATATTTTGGTATCGATCTGCCCATCACTGTTTTAAGTACACACTTTTCAATTGCAGTTCCAGCTGTCATGCTCTTAAAACACAGTCTGACTCAGGGCAGCTGTGGCTACAACAGAGAGCGGTCAATAATGTCATTAAAGAGATTTAAAGGGTCTAAAAACTTGTCTAAAAACATTTGTACAAGGTAAATGTGTTGTTGGCTCTGCAGCTCCAATTTGTAAATGTTCAGAGATATTTACATCGAGTTTAAATGAGTTTTGAATGCGTCTGCCCTGGGCGAGGCTGATTTCAGACTGCCACATCACAACAGTGTTCAGTCCTGATCGTTTGGACTGAGACGGTCAGAATGATCGGATACAGATTTGACCTGGTTCACGTCTGTGTGAAGTGTAATTATGTGTTTGCAATTAACTTCAGAAAGTGCTTTTATTCACCCCCAAAGACACTGTGGTTAGCTGAGGTTAAGGCTCACACTCACATCAACACTGCAACTAAAATGGAACTCAACCTGGACCGGACAAGGCCTGAACAAGGACCCAAACGGACTGAACTGGGTATCGGATGAAACGAGACCCGACCCGAAACAGCAGTCGGAGATTTAGGGCACGGCAACAACAGTTAATTTGCTCAAACGTATTCGGAACCGTGTTTAAGGAGAGAAAGGGCATGAGTTCAACTGTGTGTGATCACAAAGTCTGTGTCAGTGATGAGTGTGATGAATGTGATGCATGTGATAAATGGGACTAATGGGACTAATGTGACTAATGTGATAAATGTGATAAATGTGATGCATGTGATAAATGGGACTATGGGACTAATGTGATAAATGTGAAGAGTTTGATGAATGTGATGCATGTGACAAATGTGATGAATGGGACTAATGTGATAAATGTGATGAGTGTGATAAACGGGATGCATGTGATAAATGGGACTAATGTGATAAATGTGAAGAGTTTGATGAATGTGACAAATGTGACAAATGTGATGAATGGGATGCATGTGATGAATGTGATGAATGGGATGAATGGGACTAATGTGAAGAGTGTGATGAATGTGACGAGTGTGATGAGTGTGATGAATGTGACGAGTGTGATGAATGTGACGAGTGTGATGAATGTGACGAGTGTGATGAATGTGACGAGTGTGATGAATGTGACGAGTGTGATGAATGTGACGAGTGTGATGAATGTGACAAATGTGTTAAATGGGACTAATGTGATAAATGTGATAAATGGGACTAATGTGACTAATGTGACAAATGTGTTAAATGGGACTAATGTGATAAATGTGATAAATGTGACTGTAGCTCCAGTGTGACGTTTTCTACAACAGTTTAATTGATTTTCTTCTTTCAAACAGCAGATACAAACTAAATATCTTGCAGAGTGGTAAACGTTTACATTTGTTATCCGACTGTAGCAGCCTTTTCACATTTAGGCCGTGTTTTGAGATTTTAGAGGAGAACGTGTCTGTGTTCGCTGCTAACGTTCAGAATACTGTGACGTCACCTGCAGCACCTCCATCACAAAGACACGGGCTTTAGTCAGTCAAAATGCCACAGAGTTTTAGTTTTCTACAGTTCTTCTGTGTCGACTCAGTTCTCTCCAACACATTTAAACCAACAACTACTTCTCACTCACTATTATTCTTATTTCTGATTCTGTAATAATATTTTCTCTTCAGGTTTTGCTTTTTTTTAAAACACCCTGGATTTGTTCGCAACTTGGTCCCGTTTCTGTAACGCCGAAGCCCAAGCAGATTTCCTGATCGTGAAAACGGGTTGCGTGTGTCTTTTTGCTGCAGGTTATGTCTCACCAAAGACGCTCCAGTTCGCCGGCGGTCAAAGAGAAGGGCTGATCCTCTCCTCCTCTGCCTCCGCCCCCCTTCCCCTGCGCTTTCACCCCTGACCCCCGGGACGCACCCTGGGACGGACCCTGGACTCTGAACCTGCGTCTCCGTGGCGGCGATGGCTGCCGGAGGCCACGTTCCTGACGTCTCCATCGGTCTGCAGCGGGTAAGTCGAAGAGAGTCCGCCGTTTAGATGCGTTTCCTGGTAAATGATGTGCGTTTTAGTCGCGGTTGACCTGGAGTTGCCCACAGGAACAGGAAACGATTATGTTGCGTTCGCGTGACATCTCGACATTCCAGACTCCCTACGGTATGAAACTGAGCTGAGACACGTTATCGTTTGATGGTATGATTCCCCTTGTTTGACTGTCAGAGGTCGGATGTGTTGACCTGGTTAAAACGGCGCCGCGATTCCGCTCCAAAGACGTGAGCCGCGTGATTACGACCAGTTCTTGGAGCCGATCCCAAACCGACAATGAGAAGGTTCAATGTCTGCGGGTTTGGACTCCAGGGGGTTTCATTTGGCATTTTTGAATCTATTTTGCGCTGAAAAGACAATAATAATCAATAGTTGCAAATGAGAATCCAAATCAAGTCTGTCGCACTGAAAACATGTTGATAAAAGACAATTTAATCATCATCCGAGATTGTTGTGTGTCTCAGTTGTGTGTCTTGAATCTGATTGGTCGAAGCGTCACCACAGGAACAAGAGAAATCAGACTCTTCGTCGTCCTCAAACACACTTCTGCGCGCACGCTTTTAAATCTGCTAAAACGACGGGCCAAAGCACGACTGTGGGCGTCGCCGTCCTTTTTTGACTTCCCAATCTACAATGCTGCGCTGTGATTGGTCAGGTCCAATGTGGCTCAAACCGAACAGCGCGAGTGAGCGCGGTTAGCACAAAGCTTCGGCGCCTGCAACGTGAACGCAAACTGTTGTTCTGTAGGTGTGAAAATGCAGCAGGTGACGCTAGCATCGCAGTGGTATTTACAGTAACTTAATTAAAGCTTCAGTTGGCATTATTGGATATTCATACAAATCTGAGCTTTTGGGCCAGTTTGTTCTTCTTCATGTCTGTCTTTGGCCCAGTAAAACTTCTAAAGTCGGCGTTGTTGTGGGACAGTGGGACAGTGGGACAGTGGGACAGAGCGGCTCTTCTACATCACAATGAATGCACTGTCTCCTCCGTGCGTGGGCGTGCCCGTGGAGCCCGACTTTAGACTTTGCTTTGGAATGTTTCAAATGACGCATCTCCATCGGGACGAACGAGCCAAGATGGAAACATTTAAAGGGGCAGTGCTGGGATTGTTGCTGATTTGAAACGTGAAAAGCAGAACTAGCTCACTGTAAACGCTTTCAACTTTATTACAAGCAAAAAAAAGAACTTAAATCAGTTACAGCCCCTTTAATGCCATAATGAGGGACATTCCAGACAAAGCAATAACTTCAAGCAAAAACAGAAAAGTTCCATGGTGCCCCTTTTAAAATGACAATCGCAGCCGCTGATTTTTATAGAAACATGTTTGAAATTGTACTAAAACGACATCTTTTTTATTCTTTTTTTTTTTTACCACAAAGCAGCTACTTCTATATCTTTATTTATTATTATTATTATTATTATTATTATTATTATTATTATTATTATTATTATTTCACAAAAAGTGAATGAAAAGGAGCAAACTTATATCAACTTGTACGTCACACTGACGTTTTAAAACACATTATTTTATACATTTGTATTTATTTACATACAAAAATACATTGCAAACAGATAAACACACATTTAACTTAATTTTCTTTTTTTCGTACTTATTTATTATGACAACTTTTCGGAGACATTTTATGCCAAATTGACTTTAATTGGATTATAATTGTTTCTTGTCATTAAACCACTGAAGTTTCGAAGTATTTAGACTGATTCATGTATATATATATATATATATATATATATATATATATATATATATATATATATATATATATATATATATATATATATATATATATATATATATATATATATATATATATATATATATATATATATATATATATATATATATTTATGCTTTATTTTACATTTCAAAAAAACACTAAACATAGATCAAACAAAACCACAGCGATAAAGTTGAAAAAAAAGAGGAAAAAACATTTTAAAAAAAAATATATATATATACTAATAAATTAAAATAAAATAAAACAAATAAACAAATAAATAAAACAAATACAAATAAATGAAAATAAATAAAAGTAACTAGGGAATAGTTAAAATGCTAATAAAATAACAATTACTATACAACTGTCAAGTAGATATAACCTGTCAACTATTGTCATCAATCAAAATACTACATCTCCTGTTCTTGATTGTTTGATTTCTTTGGCAAGATCGGAACTTTTTTCAACAGCGAAGTTTAAACTTTGGTTCTGATTGAGTTTCTATTTTCTTTATATATCTGTTCCTTTTGGATTATAAAGGGGCCCACTGTTGATCTTTTTTTTTAACGTTAGCATGCGTGTTTGCGTTAGCATGCGTGTTGCGTTAGCATGCGTGTTGCGTTACGCTATACGTACAATCTATTCACCAATGTTAAGTTCTCTATTATTTAAAACTCGCATTTTCAAGATGAAACGTCTGTTCTTGGTCTTGGATTGTATCAAGTAAATCGTCCCCAAAAAAATTTCGAACACTTAGACTCCAGTGCGACTTTATATGTTTTTTTCTTCTCTATTATGCATTGTTTTGGGCTGGTGCGACGACTTATGTCCTGTTTTCGACACAGAAAAATGCAGTGAAGTAAAAGTGTAAGAAAGCGCCCACCGTAAAAACTACTCAGAAACCTAAAAATGTACTCTTACATATAGTCCATAAAGTATGTTCATTGTTTTTTATCACTCTGCACGCTCAAATATTTGCGTATTGCGTAGGTCAGTAAAATAAGATGTAGGTTCCAAAAGTACGTACGATATGTGTAAAAGTGGCTGGATGCAGAGCTCAGGTTCTTGTTCTGTGGTGTTTTCAGAATGCTCCTTCATTAAAACGTCGGTCACTGGTCACTGTTGTGCCGCTCTCTAATGGAAACTCGTAGTGAAACCTGAGAGACCTGAGAGTCTGCACATGCCAAACGACCAATCAAGAAGGAGAGGGACTGGATGCGTCTGGACGCAAATCCCAGGCCCTCCGGTTTCAGGCCCTGTACCTTCCTCCAGGGATCAAAGGGTGCATTAGGCTTAGCAGCAGGAAGGTATATCGATCTGTGGAGGTTCAAGCTCAGACCTCAAGGGGTTTATGTCCACACAAACGTCCTGCTCCAGTCCCTGCTCCATGTCTGCTCCAGTCCTGCTCCATGTCTGCTCCAGTCCTGCTCCAGTCCTGAAGTCTTTAGTCCTGGTTTAAAGGTCCTGGTTTAGTCTTTTTAGTTCCTGGTTTTAGTCCTGGTTTAGTCCTGGTTTAGTCTGGTTTAGTCCTGGTTTAGTCCTGGTTTAGTCCTGGTTTTGTCCTGCTGAAATCTTTAGTCCTGGTTTAGTCCTGGGGTTATGTACAGTCCTGGTTTTAGTCCTGGTTTTGTACCGACTGAATCATTTCTTTAGTCCTTAAGAGTAGCTTAGTCCTGGTTTAGACTCCTGGTAATTATCCCTTGTGTTTTAGGCTCTGCTTGAAATGTCCTTTTTGAGACTGGTTGAGTCTCTTCAGGTTTGGCATCCACGTTACTGCAGTTCAAAATTGAGTGGTCTGGTCGCAAGATTATTTGCACATGTAACCTGGTTTGGTCCCAAGAATTAGGTGTTCCGTTCTTTGACTGGGGTCCACGATGGGATCCCGAATTCAGGAGTACACGTATGTTCTAGATTCTTGGGGTTAATGTCCGATTCTGGTAAAAGCAGTCCCGGGTTTTAGTCCGATGCAGGATCCCGGTCTTTAGTCCACGATGCAGTCCCGGTTTTTATGCTACCCGATGCACTGTGAACCGTTTTAGTCCCGATGCCGAGTCTCGACGGCAGTCGATGCAGTCTGGTTTAGTCCCCGATGCACGTCCCCTGGTTTAGTCGTCAGATGCAAGTCAGAATGCATGCCTGGTTTCAGTCCAATTGCAGATCCGATGCAGTCCGACCCTCGCAGGGCTGTCCTGTGTTTAAGATCCCAATTGATCGTCAGTTCCTTGTGCAAGTCCTGGTTTTAAAAGTCCTATGCAGTCGATGCAAATTGGTCCTGGTTTCTAGTACCCCGTTGGACATGGTCCTCGGCTTTTATTGTCCGTTGCCAGGTCACCGACTAGTCCACACGATAAACAAAGTCCGGTATAAGATAACCGCGGCCGGAGTCCGGACAGCTCCAAGTTCCTAGGTTAAGTCTGGAATGCAGTCCGAGGTGCAAGTCTCATGTTCTAAGATCCCTTATTGCAGTCCGTACTGCAGTCGGTTATAGTCCTGCTATGCACCGGTGGAAAGCACAACGCGGAAATGATCGTTTCCTCTGTCTCCACGCATGTGTACGACAATCATAAAGTGGGCCACAGTCTGCCACTCAATGTGACTTGCGTTTAAACACAGGTGTGACTTAATTAATAGACCGTCAACCATTTCTTATAGTCGCCACATAAAGCGGTGGTGAAAGGCGATGAGACGGCCCCCTCCTGAGATGGTTAATCTGTATTTTCGGTTGGCCGTTTGAAGTTGGTCGCTGTCGAACCCATTCGTTCAGCCGGGGCGCTATTCACGGCCGCGGGGCGAGAAATTCATACGGACAGCTGACGTGTCCTCGTCGGGTGAAAAACGCCAGTCGTAACCGTCAATGGTGACATTTTCTGACATCGCACTCTGAAGACAAAACTCTTCCCTTGAGAAAGCCCTAAAAATGTTTAAGCAGTTATGGGAGGCTTGCTGAGGGATCCTGAGTGCGATTGTGTATGTTAGAATTACACTAACTGAACAGGGGGCTTGTGAAAAAGGCCGACCGTACTTGCATTATGATAAAGAAAGGGAAGGACGAATGATGCTTTTTTTATGCGTTTTATTTCATCTCTGACATATTTTCTCTTAAGACGAGTGACCTGCAGGAGCTCTAGCGCCCAAACACCTAATAATATATTATTGAGCTTACTAAGATCTTAAACACATCTGCGGGCTGTCTCCAAAAGTGGATCCGATAGATCGCTCATGCCAGGTGACAGTGTGAGGAAGGATAGACAACGCGGTCTCGTGCTCCTAGACCCATAAGTCCGAGAACGTCGCGAATCTCTGGACGGTGCGGTATACAGGGACTACCTGAACGCTGCGAGCAAGGACTGCTCCATTGCGAGGTTCACTGGCCTGAATCATCAAGTGACTCGGCTCGGGCGATCTAGTGGCGAGCGTCGGCCCGGGATCACAGAGAGTCCCTATTAGCACCGCGACAGTATGACTACAGAGTAGTCTCTGTCGGTCGTTAAAAAACCCTCGCTGGTCCTATAGACGTGGCTCTGACAATAGGGCCCCCACACAGTTGATCACATATCCTCTTTAACAGTTATAGATTTGGCATTGTTCTCGATGGGTTTCTCCTTGCGACAACACAGACTCAGCAAGAGACAGGATACGTTTCATCTATGTGCCATAAGAATATCTTTGCCATAAAGTAACAAAGAAACTTGCTCAGCGAAATAGCGGTGTTTTTGTGCTCTTTGGTCTGGGCTCAAGGTAACTATTGGCTACATTAAGCAGGATGCTGATGTTGTTAGCAGCAAACTATCCCATTGTATTTAACATGAAAGACTATACAATACTGATGTATAATCAAAAGATAAAATCACTATCATTATATTAGTAGAGCGTAATGCAAATCATATTTTTGTATTCTGTGCAGTCCCTTTGGCGTATAAACAATGCGTAAAATCAGTCGACGAACTGTAATTCGATAATATCGAATCTATATATTTGTTAGGACTTATGTAATAATGATATAACTGTCAGCAGATTATTTTAAATTTATATTTTACGTCTTGTTGTGATTTATTTGGTAAGAAAATAGATAATTCCGGGTCGTTTGAGTACGAAATACTGCCAAAACAGTAAAAATGTGGAACATGATTTGGAGACGAAATTTGATATTATTTCGTGGTTAGACTTAGCTAACAGATCGCACAAACAGACTGATTGCTTCTAAAAGAGGATTTTTTTTTTACTTCTGATCATTTTGACACGACCAGATTCAAGATCATCATCACTGAGAAAGGGAACCAAAAAACATAATCTTGCAAAATAATACATATTCTGTAAAATGAAGCCCCTTGCAGCTGTGTCCTGATAAGTGTCCTGGTAAATGAATACAGTGATGAAACATGCAAAGACAAAGACAAATGTCTTCTTTTCTTGCTAACTACTTCACCCTGAATCTACTTAACTGTCGGTGTTAATCCTACCTGTCGTCCAGGCGTGTTACCATTGTAGAATAGAAGATGTTTCAGCATTGTGGTTCCGAGTCTAAGGGACTGGGTTATATAGAAAACAGAATATAAACCGTGGTTACAACACTCCAATACTAATGAGTCATCTCATATCAGGAGAAAAAGTCCGAGAACTTCTTAGTTTCTGTTTCTCGCACTCAGTGAGAGCCCTGCCCAAAAGGGGCGGGACTCCTGCTAATGGCTCATTATGAAGAACTCGGATTAAATGGCGGGCTTTATTTTGTTTTTTATCTATAAGAATATCCGTTTGCTGGTATGCTTGTAGTGCCTAATTTAGCTATATCCGAATGCCTCTATAGAGAGCGTCTTCCATGGTTTCAGTATAGACCGATATAATAACAACCGGTCGAAAGGTTGTTGAAATCTAAACCCCATTCGATTTATATGAAAGGCATTTTCCTCCTTTTTTTAACAAGAGGCTCCTAACTCCCTGGGTTCAATTACCATGACTTTTCTCCTGCTCACAGGATACTCCAACCTCACTGTCTTCATAGAGTGGTTTGTGGCTCTAAAGTATGAAGAGCACCGTCGCTCATAGGGCGTCTGAAACGTTGCGTGTCTTCTGTGCTGATAAAGGCCTCTTGTGCCAGTGGCCTGTTTCTGTTGTCCCTTCATTGTTTAATGACTCCGGGTCGCTACTTTTACAATCTATAAAATCTCAGGCTATGTCATTGGATAGAATACACTCATTGCTTTCTGTTTTTGATAGACTCGGCATATCCATTGTCCTTTCAGGTCGTGAACCCCAAAGATTTTTGTCTTAACGTGTTGCCTGTTGAATGACTCTTGGATATTCGAGAGTCTGAAACGTTTTGTTATTTTCTTTAAAAACAGAGCTCCAGATGACTACATGAATCTTTTTATACTACCAATTAATAACTACTTAAACTAGTTTTGTGTGCTTGTTCCTAATCCCTGATAAGGATTTAGTCTGCTTACAATTAACCAGAAGCGTACTAACTACTTAGCTAGCTTCCCGGGGTGAACGCCTGTCCCAAGGACGTTTCCCTTCGGGACCTTACCTATGATTCTCATACTTAAGACGGACATCAAAACTACATCCTTAATACTCACTTAGGGACTAACAAGTGACTTAACATGTCTCCCGACCTAATGTCCATGCGTGATAACCCTCGTCTTCGTCTCCTACCCCTACAGACCACAGACACAGTCAGCTCCAACAACATCACCACCCTCTGGTCCACATCCACCATCCACGCCGCCCAGAGCCCAGGACCAGGCCCCAACGCGCCGGCCCCAAGGCACACAGGAAGAAACGGCGCCGTTAAAAAAACCTCTGTCCTCCCTCGAGACATCACGCCCACCATCCAGGTCAGTTGTCCCCTCCCTCGAACATCACGCCCACCATCCAGGTCAGTCCGATCTGGCAGTGTCCTCCCCGAACATCACGCCTCACCATCAGTCAAGTGCTGTCCGTACATCACCACACTCCAGTCATGCCTCCACGATCCACGCCCACCATCAGGTCAGTGGTCCCTCCCCCGAACAATCAACGCGCCACATCCAGTCAGTGTCCCTCCCTCGAAACATCCACGCCCACCATCCAGGTTCACGTGGTCCCTCCTCGAACATCATGCCACCTCCAGGTCAGTGTCCCTCCCCCGAACATCACGCCCACCATCCAGGTCAGTGTCCCCCCCGAACATAACCCCCATCTCGTCCGCTGCAGCTTCCGTCCGTCTGTGTTTCCTCCACCGTCATGTCTGTGCTGCAGGAGGAAGATGAGGACGAGGACGAGCGGCGCCAGGTCAGTGTCCCCCCCGAACATAACCCCATCTCGTCCGCTGCAGCTTCCGTCCGTCTGTGTTTCCTCCACCGTCATGTCTGTGCTGCAGGAGGAAGATGAGGACGAGGACGAGCGGCGCCAGGACCAGGGACCAGGACCGGCACCAGGACCAGGACCAGGACAACCAGAGCTCTGTGACAGAAGCAGAGGTAACGCACCTGAACATGCACCGTAATAGAGCTTTACAGACTCTCAAACACACAAGAAATGACCTGCTATCACAAAGACAGTAGCATTATTTAATACAAATATGGGGAAAAAATAAATCATTCAATAACACATTTTATTTGAAATATTTTTTCTCTGCTGTTGTTGTGTTGTTGCTCTGTTTTTGTTGTTCTGTTTTAATAAAAAAAAATAAAGGTATTTTTGATGAAAAGCAGATCTTTTTTTATCCTTTTTTGACATTTTGACGTATTAATGTCGCTGTCTTTGCGATAAAAGGTCTTTTCCCTGTGATCGATCCGTCGGCTTTACTCCACGTCGATCGAAACAATGTGTGCAGTCTTCCTCATGCTTTTGTTTTGGGGTTTGATTTAATTTCTGTTTCCAGGGTAACCAATTATGTCTCTGCTCTTTCTAATCTAATATTTGACTTTTAGTACAAGCCGTACTGAATGAAAGACTCAATGAATATGTTTCCCCCGAGGGTGAATTTAAGCAGTTCAAATACAATGATATTAAAAGAATAACTCAAACAAAGGCGAGTAACAATCCTCAGGACAAACGTGCCAGCCCCCAGGGGGCGCTCTCCAGGCACAACAGGACAGACACGTCAGTAGTACATAGTTCTAAAGGTCAGAGGGCTGGAAATGTCAAAAACAGTCTGCAGTGCGTTGTGAATAAAGCTTTACGACTTCTAAACGAGGACAAACCCAAAAGAGAAGAAAAATGTGGAGTAAAATCACTTTTATCTTAGGAAATATTTGAACTGTAGAAGAAGTGCCACATCCACTGACCAAATGCATCTTGTCTTCTTTTAAATACACTTACACAAACAAACAAACAAACATACAAACGCAGCAGTAGCAGTACCACAGTTTAAAAACATTGCTCTGGTCTAACTTATTTAAAACATTTTGGTATAATGCAATATTTCTGCACTTTTGTGGTTCATTTGACTTTTTTCCCCCCAATACATTTGCAAAGAGACCGTCTGAACATCGACGCGCAGCTTGGTGGGAATCGCTGGTTTGTTTTGGCGTGTTTTAGTCGGTTCAACGCTCTTGAACGTATGAATTGGTTGTGAAAACTTGGACCGGTTCCGTTGGCGTGTTTTCCCGCCGCGCCCGCCTCTTCGCCTGCCCCTCACTGCTCGTCCTGTTTCTCTCAGTTTAGTTTGGGGAGCCAAGAGGAGCTGGAGGAACCCGCCGGCATAAACGCGGTCCGAGCGGGAGACGGAGAGCGCCCCCTGTCTGCGGCCGAGCCAGCCACGCCGGAGGAGCTGGAGGACGGCGGCAGGTAAACACGCGCTCGGAGGGTGTGGCACGATTATGTCGCCGCTATCGGGACGTTTCATCATTATGCACACATTTTAACCCAACAACTGTAAAATACTAGTTTGTCAAATAGATCACAGTTCCTCTAATCTGCGAATTGTGAATGATCAGGTTAATACGTTCATAATGCACAAGTTAATGCGTTCATAATACACAAGTTAATACGTTCATAATGCACAAGTTAATACGTTCATAATGCACAAGTTTATACGTTCATAATGCACAAGTTAATACGTTCATAATGCACAAGTTACGTTCATAATGCACAAGTTAATACGTTCATAATGCACAAGTTAATACGTTCATAATGCACAAGTTATACGTTCATAATGCACAGTTAATACGTTCATAATATACGCATAATGCACAAGTTAATACGTTCATAATGCACAAGTTAATACGCTACAAGTTATACGTTCATCAATGCAGCGTCATAATGTTTTAATACACAGTGTCCATGAATAGCTTATAATGCTCATGTATATGCATCAAGTTAATAGTTATAATGCACAAGTTAATACGTTCATAGCAGGCAAGTTAATACTTCTAATGCACAAGTTTATACGTTCATGAATGCACAAGTTAATACGTTTCATAATGCACAAGTTTATACGTTCATAATGCACAAGTTAATACGTTCATAATGCACAAGTTAATACGTGTTCATAATGCACGAGTTATTACGTTCATAATGCACGAGTTTATACGTTCATAATGCACGAGTTTATACGTTCATAATCAGTATAGTTAATAGCACAAGTTAATACGTTCATAATGCACAAGTTAATACGTTCATAATGCACGAGTTAATACGTTCATAATGCACACGAGTTAATACGTTCACAAGTTCAATACGCATAATGCACAAGTTAATACGTTATATACGTTAATACATAATGCACGAGTTAATACGTTCATAATGCACAGTTCATAATACGTTCATATGCACGTTAATACATAATGCAGTTCAAATGCACAAGTTTATACGTTCATAATGCACAAGTTTATACGTTCATAATGCACAAGTTAATGCGTTCATAATTCACAAGTTAATACGTTCATAATGCACAAGTTAATGCGTTCATAATGCACAAGTTAATGCGTTCATAATACACAAGTTAATACGTTCATAATGCAAAAGTTAATACGTTCATAATGCACTTGTAAGTTAAACAACCAGGTATAAAAGCGGTTTACACTCAGATTGACTTCATTTTAGTATAAATTGAACTGAAATAATTCACTTTTTGCTTCTAAAATGGTCATTCTTTTTTAGTTTGTAGTTTGTATGATTATATTGTGACCCGATTAACCACGATTATTGATTAACCTAATAATCCCTTGTAGAAAGTGAACAGTAAATATGTTTTTTTGTTGAATTGTGCAATGACATCATCACATTACAAGGAGGCTCAAAAAACAAAAGCACGATTGCATTTTTCCCCCCCTAATTTTCCCTCCCTCCCCCCATCCCTCACTTCCACCCACATCCATTTCAAGCACAGACACACACACACACACACACACGTACATACATTTTCTCATCGATTGAGGTCAGTTTGAAAAGAAAACAAAACAAAGTAGAAAAAGATTCAGTTGTAGTCATCTGGACTCTGTTTTAGAAAAACAAAATGTTTCTCATCCAAGAGTCATTTTCAATCTGTGAATCAAGTCTAGGAACTCAGGTTTATATCCTACTCTGTGTAAGCCCTGCCCACAGGGCGGGACTTCCTGACAATAGACCATAGAATAGGCCTATTGGCCATTGGAGAGTTAAGATTCAACCTCCCGGTTGTTTATAAAAGTTTACTGAAACCCTGGAGACGCCCAGGGCATTTGGATGCAAATCAGGTACTCAATGAGGAGGGGGCAAAAGTCTTAAAAGTGTTAATGGCCCATCTCAGGTAGTTTCTATGGCCTATTAATAAAATCAATATCTTCAATAATAATAGTGGCAAAAATAAACTAAAATTCCCTGTATACATCCTGTTTATACACATACATGTGTAATTACATTTGACAGTGGATACCTTTTTACTTTTACTACATTTGAGAGCAGGTATTTGTACTTTCTACTCCACTACATTTCTGAAAACGACAGAAAAGTTAAATGTTATTTTTTTAACATGTTTATGACGACATTCTGCCTGAAGATTTTGAGTTCAAGTCCCGTTTGAGCAAACCAAAAACATTTTTAATAAAATGAGATGTCAAATAAGATGTCATTGCTGTTTTTTTATCAAAACTGACTGTAATGAACTGGTAATACTTTTATGTAAGGAGTGACACTTTAACAAAACATCTGTCACATTTGTTCCTAGTTTTCACCAAAAGAGTAGTAGTAACCCTACTAACCCTAATGTACTTGTGTACGATCAGAATATTACAACTCTAGTAGAAGTAGAAAGAAGTATTTGGGGAAACTGCAATTCAAGCAAGAGTAAAAATGTCATCTGAAGGACAAAATATCAAATAAATATATAATCAGGTGTTTATCAGAAATGAGACAAACTAAATCAGACGTGAAACTCTCAGATCGTTTCATATCGTCGACGTAAAGCTTTTTTATCTTACTCAAGCGAGAGCAAAACTACTTTTATGTGAGTAAACGTGAGTAAATGTCTAAAGTGAGTCTAAATGCTCTCCAGGTCGAAAGGCCAGTGTTATAGCGCCCTCTGCTGTCCTAAAGAGAGAAGCGACACCAAACATCAGCAGTATAACATGTCTATAGACTTATGTACTCTATTGTACTGTATGTAGTGTGACAAAAGAGACACTTATGGGATAAAAAAATATATATATGAAATTGGAATATTTTGGACCATTCTCTCTATTGTACCTTTTTCTCTTTTTCATTTTCTGTTCTCAGTGCAGTTTAGACACATCCACGTTTGAGTGAACGGTAAAATGAGAATGGCTTAATATGATATGAAGACCCCATGATATTTTAATACAACAACACAAAACTTAAATCATTTATGCAGCTCCTTTCAAGACACCTAAACCTAAAAGCTTTACAGCGCATTCTTCACTCCATATCTAGGGCAAAGAGGGCACTGCAGACATGTGTTTTGTATGCTTTTATGGGTAAGCAGTAAAACAGGGTTGTGGATGTATAAAATGTGTATTATTTTGACCTTTTTTTAACCTTTTATTATGTAGTATTGACAGTTTGTAATCAAGTCAAATCATATATTTTTGGCAAACTGTCAAAAGTGACCGCGCACATTGGCACGGTCACTTTTACTCTTCAAACAAGCGCAGTACAATGCAGATTCCACACATTGTTCCGTTTCATTTCGCTGGCCGGGCTCGGACGCTCGGGAAGCGCCTGATTTAGAACATCCAAAAACGTGTCATCGACATTTCCTTTGCAGTTTCCCATCAGGCGGCCTCCCGTCGACCTCCTCCGGCCCCCCGTCCCCGAGCCCGAGGAGGAAGGCGCTCCACCGCCGCGCTCCACCGGCCCCGCGGAGCAGCTACGACCTGCGAGAGCGAACGCGCATCGGGAGCATGACGCAGCAGGCCGCGCCCTACGCCACGGTGCCCACCGACGAGGCCGAGGCGCGGCTGCTGGCCTCCGCCGACCTGGACGACATGAAGAGTAAGGGAAAGCTCGTTTAATAATGCCACTGTCTTTGTTATAAAAGGTCTTTTTGTGTTTCGGAGTCTGTTTTGTCCAGATGATGATTACGATCCTTAAAATATGACTCTGATTATATTTTGTAGTCGACTTGTCAGTTAGTTGATGTTGCAGCCCCTGGTGAGGTTTACTGAAGTGTTGACAAATGCTTCAAACGCCTCCTGTGACTCAACTCCTGCTTTTGTCCTTCAGCACTTCATCTCGACACATGAAAATGAATGTGAATCACGTTTTGTTTGCCGTGACCCCCGGGTGTACACCGGCTCTGCTCTGGGTGCGGTTCGGGACCAGCGGGGGTCCTACAAGCCTTAGAACAGTCCCCGCCGAGCGCTGCGGTCACTGGTCTGACCGACGGGGTTTCACGCACGCTTACAACAGGAAGTGCAATAATTATAAACTTGGGCCAAACTGGGGAAATCTGTGTTTATAAAGCTTGAGTGAAATGAGCAGTCCAAACCGTCCTCTGGCCTTTGCACCAGTTCCTGTGTTGATTATCCTCTGTGTCGATGAGGCCGACCCTGCCTCTGGCCTTTCCTGCTTTAGCCACGCATCCACGTGACGCTCGCCCTGTGACTCTGACTCTGCCACTCTGTGACTCTGCCACTCTGTGACTCTGCCACTCTGTGACTCTGCCACTACTCTGCTGTGACTCTGTGACTGCACTCTGTGACTCTGTGACACTGCCACTCTGTGACTGCTGCCACTCTGTGACTCTGCCACTCACTGTGACACTGCCACTCTCTGCACTCTGTGACTCTGCCACTCTGTGACACTGCCACTCTGCCCACTCTGCGACTCTGTGACTCTGCGACTCTGTGACTCTGCAACACTGCCACTTCTGTGACTCTGCCACTCTGTGACTCTGCCACTCTGTGACTCTGCCACTCTGTGACTCGACTCTGCCACTCTGCACTCTGCACACTGCCCACGCTGTGACACTGCCACGCTGTGACACTGCCACTCTGTGACACTGCCACTCTGTGACACTGCCACTCTGTGACACTGCACTCTGCGACACTGCCACTCTGCGACACTGCCCACTCTGCCACTCTGCCACTCTGCGACTCTGCCACTCTGTGTCTCTGCCACTGTGCCACTCTGCGACTCTGCCACTCTGCCACTCTGCGACACTGCCACTCTGCCACTCTGCGACTCTGCCACTCTGCGACTCTGCCACTCTGCGACTCTGCCACTCTGTGACTCTGCCACTGTGCCACTCTGCGACTCTGCGACTTCTGCCACTCTGCGACACTGCCACATCTGCCACTCTGTGCACTTCGCCACTCTGCGATCTGCCACTCTGTGACTACTCTGCCACTCTGCGACTCTGCCACTCTGTGACTCTGCCACTCTGTGACTCTGCCACTCTGTGACTCTGCCACTCTGACTCTGCCACTCTGTCCCTGAGTCAGATCATGGAGTGAATGAACCTTGTTCTGCTCAGATCCGCTCAGGTTTTAGCGTTGGCTTCTGCAGGGTGAAAGTGAGACCCTGAGCCTGGGGTCGTGGGAGTCGAGGGGAAGTGGGTCAACGCTGCTGCTCAGACCATTTCCACCAGAGTGAAAAGGACTTTTGGATGGAAGTCAAAATGTCTTGATTTCTAAAACATTGTCAAGATTAAAACCTTTGAAACCTATAGTACCGCTTTGGCCCGAGGCAGCTTTGGCAGTAGAAGCTCACCTCACGTTACTTTAGTCTTTGTTTTCAGTCATTGATCCTTACAAAAGAGTAAACGCACAATGCTCTTTACGCGTGCTGAACTGTGAAGTGAAATAGATTCTGAGTCGACCCGTTTCCTCCCGTTTCTATTCCCGTCCCGGAAACATGGCTCCACCTGCTCGGCTCGCTCCGATCCTCCTGAACATCAGTCCTTTGGAAAATATTAGTGACAGTGGAACAAACGGATCAAAGCCGTCGATGGGCCCCCCCCCCATGTGACCGCGGCCTGTTTCCAGCGGCGTCGATGCTGTTCGGAGCCGAGCGGGCAACGTCGATGCTGCGTTGGGGTTTTTAGCTGCGACTTGTGGCTTTGAGTGCTTTGGGCTCGAGCTGGGTGAAACGACTTTTGAAAACGTTGGCATGTTCGATCTTTGAGTTCCGACGCGACAGGCCAAAACGGTGATATTCAAACGTTAACTTTTGGGTCAGTTTTGGGCCAATCTGCGCCGAAAGATTTAGTTTGATTTTATTATTTAACTTAATCCACTTGCGTTCATTCAAGATCAGTCTGTAAAGTGGCTCCGACACACGCCAATCGGCTCGACCTCGGACTTCACGAGCTTTTCGTTGATGTCGAACGCTAAGCCGGATTTATTAAACATTTTAACTCTGGCAAATCAGGTGAAATAAGATAACCAATTGAGAAATGACTGATTAATTGGGCAGCCTTTTAAGCGCTGTGTCTTCCATTTGGTTTTGTGGTTGTATTTGTTAAAGAGTATAAGTTGTAACATAAAAAAACACAAAACTAAACCCTCAAAAATCCTTGCTTTCCTCCTCAGTCTACGCATTTTTCTTTTATTTCTTTCAGATGTAATTATTTAATCTTTTTACATGTTCGATCGGAGAAATGACGGCGATCTCGGCATGAATTTACAACCCAAGAGAACCTCAACTCGCACCATTTTGCGCAGATCTAAGTCGAGCTAAAGGCTAAAGTCGATCAATACCATGTGACCGCAGCCACGTCAATAGTTTCAGCTGCGAAACCAACTCGATGTCATTACTGCCAATCCGCGTTTGGGGAGAGCCGCCACGGGAGAGCTGCTGTTTACGGGTTTAGCCCCGAGTTATAGCGTTTTAACCCACACACTTGCTGCCTCATCTGGAGCGGAGAATTTGAAGGATCTGCCTGGAACTTTCTTCAACTTCGTAAACATTTATGACAATTATTTAAGCTTGCGTGAACTGTACTGATCAACGAAAGCGAACTCATTTGGACACTGAATTGCCGAAAAATACATCGACTTTAAACTACCGCGGCCGCAAAACGGACCTTCTTCGCTCCGTGCCAAAGCCGAGCGGCCGTGTTTGCGAAAACGCTGGATGCTGGTTGAGTTCGCCCTGAGTTCGGAGCCCCGGCGCCGGTGCCATCAGCGGAGATGACAGACGCCGACGGTCAGGCGGTCCAGGCCGGACGTTTGGGCGCGGCGGAGCAGAAGCACCCGGGCCCGGAGCGGAGGGGCAGCGCGCAGAAGGGCGTCGCGTCGCCCACGTTCGTCCAGGAGCACCGCGGCTCCGTGTTCGCCGCCGAGGCCTTCGAGGATTTCGAGGAGTTCGTGTTGGACTTTGACGATTATGACCTGCTCGAGTCCATCCACACTCACCTGGAGGAACCGGAGGACGGCATACGTGAGTTAGAAACGCTGGTGATTAGATGCTGCTGCACTGAAGACGCTTGTTTGCTTCTTCTGCTCGTGGTCGGGGCGGTTAATGTGCGTCCGACTGGTTTTTATTTGGCGTATTAAAGGGGACATATCACGCAGAATCAATGAGCAGTTTCCACGTCATTAGTTCACTCCAACGTGCAGCGTAAATCCTGTTTTGTGCTGCAACCAATGCTCAGAAAATTCCTGGTTTCCCCCTAGCCCCGCCCCACATCCCTCAGCGTCGTCGTGATTATTTTCAAAGACTCAAAAATGAAGAGTGACACGTGCAGGGTTCTAAAATGTCTCGTAGACGCTTTGCGAAACAGACGCGACAATCCGCGGCAAGTTACGGTGAAATTAAATGTGAAGAGGCGGGGCTTATTACTATGAAGAGGCGGGGCTTATCGGTTCTTCAGTTTTGAACAGGAAGTTAATGAACCGGTTCCCTATTATGAATCCGGTTTACAATGAACAGAATGTAAAAACAAAGATGATCCGCTTTACGTTACAGTTCAGAGTTAAGTTCCAGTCGCTCTTTGAGGTCAGATTTTTCCGAGCTCCGACGTGTAAATTCCCACCGGGAAAAACTCGCGCATCTCGGAATTCCGTCTCGGAAACTCGGGCGACATTTCAGAACCCCCGAGTTAGACAATCCAACACTGATAGTTCTTTTAGTATTTTTTACCTTTTTTAGTTTCTCCCCACCGTCCCTCTTTGTTGAGCCGCTGCAGTTTTAAATGCTCCGTGATGCTAATGTTGCTAGCGTCACCGCGGCGCTAACGTCAACAAAAGCTTAAAATCACTCTCAGACGTTGCATTATTAACTGTAAATGTGATGACACTGTCCGGGTTAATATATTAACTGAATTGGATCCACATTTTGGCGGATTTGAGCACTTTCCCGGTTTGTAATGATTGTTTTTAGTCGTTAATGTTCATAAACTGTAATCTGCTGCTTGTTGTTTTTCCGATTTGACACACAGGAAGTCGGAGGGAAAACGTCTCACCGAGGCCCGAGTTCCTGTAATACTTATAATAATTTAATTTATAATTTAATAATTAGCCATTTGTGGAGAAAAGTGGAAAAATCGGTTTGAAATGACAGTCAAACAAACTGACGACAGTCCTAGCGTGATGTCATCATTTACAACCAGGAAGTCAAATGATAAACCTGAGGAAATCCTGAACTGGGAATAGTGTTTAAAAAAATAAAATAAAGGAGCAGCACAATTTTAAATAGTTAAAAAAAAAAAACTGTCATAGGCACTTTAAAGGCCGCGAATAGAAAAATAAATAAGTTTGTTCGCTTACGTTTATCACTGCTACGGACGCTGGGATCACACAAGGATGAACGGATGACTTTTCTGTTCTTGAATAAGATGCTTCCGAGTCGGTTTGCCGAGCGAATCAATTGTTGCGAGTAGGAATGTCGCGATATAATGGCAAAATTAAGTTCAATTTGACAAAAACAGCCAAATAAAATAAAGTTCTTTACATTTAGGTCTATTTTGTGGGTTGTGTACCGAACAAAAAAGACTTAATTTTCCTTCTAAAATGGTCACGATTATTCTTCTTTTTGTGGTTTCTCCCGATGATGTTGTGACCGGAATAATCACGACGATCGATTTTTAAAGCCAATTAATCGGTGACATCCCTGGTTCGCGAGGCGACGTGTCCTGGAAACCAACGAGCTCGGCACGGTCGCCGGTAACGCCAAAGACGAAACCGCCGTCAGATCTGTTCAGCCACGCACAATCCGTCGCATTCGCACTGGCGTCAGGACTCAGTCACGTCTACGAACAAACCCCCCCGTCAAAGCACGTGGTTTGGAGCAGGGTTTTTAATGTGAAGTGAGCACATTTGGAAATCACTATTGGAAGACATTTTGTTTGTTTGTTTTTTTTGTCGTATCGTCGCAAGTAAAATGCTTAAATCGCCGTGCTAGCTCGAGCTCATTCACAAAAGCCCGTTCAGTTAGTTTAATTACAGTGAACCCGAGCCTCTTCCTCCCCAGCGTATCGAGTCCATTGACGCAGTGAAGCGGCGGCTGCTGTTCCGTATGGATTTTCTCCGCCCCGTCGGCCGTTAAATAGAGCAGTCGGTCTGAGCGATGTGCAGTCGACCAGAGAGAAGGGGCCCGCTCTCAATACGAGCTTTCAACCAGCGCTTCTCAACTGGTGGGCCGAGACCAAATGATGTTGTTTCTAAACCGTGTTGGGTCAGGGGGGAAAGGTCGAATGGAGCAGATGGTTACGTGTGCGTTTTCTTTTATTCCTTTGGGAAGCTTGTCGTCACTCCTCCATCTCCATGAGAGTCGACGGACCCTCTTGACCCTTTTCTCCATTTGTTCCGTTTTGTCCCCCGTCTGACCAAAGGGAACTCTCGGCTGCAGAGCATTTTGAACGTGACAATAAAGCGGTGTAAAGCTCGTATTTTCGGCCGCGTCAGTCGTTCTGGGAGGGATCGGGGTCCGTCTGTTCTCCAAGAAACCCAGAAAATAAAATAAACACATTTTCGCCTTTTTTAACTCCCTACAACAAATTTTTTTGTCATATTAACTTCAGCCTTTTAAAGAGGAATGGTCAAAACCCAACAAAAGCCCAAACTAGTGTCAGACCATCAGCTTTACCAAAGAAAGTCTGGTCTGGAGCAGAGTTTATGACACTTATGAATCAGAATCAGAAGCTAAAACTACAGAGTCTCCAAAGCTTCAGAAACGGCTTCAAAATCCCTGAATGGCGGCGACCGGGGGCAAAATGAAGTAATCCATAACACACGTTCCACTATTGACTCACATCAGATAAATGCGAATGATGACTTTATAACAAAAAATATAAGCAAATATTTTAAAATTGCGGAGTAGAAATGTCAGTTTGTTTGCTTTTCTACTGCAAAAAAATGTCAAGCCTCAAAATCGTATTTGAGCTTCAGTAAATGTGTAATTTGTGGTAAATTCTGTAATATATCTGCAGATAAAATGAAAAACGATTGTGGCCTCGACATTTGTCCGGTAAAACTAAAAAGTGTCTGTCATAATCTGCTAATATTGAGAGCTTTTACTTTGACAAAAACAGTTTGTGAAACTCTGAGGTTAATCCCAATGTCTCTGTGAAATTGAATTACTTTCCACTTCTGCTCGATTCCAGAAACTGAAATGAATGGAGAAATGTCAAGTCCTTTAGCAGCTCTTGTGGTCAGTTTGTCCGCGTCGGGCAAATTACAGTGCAGCGATATTTAGCCGACGCTCCAGTGCACGGATTGTGGTTTGGCCCTTTTTTCTTGACCAAACCGTCGAGGCACTGAAACATTTCCTCGAGTGCAACAGACCTCGGAAAGTCGTCTTCCGAAAACCGTGAGGTCAAACGTGCATTTTGAGGCTTAACCGCCAAATGTACTGGGATTATGTCTAGTTTGTCAGGTCAAATCGTGATCGTACCGAGTTGTATCTTCGTAGTTTCGGATGAAGAGCAAGAACTTGTGGGAAATGTGCAGTTTGTGAAGGCAAGAACCAAACAGAACCTAGTCTTTGGAGTTCAATAATGGCACTCCAATCCAATTCCCACCAAATATTTAGTGAAAACAATTGTAATTTTGTTGTTTTTTATCTTAGTAGTATCCAATTTCTGTCCGTGTAGTTGAGAAAACCCTCTGTTCCCCAGCAAAAGCAGCTCTTGGGGTCAAAAACGAGACCACCGTGTGCTGTCCGCATCGACCTCTACAGCGTTTTTAATCCTCTGCGAACCAGGAAGTGCGCTGTTGTGTGTCAAAACGCCGCTCCGGGCTCCGAAAGGTGTGAAAGGCGCACGTAAACTCATCGCGGTGAATAACGACGAGGCTCGGGAAAGCGTTCGCAAAATGAGGAACGACTTCGGGCCGCCGCAGGCCGCTTAAAATGACGTGGTTTTCCCGCATTTTCAAGGTCAAATCCTGGAAAGGCACGTTTTAATTACGAAAACATGACAAGTTGCTGTTTGTCTTTGTGTGTTTGGGTCTCAATAATCAGTAAGCCGGACGAGCGACTCACGTTTAGCCTATGAGCGACACAAGTAACTGCTCCTCTGTGGTGGTCTTAGGTGTTCCACGGCCACAGAGAAATAGGCCCTCCTGCGTGTTCTGCGTCGTCTTAAAGTGCCCCCGACAGCTTGGACCGCTCATTGAAATAAAATCCAGTTAAGATAAATATGTTATATTTCAGAATAGCTCATTTTTAGGTTTATAATGTCACTTCCTGTTTGTAATCGATGACATCACACTGGGGAATTACCCAGCAACCACTGGGCCAAAACTCATCTAATGTAAAAAAAATATATATATTATTTGATGAAGAAAAATATATGAGAGCGACTTTATTTTGTTGAATTAATGTTTAAAGAGTCAAAACTGTTTTTGAGGAGAAAAGGCTGACAGATCTGTAGTAAACGACAGGAAGTGACATCACACCAGGGTCAAAGTTTATGCACAATTTACACAAAGAAACAACTTCTTTGACGCTCTAAACATGAATTCAACAAAAATAAAGTCGCTCTCATGTATTTGTCAAATGTCATCAATTACAAACAGGAAGTGAAACTATAAACCTAAAAAAATTGCTATTCTGGGATTAAATGTTTATAATTTTTTAGCAAAATTCTATATGTATATATTTATCTTAACTGCATTTTTAGTTCAGTGAGTCGCCCGACCTGTAGGGGGCGCTTCAAATGTCTCCGGCTCCATAGCTTTAACCGTGTACAAAGTCTGTTTTGACACGACTAAGCGAAGCGTCAGCGCGACACGCCACTGCGCCTACGGGTCGACATCAGGCGCATTCGACGGGCGCGTTTGCAGCCGCTCTCGATTGTGTCACGCCACGTGGGCAACAGCCGGCGTAAAGGCGTGACTGACGAGTATTGCCACTTTTCCACTCGGTAATGTCGAATGTCGTTTCACTGTGGTGTTTATTCCAGGCCACAGGTTTGAGGACAACCCCGGGCTGAGGCGACACTTGGTGAAGAAGTCCTCCAGAGGGCAGCTGTCCCGGACCAGCACCAGCTCCACTCCTCTGTGCAGCCTCAAGAAGAAGAAGAGAGCGGCCGAGAAGAAGACGCACGAGGTCTCGACTGCTTTTAGCTGCATTCAAAAACTACAAATAATGTGAAACTAAGAGGCAAAACGTCCCTTGCTCTGAACTTTGGGTGTGGGTAGTTATGCCCTGTACCACTTTGGTTTGGCATCACTTCCTCCGGCGCATTCCAGAGCACACATTTAGATTTTTTCTTTCTTTCCTTCCTTTCTTTTATTTAAAAAAAATAAAATAATGTATTATAATGATTATTATTTGTATTATTATTATTATTATTATTATTATTATTATTATTATTATTTATGTCTTTGTTTTTATCTGATAGTTTAGTTTAGTTTAATTAGATATTTATTTATTTATTTATTTATTTGACAGTGAAATTAAACAGCAAACGAGTAACGTTAGGCACGGATAAAAAAAGCTTCAGTTTTGTGGGGAAAAGTCTGATTTCTGATCTATCTGCATTTTACTAATTTAAGTACTTAAAAAATACATATATTTCAATGTTTTTTATTTGTTAAATTTAAGAACACATTCAAAATCAATAGTAGTAGGCTTCCAGCGAATCATAAAAAGAGAGAGACGAAAAAAATCCTGGCGTAAGAAAGCCAAAGACGACGTTTGGTCCAAAGTCTGTCAAATTCTTCCATTTTCAAGTTAAGTCCAAATGTCTTTTTTACGAATGCAAATTGAAAATACTTCTTAATGTATTTCATCTATTTATTCTGCTTTTGCTCTTTCTGCATCGTGAGTCATTTTGTAATGTTGGTTTCTGTGTGTTTTCTGCCTCTGAAGAAACTTTGGGTCTCATTTCGATTTTATTATGAATGAAGTGCACTACAAATACTGTAGCTCTTGATTGATTTATTGATTGATTTATGGAGCTTAAATCAATCAATCAGAGCTAAGCAAACAGGTAGTCTCCTCCTGCTGGAGAACTGCTTCAGGTGATTGTCTTTCAGTATTTAGATGAAAGACGAATCCCGTGGTCTTGGATGAGATGTCAGTGTGTTTGAGAAGGGTCAGATCGTTGGCATCGAGCAGAGGAAACATCTGAGGAGAAGCAGAGACTAATCTACTCCAGGTCTGAACCCCAGTGAGAGTGTTTGGGACGAGCTGGAGAAGGCTTTGTGCAGTGGTCACTCTCTCCATCATCAACACAAGATCTGTGTGAGGAACAACGACACGCTGAAGATCCGTGTGAGGAACAACGACACGCTGAAGATCCGTGTGAGGAACAACGACACGCTGAAGATCTGTGTGAGGAACAACGACACGCTGAAGATCTGCGTGAGGAACAACGACACTAAAGATCTGTGGGAGGAACAACGACACAATGAAGATCTGTGTGAGGAACAACGACACAATGAAGATCTGTGTGAGGAACAACGACACAAAAGGTCTGTGGGAGGAACAACGACATGCTGAAGATCTGTGGGAGGAACAACGGCACGCTGAAGATCTGTGTGAGGAACAACGACACTAAAGATCTGCGTGAGGAACAACGACACGCTGAAGATCTGCGTGAGGAACAACGACACACTGAAGGTCTGTGTGAAGAACAATGACACGCTGAAGATGAAGATCTGTGTGAGGAACAATGACACACTGAAGATCTGTGTGAAGAAGAATTCACGATTGAATTTACTGATGTATGTTGAGTTTTGTAAACATCACATTGACTTTTTAACTCCTCAAACTACAGCTCATTTGACATTGGAGTTATCTTTATTTATGCTCTACAACAACAGCTTCAACTGATCTGATCATTCAGGATAAATCGATCCACCCGACACGACAGAAAATCAGTCACAATGTTTTAGTTTAATTTTATTTAAATGTTGTCTCAAAGTTGTTGCCCTATAATTGTTTTGTTCAGTCTTTTTCTAGCATATTCCTGGTTTTATTTTTTTTAATTATTATTATTATTATTTATTTTTTTTTGTCTTTTGTTCAGCGTTTTTTTCTGCGATATTACTTGTTTATTTTTTATTTTATTTCTTTTTTTTTGTCTTTTGTTCAGTCTTTTTTCTGGCATATTCCTTGTTTTCTTCCTTTTTGTTCTTTGTTAAATCTCTTCTTTCTGGCATATTTCTTGTTTTCTTTCTTACTTTGTCCTTTTGTTCAGTCTTTTTTCTGGCATATTCCGCGTCTTATTTCTTCCTTTTTGCCCTTTCTTCAGACCTTTTTTCTGGCATATTCCCTGTTTTCATGTCTTCCTTTTCACCCTTTGGCGCGCAGTTGTTCGTGGAGCTGAACGAGCTGATCGTCGAGCACAACGAGCTGCGCTGGAAGGAGCGAGCGCGCTGGATCAAGTTCGAGGAGGACGTGGAGGAGGAGACGGGGCGCTGGGGCAAACCGCACGTGGCCTCGCTGTCCTTCAGGAGCCTTCTGGAGCTCAGGAGAACCATCTCGCACGGTACCGACTGAAAAGGAGCTCGTCTAGTCCCATTCCGCTTTCGATCACTTCTTATTGTCAGAGCTGTTTTTTAGGTGCAAACGCCACCACACTTCTCCAGATGTTTGAATCGAAAACAGACTGTAGCACAATTATATCAGTAGACCTCACCGGGGATGTCGAGATGATTAGTTTAATCGATCATCGCGATTATTCCGGTCACAAAAAGTCATAAAAAGTCATAATCGTGACAATTTTAGAAGCAGAATTAAGACCTTTTAGTTCAATCTATTGTCCAGAAAACAGACCTAAAAGTAAAGAACTTTTTGGCTGTTTTTGTGCCGTTTTTGTGCCGTTTTTGTGCCGTTTTGCCTTTCAGAACATTACATTTTGTAAAGCCGGAACAGTCACACATCAGACATCGAGATTAAAAAGTCAGAAATCAAGAAAATGAAAGATTTCACGGTGTTTTGGGATCAATAATCGTGAATAATTGTTAAATGGTGACGTTTTTCCTCATAATAATCGTAACTATGAATGAATGAACCCAGTCGGATCTGTGCATATTTTAGATTTTCCTTTGCCAAATGTTGACTTTTGTTGTGTCCTTGTGCAAGACAATTGTAATTGAATGAATTATTGTTGAATTGTTAAGGTTGAGTCCTTTTACGTGTTTGTGTGCGTGTGTGCGTTTGTGTGTGCGTGTGTCCGTGTGCAGGGGCCGTGCTGTTGGACCTGGAGCAGACCAAGCTCCCGGCCATCGCCCACATCGTCGTGGAAACCATGATCATCTCAGACCAGATCCGAGCCGAGGACCGAGCCAACGTGCTCCGGGCCCTGCTGCGGAAACACACGTGAGAAACGGGCAATATTTACAGATAAAGTGTGTTTCTCTCACATTTTGATCTAATAACGCCACTGTTTTTGCGATGAACTGTGTTTTTTGTGCGCGTTTTAGAGTCTGTTAGAGCCATTGCGATGATCAAAACATGATGATTTGTTTCTGAGCGTCTCCACGGCCCCCCCAGTATCTGTCCGACCTGCTGCTCGCTCTCTCGGGTCGACTCGGCAATCTTTACCTCCCTAAAAACGCACTTTTCTCCCCCGCTTTTTAACGCAAGTCGTGATGTTGACTTTGGTCGACTTTGTTGTTCTCACGGTGCTCTGTAAATAAAGTTGGATTGGATCGGGGGACTTCTCGTGCCGATGTTCATGTTTTAGAATCCACGGCCGATGCATAAACACGCGCCAGCATCACTGGTTTCCTCCCCGTGACCCCATTTCCCGCCCTCGTCTCTACAAAAAGCCTCAGCGTGAGTTACATAAGATCCCGTTTGGTCTGAAAGCGGACTTCGCTGCGGGACATCTGCATTTGTCTGTCACTCGCGCTGGGAATATGGATTTACAAATGTTACGTAACGAAAGGGATGGGACCGGGGAGAGCGAGCCTAAGTGGGAGGGGGGGGGCCCGTTCACAAACACGGGGACGGCACCGGCCCACGAAGAAGAAGAAAGGGAGCCGATTGGCCAATACTGAGCACGTGACTGCGGTGTGCGACGTAAAGTGTTAAAATCACAAATACAAATGTGAAAAATCTCTTTAAATGCTTATTTTTTCTGTTCATTTATTCTTTTGATCTGGCAAAAAGAGAACCTTCGTATAAACTCGTATAAACCCCTTGAAAAAGAGGTCTCGAGCTCAGCGGGTAAATAAAGGTTCATAAATAAATTTATAAATATATAAAGAATGAATGAATGAATGAATGGGATCAATCAGGAGGAGTTTGTGTTCCGAACCAAAACAAATAAGAAATAAGCCTAAAATGCACACAATATTATTAAGCCATTTAGAGGTTTTTATTTTATGTTAATTTTGACTTTATTACAAGTCCTTAACTCTTGTTTTGGGGGTAAATTTTGGGGTGCTCTCGTCCTTAGTTCTAATCTACGACGCCGTGGATCATTACGTTGTATTTTTGGCCTTTTTAAATCGTAAAAATATTGATCTAAAACGACTTCATCGAGCGATAAGTCAGTTTAATTCCATGTTGAAAACCGCTGTGTGGATTTGTGCGACGCTGAGTCCTACACGTGCCACGTTTAATCAAATTAAATAAAGCAAAGTGAGTGACTGTGAGCGAAGACCTGGACTGAAGGAGCGATGGAGAATAAAGACGACTCAAATATACATGAGTCACTCGAAATACAAGTTCAGAGGTTTAATGAGATGGAGAAACAATCAAAATATGGTTAAAAGCTCCTAAAAGTTGGTTTTGTACAATAAGTTTCCTTGGACTTTAAAAGAGAAGAGTCAAATGTACAGATTTGAACCTCGTCAAAGTCAAGACTTGTCTCACTTCTTCAGGGAGACAGAGGTTTTAGCTGCATGAAACAGAAACCCTTGGAAATGGAAACAAAATGAAACAGAAAAATCATAATAACCATAATAATCTGAAGAGTGAACCACTACATGGCTGTTCTGAGTTTCTAAATATTTGTTTTTGAAGTAGGATTCAAATAAACCGTTTTGTGGTCATTTGTCCCGTGAATCAAAATAAAAAATGAATAAACTAATGACATTTTCCATTCAGTTTTCCGCTTTTGGGTTTGAATGTGAGTCGATGACAGACTGATTTCCCTCGTCTCTGTCCTGCAGTCATCCCAGCGACCTGAAGCCGCGCTTCCATCGACATCACTCCGGCTCCAGCCCGCACGGCAGCTTCAACCACATCCACCTGAACGCCAGCACCCTGCCCCTGGTCATGGAGGAGATGGAGGAGTCCCACGAGAAGGGCCCGGTGTACGACCCCAAGCAGGACGTCTTCACCAGTCTGTTTGTGAGTACTGCAGCTAACCCTGACCCCTAACCCCTAACCCCGAACCCCTAACCCGAGCCCCTAACCCCCAACCTTAACCCCAACCCTAAACAGGACGTCTTCATCAGTCTGTGAGTCCTGGAGCTAATCCTAACCCTTACCCAAAACCTAACCCCTAACACATAACCCCTAACCTTAGCCTCTAACCCTAAACCCTAACCCCTGGGTTTAGAGTGGGTTTAAAGTGGGTTTAGGGTGGGTTGAAGGTGTTTTTAGGGTGGGTTTAAAGTGGGTTGTCCAGACGTCACGCTCCCCTTGTGCAGCCTTTGCTCCTAAAGTCTTCTCACAAGCCGGCTCCGACAGGGCCGTACTTCATGAAGGAGTCGTGTGTCGAGCCACTTTTGCACAAGCTGCTGCTGCCTAATGAACCTGGACCAACGATGAAGACTCAAAGATCATGGACTTTGAGAGTGTTTGGAAGCTCAGAGCAGAACCCTACTGCTCCCAAGCTTTTTTAATTATTATTTTGTATTTTATTTGATGAAGATGGACCTCGTATTTGTCGAGTTGAATCGTTTTTGACCTCATTGAAAAAATAAAAACATTTCTATGCCGCGTTTTATCGCAGACACGCACAGCATATTTTCCTCATCACCTAAACATGAGTTCAGATTCAGAAGTGTGTGTGTGTGTGTGTGTGTGTGTGTTGAAAAGTGCAGGTTCGATTTGTAACTCCATATCGGCCCGTGATTTAAAACAATAACAGTCATAATCATCATCATAGTCTCAGTTTTCACGTAACACTGGTCGTCACATCTGAATCTGTTTTCCCCTCAGTCACACCACAGAACCTGCAGAAAACCCTCAGAGATTCGACCAGATAAACGCCACACAAAACCCCACATCGCCATCACGAGGTTATGAGGCGAATCGTTTTGAGCCGTCCACGTTTCTCATCCCACGCTCTTGTGTGCTTGTCCCTCAGACGTCTCTGCATCCTCTGCCTCCGGAGCATCATCAGGCCTCAGCCAGGTCCTTCAAACTCATGGAGAAGATTCCCAAAGACGCGGAGGCCGTCGTCGTGCTCGTCGGTCAGTTTGTGTCACCGCATCTTTACTCGACGTCCCTGTAGAGTTGACTCATGTGTAGCACTGCCAGAGGTTTGAGCGCAACCCAAATGTAAGGCATCATTATCGTTTAATAGTATTTATTTGGTAAAGCTTAATTATTTTATTTATTTGAAGATTTTATGTACAGTCTTTGTAAGTCAACTACTCTAATTCCAAACGAACTTGTGGATGGACTAGTGGACCGATGACCAGCCACGCTTTTACAATACTTATTTTGAACACGTTCTAGTCTTGGAACTGTCAACCCATCAGAGAAACACACGGTCCGTTCGAAATCAGTTCTGAAATCCGTGTTAAAAGAAGTTAAAGCTTTGGTTCTGGATGTTATGAGGAGATTCAGAGGAGATTGAGGCTGACAATAAACAATAAACCACATCAGGCCATCAACGGAACGGGCAATGGCCTTTAAAAAACGTAGCGACGACACCACTGGCAAGAATGTAGATGAACGCGGTAAGATGGTATAGTCCTTTTTCTGTTCCTGGTTTCTGCAGGCTGCGTGGAGTTCCTGGAGCAGGCGGCCATGGCCTTTGTGCGTCTGAACGAGCCGGTCCTCTTTGAGTCCATGCTAGAGGTCCCAGTCCCGGTCCGGTTCCTGTTCTTCCTCCTTGGCCCGAGTCAGAGCAGCATGGACTACCACGAGATCGGACGCTCCTTCTCCACGCTCATGTCGGACAAGGTAAACGCGGGACACATGGAGGCGTCCAGGAGGCTTCTGGACCTTCTATACCTGGACTAGGTATATCTACTTTAGCTGGGTGTTTTCCCTGTCATGTGCAGAACTTCCATGAGGTGGCGTACTTCGCGGACGATCGGCAGGACTTGTTGAACGGCATAAATGAGTTCCTGGACTGCAGCATCGTCCTCCCGCCGTCGGACATCGAGGGGAAAGATCTGCTGAAGACGGTGGTGGGATTTCAGAAACAGCTGCTGAAGAAGAGGAAGGAGCGAGAGCTCAAGAAACGCCAGTCAGTCTGCGGCCTCGAGCTGGAGAACAAAGGTACTGAAGGAGACGTTGCCAAGGTTTTGTAGGTGCTTGGAGAAAGCAAAGGGCCGACCAATTTTGAAGTCTTTCACCGTTTTACGCCAATGATTTAGGTTATTGGAAGTATTCATTTATTTATTGACCCTTATTTACTAGTACTTGCCCCATTCAGCTACAAACACTCTCTCGTTTACTCTCTTCAGCCCCGTCCTCGTTTTAAAGCCCAGAACCTCCCGAATTTGCTGAGATTATTGAACAATCCACATAAGGACTTTTGAGCATCTCGCAAAAAAAAAAAAAAAAGATAGTTTATGGAGTCTGCCTGGGTCAAAGTTCAGGGGTTACAAGGGCACAGCAGTGGAATCACAACAATTGAAGTGTTGTCAAGGCTACATCAACATTCTTTTCGTAATCACATGTTCGAGTCCCTTTAACGTTTGTATCGGCTCCAAAAATCCACAGCGATCGGACCCGAGTTTTTATTTACCAACACTGTGATCGCAACCCGGAATTTCAGCAACGCCGGTTCAAAGCTTCCGCCGTGAGAGAACGACACTGGTGATGAAATGTGCCCGCGTTTCTGTTCTCCAGAGGTGGCAGAGAGGAGAGGAGGAGGTGGACCAGGAGATCGACCCCCTGAAGCGCTCCGGCGTCCCGTTCGGAGGTCTGATCCACGACATCCGCAGGAGGTTCCCGACTACACGAGCGACCTCCGGTGACGCGGACAATGCAGTGCCTCGCCGCCGTCATCTTCATCTACTTCGCTGCGCTGTCTCCCACCATCACCTTCGGGGGCTGCTGGGGTACGAACGCAAGGGTTTGTGGTTTATGGCCTTAGTGGTTCATTTGTCATGCCAAAAGTAAGGACCAAAAGACAGGTCTTTGCTTGTTCCCCTATCATCAGAGCAGGAACTGAACGGGTGTGAACGAGATGAAAAAGGTTAGGATAAAGAAACTGTGTCCTTCTTGTTCCCCTTCACACTAAACATCTCTGCTCGCTGAGAAAACAACCAGTTCTGTCTTCGAAGGCTGACAGCTCCCCTCCAATCTGTGCAGTGATTGGCCGTCTCCAGGAAACCAACGTGCCATCTTAAGCCTCATGCATATATATCTTTCTCGGCGAAAGAATGCTTCTTGATTGTTTTTTACTTTGGTCGAAATGTGGGTATGTTCCTTACTACTTTTTACGTAATGTCAGAGTGTCTTCCAACATCTCCTCTTCATTTTGAATGACAGTATTTACTTTTGCGTTAGAGAGCGCCAGAACACACACACAAGTCTGAACGTTATTTCCAGTTGTATAAAAGGAGGTAAGATTGCTTCTGTTGGCATAGGACAGCGCATGGTGTGTTGCGGCGTCATGTGCCGTTTTCGTGCCATTGGCGGCGTCTAACATTTTTTACAAACAAACAACAAAAATGAAGTATGTTTGAAATGGTGTAAAAATGACAGATATCCGCAGACCAGTGCAGAGAATCTCACTCCAGTCAAACCAATCTGCAGAAGATCAGACCGGATGTGTGTACGATCTGGGTCGAGTGAATCTTGTGTGTGTCCGTTGCAGGGGAGAAGACAAGAGGCATGATGGAGTGACCGACTGATCGTTCCACGCCGACGCTGGGGATCATCTTCTCTCTCCTGGGTGGTCAGCCTCTGCTCATCATCGGCTTTCTGGACCACTGCTGGTGTTTGAGGAGGCTCTTGTATGAAGGTAGAGTGCTGCGAGCCTCACGCTGTAGAACCTTTTCGGATGACATCCAGAACTGGACATGCCTTGTCTTGGTACCCGGAAGTGCATAGCAGCTGGTTTGGTACCAGGACGTGCACGCAGCCAGGGTTCTGTACAGGACGTGCACGCAGCCCGGGTCTTGTTCTATCTCCAACTCTGTAAAGTTCACTTATCACGTAGGATTTGGTTTTCTGAATAGACAAAACCGCTTGGTTAGCATGTTTGCTATCCGGCTAATTGCTAATCTAAACAAATTTAACACAAACACCTTTACCAGTCGTGCTGTTACTCCGATGTTGTTCGAGTGGTTCAGTCACCAAAAACGGCCAGGTTCATGATGTCTTGGAGGCTAACGCTGAGGCTAATGCTAACGCTGAGGCTAATGCTAACGCTGAGGCTAATGCTAACGCTGAGGCTAATGCTAACGCTGAGGCTAATGCTAACGCTGAGGCTAATGCTAATGCTGAGGCTAATGCTAACGCTGAGGCTAATGCTAACGCTGAGGCTAATGCTAACGCTGAGGCTAACGCCAACTCTCCTATTGAATGCATTAGACACGACTCATTTATACCCGTTAATGTGATGCATAGAGTGATATACGGTTTATGATTTATTATGTCGTCATTTTTGGTTAACGTAGTATTTTGGTTCGTATAGTATTTCTGTTGCTCAATCCCACCCCGCCCCACTGACCGGTTGCTAACCAGGTCTTGGTCAGAAGTACGTTTTTGGCCCCCTAGTCTTTATGTCAGTGCAGTTATTTTGACACTTGGGAAAGACACTTGAACATGACTTCTCTCGTTCTGCCTCCTTGTCTTCAGTTTTGTCTGGCTCAGCAGTTCGAGTACCTGACGGGCCGCGTGTGGATCGGGTTTTGGCTCGTCGTGATAGTTCTGGTGATCGTGGCGGCGGAGGGCAGCTTCATGGTGCGCTACATCTCTCCGTTCACTCAGGAGATCTTTGCTTTCCTCATCTCCCTCATCTTCATCTACGAGACTTTCTCCAAAATCTTCAAGGTGCGTCCGCAGTTTGTGGCGGCTGCACTTGGTTTGGTCTTGTACTGAACCGATGAAGGCGAGAAACTCTATTCTAAGTGGTGAAAGTGAATAAAACTCGCAGCGATCGATGGCGTCTTAGTCTTCCAGACATTTTATTGGTTGACTAATTATTTCATTGGGATTATAAAGATTGAAGGGGTGACTGATCCATTTGTAATGCTTTTTTACATATAAATACACACTTTCTTAGTATTTTTATGAATGATAAGTTAATTTAATGATTGAATTTATGTTAAAAATGCATTTTGAGTCAGATTTATGGACAGATTATGGAAATTCTTAGTCGTTTTGCACTCACTCCATTTTAGTCGACTAAAAGAACATGTCTTTAGTTGACCAGAAATGTTCTTTGGTGAACTGCAGCCTCAGTCAAATACTTTACTTCAATTCAATTAATTTTGTAACGCCAAAAAAGACAACAGCAGTTTCCTTGAAGGGCGGCAGTGAAAAACAGATGGAACAATGTTCACAGGAAATTAGCAAATGGATAATATCCCAACATTCCCTGCCCTTTGACCCTTCGTTCTGCAAACTGTTAAGTAGAAATCTCTTGGAGAACCACAGTGAAGCAGAGATCCTACGCTAATACTCGAGATATTTTCCTACGAGGACGATGAAGCCGACCTTAACCGTGCATTTGAGAGATGAATAATGACTGCTGTGTATGCGTTTTGCCACATTGCATACTTATTTTTTTATCTACTTTTAGCTATGTTTGTCCAGTTAATCGAAGTCAAACGGTCAAAAGTAAACTTACGCCTGTCTTTCCTCTTGTGCAGGTTTTCCGAGAGCACCCCCTGCTGGCCGTGTACCCCGGCGACGGCTCTCCCCCGGACGATCAGGACGTGTTCAACCAGCCCAACACGGCGCTGCTCTCGCTCGTCCTCATGATGGGAACCTTCTTTGTGGCCTTTTTCCTCCGAAAGTTCAGGAACAGCAGGTTCTTAGGAGGAAAGGTGTGAACGCAGCGTTTTCTCATGGAAACGTTGACAACAGCTTAACGATTTTGGTCTTAGAAATAAATATTGAAGAGCAGCGACGTGCAATGTAGAAACTTTGAGATTTTTAGAACAGATTCCCCAATGTAAACCAATAATTTCCTTCCTAAACAAATGATTGAGTTCTAGTACTTCCTGTTTTCACTGTACCCGCCCATTCAAATAGTATTATATTTGGCGTTGTTCATCGCTCTGACTGAGGCTTTAGTTGTTGTCATTCTGTCCCGTCAGGCTCGTAGGATCATTGGAGACTTTGGGATCCCCATCTCCATCCTGCTCTCGGTGCTGGTGGACGTCTCCATCCCAGACACGTACACTCAGGTCCGTGCTCACAACGACGCACACACACACACACACACACACACACAGGGACGTACACTTTTAATGACCTCCTCTAACCGCTCTCCTCCCGCCGTCGTCCGAGCAGAAGCTGAACGTTCCCTCGGGCTTCTCGGTCACGTCTCCAGAGAAGCGCGGCTGGTTCATCAGCCCGTTTGGGGATAAACAGCCGTTCCCGACCTGGATGATGGGAGCGTCCGTGGTTCCCGCTCTGCTCGTCTTCATCCTCATCTTCATGGAGACGCAGATCACGTCGTAAGCGCACTTTTTAAACTTGCTCTCTCAGCACACAAAGCTTTCACGCGGACATGACACAATTGTCCACTCTGCTCCTATTTGGTTTTAATCCTTTCATTTAATCCACTTCATCCATATGTCTCTGTGGGACGTTGTTTTGTCCCACAGAGACATAAAGATCGGCCCTTAAAGTAGCTCCTACACACACCAAACTGTACAAGCTTTTCTGACTGATAAAGTCTAAAAAATAATCATTCTATCTCGTGACTTTTGCGTTCTTATCAATTAATGAAAAGAATAATCGCTGGACTAATCGACCGGGCAAAATGATGGTTAGTTTGATCTTAACCTGGGCCTAAACACGGCACTTTTATCACATTATCAAAGAGGAAATGTATTTAATTAACACCCCAAAATGTTTTATTATTAGATAAATGATACTATCTATAATGATACTACTAAATGATAAATGATACGTCGTTTGCACAAGTCGGAGAAATGAGAACTAGACTGTAGAGAGTGTCTGATCGGTGGAAAGCAGAGTAAAGTTAATTCACTACAAATAAGATCGATTCCAGTATGTTTTGAGAGAAAAGCAGAGGAGAAAGTACACAGCCCTGTGGAGTTCCTGTGCTGATAGTCCGAGTGTCTGCGATCGTTTTATTGGTGTAAACAAAGTAGGACTTAAGTACAATAAAGATCAATTCCAATATATTTCGTAGTGAATAATAAGCTTTAAAGATCTACTACATATTGAGTCACAAACAGATCTAGAGTGTGTTCTCTGCATCCGACCAAAGCGGACTAAATCTGGAGAGAAGTCGAAGTGAAACTAAACTACGACTAAAACCAGTTCCAAAAGGTATTGTACATATTTTCTAAGTGAGTTCTGATCCCTTATGTCTCAGTCTGATCGTGAGTAAGAAGGAGCGTCGTCTGGTGAAGGGCTCCGGGTTCCACCTGGACCTGCTCCTGATCGTGATCCTGGGGGCCGTGTGTCCTCTGTTTGGACTTCCCTGGCTCACGGCGGCGACGGTGCGATCGGTGACACACGTCAACGCTCTGACCGTGATGAGCAAAGCCACGGCGCCCGGAGAAAAGCCCATGATCCAAGAAGTCAAGGAGCAGAGGGTCACGGGCATGTTGGTGTCTGTGCTCGTGGGTAAGAACCGGGAGTGGACTGGGACTGGGACTGGGACTGTGACTGTGACTGTGACTGGGAGAGGACTGGACTGAGACTGGACTGAGACTGGACTGAGACTGGACTGAGACTGGACTGGGACTGGACTGGGACTGGACTGGGGCTGAGACTGGGGCTGAGACTGGGGCTGAGACTGAGACGGGCCGAGATGACTGGGGCTGAGACTGGGACGGGATGGGACTGGACTGGACTGGGACTGGGGACTGGGACTGGGACTGGGAATGAGAATGGGCTGGACTGAGTCTGGATGAGACTGGACTGACACTGGACTGAGACTGCGAGAAGGACTGAGACGGACTGGGACTGGGACTGGGACTGAACTGGACTGGGGACTGTGACTGGGACTGGGAGGAGGATCTGGACTGGGACTGGGACTGAGAGAGGACTGACTGAGACTGGACTGAGACTGGACTGAGACGGACTGAGACTGGACTGAGACTGGACTGAACTGGACTGAGACTGGACTGGGACTGGGACTGGGACTGGGACTGGACTGGGGCTGAGACGAGATTGGGCTGAGATGGGACTGAGAAGGGACTGGGACTGAGTCTGGATAGACTGGACTGTACACTGGACTGAGACTGCGAGAGGACTGGGACTGGGACTGGGACTGGACTGGGGCTGAGACTGAGAATGGGGCTGAGACTGGGACTGAAGAATGGACTGGGACTGAGTCTGGATGAGACTGGACTGACACTGGACTGAGACTGCGAGAGGACTGAGACTGGACTGGGACTGAGACTGGACTGGGAGAGGACTGTACTGGAATGGGACTGGGACTGAGAGAGACTGGACTGAACTGGACGGACTGGACTGGGACTTGATGGGACTGGGAGCTGGGATGGGACTGGGACTTGAGAATGGGACTGGGACTGAAGTCTGGATGAGACTGGACTGACACTGAACTGAGACTGCGAGAGGACTGGGTCCTGTGACTGAGACTGAGACTGAGACTGAGACTGAGACGTGACTGGGAGAGGACTGGACTGACTGGACTGGGACTGAGAGAGGACTGGACTGAGACTGGACTGAGACTGGACTGAGACTGGACGTGAGACTGACTGGACTGGACTGGGACTGGGACTGAGACTGGGCTGAGACTGGACTGGGACGGGACTGGACTGGAGAATGGGACTGGGACTGGGACTGAGTTCGGATGAGACTGGAGCTGACACTGGACTGGACTAGTGGACTGGGCGATGGACTGGGGTGGACTGGGAGAGGACCTGGACTGGAGAAGGGACGGGACTGAGAATGGACTGGACTGGGACTGAGTCTGGATAGACTGGACTGACACTGGACTGAGACTGCGAGAGGACTGAGACTGAGACTGGACTGGGACTGGGGAACTGGACTGGGACGTGACTGAGAGGACTTGGACTGGGACTGGGACTAGAGAGGACTGACTGAGACTGGCGGACTGGGACTGGATTGAGACTGGGGCTGAGACCTGGGCTGAGACTGGACTGGGACTGGACTGGGACTGAGAATGGGACTGGGACTGAGTCTGGATGAAGACTGGACTGACACTGGACTGAGACTGCGAGAGGACTGAGACTGGCTGGGGACTGGGACTGGAGAGGAACTGGGACTGGAGAGGACTGGAATGGACTGGGACTGGGACTAGAGGAGACTGGACGAGAGGACTGGATCTGAGACTGGACTGTGACTGGACTTGTGACTGGACTGAGACCGAGACTGACTGAGACTGGACTGAGGACTGGACTGAGATGACTGTGATGACTGTGACGGGACTGAGAGAGGACTGGACTGTGCTGGACTGGGACTGGACTGAGACGGACTGGACTGTGACTGGACTGGGACTGGGACTGAGAGAGGACTGACTGAGACTGGACTGGGACTGGACTGTGGCTTGGGACTGAGAGAGGACTGACTGAGACTTGGACTGAGACTGGACTGAGACTGGACTGTGACTGGGACTGACGGACTGGACTGGAATGTGACTGGACTGGAGGGACTAGGGATGCGAGAGAGGACTGGACTGAGACTGGACTGTGACTGGACTGTGACTGGGACTGAGAGAGGACTGGACTGAGACTGGACTGAGACTGGACTGAGACTGGACTGAGACTGACTGTGACTGGACGTGACTGGGACTGAGAGAGGACTGGACTGAGTACTGGACTGTGACTGGACTTGACTGGACTGTGGACTGGACTGAGAGAGGACTGGACTGTGACTGGACTGTGACTGGACTGAGACTTAACCAGGCCTAAACTAGTATTAAATCAGGACTAAAACTGGACAAAACCAACAAAAGAATTGAATCTTTTTTACAATTTGATCTTCTTTTGACTTATTTGACATGATTTTTGTCCATAAACAACGATAATGAACTGAAAAGCCAGCGTTGCTTTGGAGACGCACACGTCTAACATCCTGGCACTTGTCCCGGCCTCGTCAGGTCTGTCCATCGTGATGACGGACGTCTCCGCCTCATCCCTCTGGCCGTGCTCTTCGGGATCTTCCTGTACATGGGCGTGACTTCTCTGACCGGGATCCAGCTGTACGAACGGGATCACGCTCATGGTGACGCCGGCTGAACACCACACCGACACAATATACGTCACCAAGGTACGGTCGGGAAAAAAAAAAAATCCCGGGTTCTTTCCGCAGGACTGACCACGGCGGCGTCACCGGTCGTGGTCGAACGCGCGGTGCTGAGGCCGGTTGTAGTTGAGAACAAGTTTAGAACGTTAGAAGCAGATGACGCAGCACGTTTCACCTGACGTTCTCCAGCAGCCGAGGCTTTTAGTTAAAGTCCACGTCACATTGAACAACACTTTACAGTAAAACAAAAGGAACATGATTATAGATAAGATTTGACCAAACATTTTGACTGTTTTTCTCCAATTTGACCATTTTAGTGACGTTTATAATGTCACTTCCTGGTTTGACGTGGCCATTAAATATGACATAGGCAGAGGTAATTCCACAACCAGTTTGTAAACAAGAGCCAAAATCCATTTAATTCATACAATAGTTATGATTTGACAAATAATTACACCTTTATTTTGTTAAATGATTGTTTAAACTGTCATAAAAAAGGTGTACGTCGCGAATTGTCTCTGCATTTGTGATGGACTGGCGCTTTTTGATGACATCACAGAGGGATTCTGCTGTAGATTTCAGCTCTAATTTGTTATTTTGTTATCTTGTTATGAGACAAACCACGATGAATAGCTACCACAGGGACTAACCACACGCCAAACAACGTCATTGTTAGAAAAAGACGAGAACCTTCACGCGGACTTTAACTCGTCCAAAACCAGGTCCTGCTCTTCTGCTTTTCCCTCGACGTCAGCCCCGAAAACTTTATTGAAGTCATTATAACACAAATCTAATAATAAAATGACGACTTTATTTTTTGTTAAATTACAACTTGATTAGGAGACATGAGTTATTTTTACTGATGTTTACTGTGGTGTACTGATGTTTACGTCGTAGAACTAGCAATCATAAAATATAGCATTTAGCTTTAGCTTATTGGTTCATCTTACATATGTACACACAGAATTATACAGAACAAATGATATGATGATAATTTTTAATATTGCTCCATAATAAATGACGTATTGCTCTTATAGTCTTATAAATGCCACATAAATAATGGGAAATTAAATCTTAAAAGGTACAAAAAAAAACCCGCGTCAAATACACCTTTTGAATTTGTATTCTGAATACACCAGCGCCGTCTAGTGGTAAAATAAGTGAACTGTAGTAACATATTGTCAACTGCCATGTACTGTTCCTGTATATTTCACAATTTTAAATTACTCTTAAACTGATCAAAAGACTGGATTCATATGATGTAAATATAACAGAGGCATTTTAAAGTACATTTATTTTATGTATTTGTAAAATGATCCTAAACGGTTTGTTTATGGTAATGTGATTAGAGTGACTGTCCACCAGAGGGTGCCACTACAGCAGCTAACTTATGTTCCAGAGCTAGACCTGCTCCAAAATGTGTCTCTCCCGTCCGTGTTTCAGTCCGTGTTTCAGTCAGTTTCAGTTTCAGTCAGTGTTCGATTCCGTGTTTCAGTCCATAGTTTCAGTTTGTTTCAGTCCGTTGTTTCGGTCCATATGATCAGTCAGTTTTTCAGTTCCATGGTTTTTCGGTTCACTGTTTTCATCCAATGTTTTGGTTCATGTTTCAAATCCATGTTTCAGTCATTTTCATTCCATTTCGTCATGTCATCGGTGTTTCCGCATGTTTCGGTCATGGTCAGTCCGTGTTTCAGTCGTGTTTCAGTCCATGTTTCAAGTTCTAGTTTCAATCCATGTTTTAGTCCATGTTTCATTCCGTGTTTCAGTCATGTTTCGGTCAGTGTTTCATTCCGTGTTTCGTCCATGGTTTCGGTCATGTTTCAGTCAGTGTTTTCATTCCGTGTTTCAGTCCATGTTTCATTCCGTTTTCATTCCGTGTTTCATTCCGTTGTTTCCTGTATTCCGTGTTTTCAATTGCCCAAGTGTTTCATTCCGGTGTTTCGTCACTCCGTGTTTCGGTCCGGTTCGCGTCTCGTGTTTCAGGTCCATGTTTCAGTCCTGTTTCAGTTTAGTTTCATCCGGTGTTTTCTCTTTCTGTTTCAGTCCGTGTTTTTTTTTCTTGTTTCAGTCCGGTTTCTTTTCGCTGTATATCGGTCCGATTTGCCTGGACTACCTGGCAGATCGCAACAAGTAAAGCTTTTTTTATGAACCACTGGGACTGAAATCTTTAGAATCCGATGATTATACACGAGTTGCATTCATGTGACTGAATCAGTCCAGTCAGTTTCATAGAAAAAGAAACTTACGTATACTGGTGCATAATGCAGAAATAATCGGAAACTACGGGCATTGAAACAATGACTAAGTACAACATCCTGTGCTTGCAGGTTCGGACGTGGCGCATGAACATGTTCACCATCATCCAGCTGGCCTGCATCGTTGCATTGTGGGTAGTGAAGTCCACAGTGGCGTCTCTAGCGTTTCCGTTTGTCCTGATCATGACCGTTCCTCTGAGGAGACTCGTTCTGTCCAGGATCTTCCAGGAGCGAGAGCTTCAGGCCGTGAGTTTCAGCTCTTTTCTCTGCACAACAACGTGACCCTTGACCCTAAAGTCCATGTGACGGGTCAGACACACATTTAACACAATTATGATTCACATTTGACTCAACATTTTGCCCATTTGTTACCTAAAGTTTATAATCGTACTTCCTGGTTGGACACGAGCACAAATATGACACAGGCAGAGGTCATTCCACAGCCGTTACCTAGCAACCAGACTGTAAACAAGAGCCCAAACCCACATAAATGACACAACATTCTGATCTGACACACAATAATACCATAGAACACCTTTATTCAGTCCAACTATGGTTTAACCTGTCAGAAAAGTGTGTCAGTTAAGTGTCAACTGTCTCTGTGTCGCACACTGATGACATCACAGACGGATTTGTTTACCATTTATCATTCAGGCTAATTTTGCCGTAAAGCGCAGTCCGACTCAAATGTCTCCCAATTTAAGATGAAGGTGTTTCTGAAGCTTTGGAGAACAAACACGTGTGTGAAGCTGAGAATTTTTGGGGTTTTGACGATTCCTCTTTTTGCCAGTGTAACTAAAAAATCAATTCAAAGAAATTTAGAGACTTGTAATGAAGTTAAAAATTAAGTTGAGGTGGAATGATTATATAAGGGCTATTATTTATTGTATTATTATTTGTGGATTTGGACAAACTGACCCTGATTCTTCTCTTCCCCTGATTGGCTGATTTGATTGAAAATAAATGCGTTATATAAGTTATATTGGACCAGGAGTTTGAGAGTTATTTTTTTATCAGATGGTGAACAAAATGGAATGAATGCAGAAAATGTCATGCGGGTTTGAACAGACACAAAAATCACAAGGTTTTTAAAGTCATTTGTAAATTTTGACTCTTGCAAACCCTTAGGCGCATCAGCACAAAAGGCCAGGTTTTGGTCCAGAGTCGGAACCAATTTTTGGAATCAACCTGCCCAGAACCGGCCCAGAACCAGGTGCAAAACGGGTTAATCGTCTGTTGAAAGATAAACCAGTGAAGACCCTTTAACTTGTAACACATTCACACGCTCTGCAGGAACACACAAACATTCTAAAATCATTTAATCCACATGTCATTTTCAATCTGAAGGTCCTGGCCTCAGAAGGTAGAGGAGGTGACTTTCATTAAAGGGGACACATTTCTCCTCGTGACATCAGCGTTTCCCTCAACATTATCTTACACAAAGGTTTGCGTTAATCCTGTCACTGAGGCGCAGAAAAGACCGGTTTCCCCCTACCCCCTGCCCCCGCCCACATCCCTGTTTCTTGGTGGTGTTACTTGAAAAGGCAACACTCCGAGTGACACACGTGGAGTTCTAAAATGTCACTTTTCAACAAATCAAAACGTGTACATGACGCTTCATTGCTTTCTACAGTGAAATCTACCTTCAGTTTACAACTCCTCACTAAAACCATGGCAGAGTTTACACATTTCATTAGCGTCGGATGATCATTGTTCGAGCCTTTTACATTTCACTCCACACAATAAAACCGATTAGTCGCACTCTTTATTTTACTTTCATCTGTTTGTGTTTTCAGCTGGATTGTGACGAAGACTCGCCGAACTTCGCTGAAGACGGTCGGGATGAGTACAACGAGATCCACATGCTGGTCTAAACCTAGGACTAAACCTGGGCTAAACCTGGACCACACATGGACTAGGACGGCTCCAAACCTGGTCTTTATCTGGACTACATCTGCTCTGAAACCTCGACAAAACCTGGTCTATCTTTGGTCTAACTTGGTCAAACTTTGGTCTAACTTTGGTCTAACTTTGGTCTAACTTTTGGTCTAACTTTGGTTTTCTTTGGCCAGCTTTGGTCCAGCTTTGGTCTAGATCTGACTTCCTTGGGTTAAACCCGGTCTAAACCCGGTCTAACCCTGGATTAACCCTGGACTATAATTGACGAGAACGGCTTCTAAACCTGGTCTTCGTCTGACTATACCTGATCTAAAACCTCGACAAAGCCTGGTCCAACTTTGGTCCAACTTTGGTCCAACTTTGGTCCAACTTTGGTCCAACTTTGGTCAACTTTGTCCAGCTTTGGTCCAGCTTTGGTCCAGCTTTGGTCTAGATTTGACTTCCTTGGGTCTAAACCGGTCTAAACCCGGTGTAACCCTGGATTAACCCTGGACTATACATTGACAAGGACGGCCTAAACCTGGTCCTTCGTCTGGACTACACCTGATCTAAAAACCTCGACAAAGCCTGGCACTCTTTGGTCCAACTTTGGTCAACTTTGGTCCAACTTTGGTCCAACTTTGGTCTAGATCTGGACTTTTTTGGGTCTAAACCTGATCTACTGGTCTAAATTTGGTCTGAACCTGGTCCAATCCTGGTCCAAATCTGGTTCAAACCTGTTCCAAACCCGGTCTATACCTGGTCTAATCCTGGACTCAGTGGTGGAAAGTCGATGTTGATCAATTGCGTATATTCTAGCCAAACCGTTGTGATCACCGACAGTTCAAATCATAGACGTTACAGAGTCCCGCTCACGTTCAGACGACAGCATCGCCTGCTCTGATTGGCCGGAGCTCAGAGAACATGCAGATTGTGGTTTAAAACGACTGAAATCACATTTAGTGAAAAAAACTGATCTAAAATGTGACTAAACGTGCATATTCTTTTAATGTTATTTTTTGGTTGTCTCACTAAAAAGCAAAAATATATTAAAAAAAAAAAAAGGTTTAGTAATTACCTAACTAATAATCCAACTTTAGCTAAGCCTGAATCATGCTTAATAAACTTCGTTATGCTCATGCTTTGGGAAGGTAACTGAAGCTGTAGTACTTGTGATTGAGTACATTTGTAACCGTACTTTTACTGGAGTACAAACGGCTTAAACCGGCTCGGACGAATCTGAACTAAACCTGTTCTAAATGTGGGTTTAACTCGGGATTTAGTCATATCCTAATCTCACAGGACGATATGTTATTTCGATTATTTTCACGATCGATAAATTGCGACAGTTCACTATGTTATTCTGGGCTTTTGACGATTTCACAATGTATTAAAGTTATTGGCACATCCCTAGTTTTAACCGGGTCTAAACCTGGACTAAACCCGGTACTTTGACCCTAAAACCCGTCTAAAACACTGCGCCAGGACTAAATCTGGTGTGAATTTGTGATTTTTCTATGGGTTTCTCTTGACTACACTTTGTGTCTAAACTGGACTTGACCTGGACTTGAACCTGGACTTGAACCTGGACTTGAACCTGGACTTGAACCTGGACTTGAACCTGGACTTGAACCTGGACTTGAACCTGGACTTGAACCTGGACTTGAACCTGGACCTGTATCTGGACCTGAACCTGGGACTGAACCTGGGACTGAATCTGAATCTGAATCTGAACCTGAACCTGAACCTGAACCTGAACCTGACCCTGGTCTGACCCTGGTCTGACCCTGATCTGACCCTGGTTGCTGACCCCTGGACTGACCCTGACTGAACCTTGAACACTGGATCTGAACCGTGGTTCTGAACTCTGGTCTGAACCTCTGACCCTGGTCTGACCCTGGTCTGACCTGGTCTGACCTGGACTGAACCTGGTTGAACCTGGTGCTGACCCTGGTCTGACCCTGGTCTGACCTGGTCTGAACCTGCTGGGTCTGAACCTGGATTCTGAAAACCTGGTCTGGAAAACCTGGACTTAACCTGGACTTAACCTGGTCTGAACCTGGTCTGAACCTGGTCTGAACCTGGTCTGAACCTGGTCTGACCCTGGTCTGACCCTGGTCTGAACCTGGTCTGAACCTGATCTGACCCTGGTCTGACCCTGGTCTGAACCTGATCTGAACCTGATCTGACCCTGGTCTGACCCTGGTCTGAACCTGGTCTGACCCTGGACCAAAGGACCTTTGGCTCCAAACCTGCACATGTAGAAGTCGTCCTCGTGTAAAGTCTGTTCCGCTGAGACTTATTTGTTTTCATATTCTTACAGTTTAACTTCAGCCTCGGCCCCTTGAAACTGCTGCAGGTTCGGGGCCACGTGCAATGATGGTTAAAGATGCACCGTGTAACTTTTCTGGTGGAGATTTTGAGACATTCAGACGGTCAAATATATTCCACAAGAATGAAGGTCGATGCAGTGAGTGGGATTCTGGTGTAAAACGGGTTCAAAACGGCTTTATTTAGATTTATATTCAGGAAAGTCGGCACAAGAGCTGTTTTATGTTTGTTCTTATTCATGTTGTGCAGTTTGAAGCCTAAACCTCTGTAAATATGTGATCGAGTTTTATAAGATTATCTTCAATATTACACAATGCCACTTTAATATCGTCCCATCCCTAGAATTCAGGTCGTCAAAATGAGTATTCTGAATGTGTATTTCACAAACATGTATTTAGTCACCCAGTGCTCGTTTTACTAACCTCTAACCCCTAAACCCCTAAACCTAACCCCTAAACCCCTAAACCCCTAAACCCCTAAACCCCTAAACCTACTGACGTCACAAAAAAGACCAAAAAGATTCTGTGTGCAGCTTTGTCTCAGGAGAGTTTAGCCTAACCCAACCTAACCTTAACCAAACCTAACATTAACTTAACCTAACCTTACCTTAACCCTAACTTGACTAAACCTAACCTTACCTTAACCCTAATTTAACTTAACCTTAACTTAAACTTAACCATAGCTACCCTTAACCTAACTTTAACTTAACCATAGCTAACCTTAACTTAACAGTAACCTAACCACCTAACCTTAACCTAAACTAATCTAACCTTAATTTAACCTACCCTAACTTAACCTAACCCTAATTGAACCTTAACCTAACCTAGCCTTAACCTTTACCTTGATCTAAGACTTAACCAAATCTAACATTAACTTAACCTTAACCTAAACTAACCTAAACTAACTTAACCTTAACTAACCTTAAACCTAAACCAAATGAACTGAATCCAGCTGCGTCCAGTTTCATTCTTGTTGGAAATATGTAAATATGTAAATGTGTTTGTTAATTAAGCCCCGACTCTATTTGATTAAACTCACGTTCACCTCGATATTATTAAAGCACAAACATCTGGAAAGGTCCTTGTTCTTTTTCTGCCCCGTTCAGACCGAGAGCGTCACATTTTACAAACCAATAAATGAAAATGTGTCCAAAAGTGTTGTCGAGAAGTCTCTGGAACGACGAGAACGTGAGAGGACTTCGAAAACACAGAGGAGCACTTCTGCGTCACCACCTGATGATGTCACAAGAGTGCGCCACAGAAAACGGGACCTTTTTAGATACTTCTCTCCAATTAAGAACACTTGATTTTCCGCAGCATTTCTATTGTTCTCGTCCTTCATTTCGCAATTTAATTTTTTCGCGTTCGCATCTGGAGTCGGTGTGTTTAGCGCGCCCTCTGCTGGTTTCAAACAACATGAGCGTCATACTGCTGACAAAGGCACGCAGTTGTAATAAAAGTGATTTGTGGAGTTAAAAACGGCACAGGAGACCTCCACATGTCTGCTTTTGAAACAGTGTTTTTGTGAGGCTCAGGGAAAGAGCTGAGGAGAGGAGCTCGTAAACGGGAGTCATGAAACAAAGATAAACCCAGCGGCAGACATGTTTTACGACGAGGAAAAAACTTTATTAAAAGCTCCAAAAAGTCCATTTTGTATCAGAAAAAACAGCTCAAATATTCTGAATTCAACACGTTCGAAATTTAGATTTTTATTTTTTTTTTACACTGAAAAAAAAAATCAAAAAAAAATCTCCATGACAGATTTAGATCCAGTGCAACACCGACTTTTCCATTGTTTATCACGCTTTTTTCCAAACATTTTAAAAGTACACACAATTGGGAAATAATTTGAGTCGATTGTTTGCCTTGATTCACTTTCATTCATCTGCGATTTTATTTCAATTTATATGACTATTTGACTACTTTAACTACTTGTCACAGCACAATCTAAATGATTAGTATAAATATGAATATAGACATTAACGAACATCTGTTCCCTTTTTTTAAAAATATGTTTTCTTTTTAATTTTTTCAATTTAAGAAAAAAAGAGAAAAACAAGAAACATTTCCTGAGGGCAAAAATAAAATTAATAATAATAATAATACCATAAAAACTGATAAAACATAAATAAAATTACAGAAAAAAAAACCAACATACGAGTTCCATCTCCGCCAAAGTTTAATTTTTTTTTTTAATTTTCCAGTAAAAATCTCACTTTAAAAAGCTCATTACATCTAGTTTTACGGTTGGGATCGGAACGAGTTTATGCTTTTTCCTGACGTTCAAACAAATAATGACAATATTGATGATTAATAATAATAGAAAAAGAGGAATCAATTCAAGAAAAAAACAACTTAAATAGGACATGCATTTGGTCACATGACACTTCTACAAAAAAAACTGACTGGAAAAATAACGGAAAAAATGTATTAAAATCATTTTGTGTTGAAAATTACCACAAAAAGACGTATTTAATGTGTCATTTTTGTTGTTGTTTTTAACTGGGCCCATTTTAAACACGTTAATCTCATGAAAGACGAGATGCTTTGTACTTCAACATGTTTTACACCAGATTTGGCCAATCAAATATCCATCCATTTACAGTCGCTTTATTTACAAATATCACATAATTGCTGAAGGAATCGCAGTTTACACAGGCAAATGCCAAATTAGACTGTTTTTAAATGTTATGAAATGTCTTTTTTTGTCTTTGTCCTCGAGATCAAAACACCACTCGTCGATAATGAATGTTCCCTTTCGATGGCGTTGACAATAAATCCTACTTCGCCTTGTCAAACGGAATGGAAACTTCTCAAAACGTCTCAGTGTTTGCTCAGTATTTAAATTAGTCATTCTTATCAAAATAAAACGCGACAGTTTGGACCGTTGAACATCCTTAGAACGCCGCGCGCCTTCAAAGGCCGAGTGGAAAGTGCATATTTACTGTGCGTTTACATTAACTGGGCGCACAATCACCGCCGCGGGTCTTTTGCGCCGCGCTTTATTCCCTTTATTGACACAGCGGACGCAGCGGCGTGTTGACAGAGCAAAGGTGAACGGCCCTTTTCCCGCCGCTGACATGTATTTGGCCGTAGCTCGCGGCGAAATGCTTGTGTTCGACATCGTTGGAACGTCGATATCGTTTCGAAGCAAGAGCGAGTGGGTTGTGTTGGTGCGACCTGGTGCTGATCCAGAGTCAGCGTTGGGGAGAATACTTTGGAAATTGAGTGACAAAACGCTGAATACCTGCATTAAAATGTGTTTTATGGCCCAATAAGAGGACTGCATTTCTGAATACTTGGAATACTTTCACGTGGATTTGCGTTCTTTTTTTTCCGCATCTTTTGTTCTGCATTTATTTATCATCGATTAAGTCCAAGCCAAGTCTGAAGCAGGTCTAGACCCCCACACACGGACACAAGAGGGACAACGAATGATGCGTGAATCAGGTTCATGCTCTGCATTCTGGTCTCGCGGTGGTTGAGACGAGGAGCCCGACGAGCGTTGGCGGAGGTCCTCCTCAGAGCGGAGACGAAGCGGGACCAGGCCGGCTTTGGACGCTTTTGCAAAGACCCTCGAGTTCGACGCTGAGGCATTTCACCACATCTGCTTTCGAACTCCGCGTCGTCAGGGGTCCGGGCGATCGGACAATGATCCATATTCTGTTTCTAGAGTTTGAGTCTCACTGAGTTGGTTCTCGCTGATGGTTTGGGTTCTGGCCCCACAATAAGATGGTCCTCGATCTTCTTGCCCAGTCGGTTGGCGATGTCGTGGCTGTAGACTTGCGAGTTCAAAAACCTGGCAGACCTCGCTCTTGCAGGGGTCGCAGAGGTCAGAACATACTCCTCACTGTCCAAACTCTCATCTCCAGCAACAGTTTTATGTCCGTCTTTATCTTTCAGCCCACATTAGTCATGCCTGTCCCGTGGCCCACCACACAGGCCGACATGTCCCACTTTTACATTTCAGGTGGGTACACGGGACAAAACTGAGGGGTCTGACGTTCGCAGTGAATACAGGGCTGTGGGCGGAGATAAGGGGTAGGTGAGGACAGTAGAGGAGGAAATACAGCTCTGATGAAGACGATGATGAAGGAACATTGTAGTCACTTTAGCATAATCCTAGAGACAGTTCTGGAACTAAAGCCTTCATGTAATATTTCTTCAGTCATTTCAGTAGAATTGACATGATGAAAGAGACGTGATCCTGACTCTGAACGGCATTTTATTTTATTTCATATTCATGCGGGACAAATCAGTTTTGATAAATATTATGCAACTTGAACCAAACATTGGCCCCCAAATGCAAATTCACATTTAAGACTTTTTTACAAAAATCTGTTGTACATTTTCACAAACGTCCATGGTGGGTTTTCTATCACTTTTGTTCAATTGTTTTGACCATTTTATGAATACATTCAAATTGTTTGTAAATGTTTGGACGAAGATGTGAATTCGTTTTACACTTCTGGGCCACCGTAAAAAACGTGCATCATTTAAAAATATAGAATATGTCATATTTAGTATTATGTGTGTGTCATAGAACCGCCGCAACACTTTTATTTTGAAAGGAAACACCTGGAGGAGCTTTGCTTTCATAACATGCTAATCTGCCAATTCCACCTTAAATCTGTCTTCAGATCAGTTTAAACTATATTCTAGAATAGAATTGTGAAAACAATTTACAAAATCGTTTTTGAAAATAACACATTCCGACATAAAGCACTGTAAAAGCTTCTATCATCTGGACAGTTTGGACTCTGATCCAAGAGTCGTTCTCAGTCATTGTTTTTCTAAAACTGTCCAGATGATAAAACTCAAGCTTTTGCTACCATGCACCCCTCCTGGACAAATGAGGGATTACACCGATTTGCACTTTAAAAAGAAAATAACATGTTACAATATAATGCAGCGTAAAAGGAGTCATTGTAGAAGTAGAATTAGTATACGGATTATGTAGAAGAACAGGACTAAGTAGTAGTAGAAATAATAATTGTTTAGTGTCTACTTTACAATTTATTAGTAATTATTGTAGTGGTAAAGTAAGTACTTTGTCATTATACTACACCAGAAGTCAGACGAGGAAGAGCATTAGTGAGTTTAAAAATACTACTCATAGTTGTAGTAAAGTAAGTAGTATAATAATGATGATGATGATAATATTATCATTATCATTAATAACTATTATTATTATTATTAATTATTATTATTATTTATTATTAACTACAACAACTTTATAGTGGTTAAAGGCAACAAAATCATAGGAGACTTCCCCTGTCAGGGCAGGTTGTCGGTTGTGTGGGTTTGTTGTCCCTGATGTTATCAAATGACTTTCTTGTCAAACATGCTTTACTGTCACTTTTGAGAAGGCTGCAGCTCTTCTTTTTCTGAGGACGGTGACGAAACATGTCAAGGTAAAAACATCCTACTTCATCTTTAAACCAAACAAAACACATATCAAAGCAAGACAGACAATTCACGTTTCTGTTGGACTACATAATATCGTCCAACTTTTGAGATACTCACAAAAAAATCCAGACAAACATTTTTTGTGAGTATCACCCGCTTTTAAGTAGTACAAGAAGTACTGCATGGTTTTTCTCTGTGTCTGTTGTGAGGTGACATACAGATGATGATGATGGAAGTAGAGGTCCACCCTGGTCCACCTGTTTCACCATGGTCCCCCCCGGTCCACCCTTTCTCCACCCCGGACCCCTGCTCTTCCCTCGTCCACCCTGCTCCCCCCCTAGTCCACCCTCGTCCACCCTGCTCACCCTTGTCCACCCTGCCTCCCCCCCTAGTCCACCTCATCCACCGCTGCTCCGCCCCTGGTCCCCTTCGTCCACCCCGGTCCACTCTGGTCCCCCCTGCTCGCCCCTAGTCACCTGTCACCTCTCCTCGCACCCTCGCTCCCCAGTCACCTCGTCCACCCTGCTCCACCCTCATCCACCCTGGTCCCCCTGCTCCCCCCTGGTCCCCCTGCTCCCCCCTGGTCCACCCTGCTCCCCTCGTCCCCCTGGTCCACCCGGTCCACACCTGTCCCCGTGCTCACCCTGGTCCAACCGGTCCACTTGGTCCTATGTCTGGATCTTGGTGGTGAGGTGCACACACAGCATGGCAAGCAGCAGCGTGGACTGACCGCGGCGCCCACCATCAGGACGAGTGTGGTCATGGGCGGGTCCTGCATCCTGCGCACTCAGAGAAGTAAGTCAGATCACGTCCATGAAGAAGTCGTCCTCCAGCGTGCCGATCTGCTGCACCAGGAGGCTCGGGCCCAGTCGTCCACGCAGTGTGTCAGGTAATTAGTAACTGCACGACAAACAGGGACGCGCTGAGAGAGGGAACTCCACTGTTACCGGTGACAACGTGATGCCGGCGGTTTAAACTGACCTCACTTTCCAACACGTCCTAATCCTTCACATTTCACACATTTCAGCCACCAGAGCAAGAGTGGCTTTTGTAAGAGAGAACCAGACACCAAACTCTGACTTGTGCTAAAGCGCCGTATTTCCATTGATGCTAACTTAATATGTTTGAGCCTTAGCGACACAAAGCTAGCGAAGCACGTTAGCAACAGCTGTTTCCTGTTTGGTCGCCGCGCGGCACTTGCTTTGTCAAGAGCCAAAATGTGGATATTTCCAGGTCATAATGCGTCTGACATGATCCAAAGCCAAAGCGTTCCATAAAGAGAGGTTCAAACGCGGCGTAGAGGCTTTGGCACACAAGGCAAAGACATGAGGGCAAAACTGTTCCTGTGCACGCTAGCTTTTAGCCACGCCCCTCACACACACTTTAGTCATTCCCACAAACTGGGAATGACTAAAGGTTTTTTGTGTTACCTTTTTGTCTTTAGATGCTTGTAAGTTGCTTTTGTAAAAAAAAAAAATTTTAGTTGTGGATTTGTGCTCACACAGTTGCATTTTTGTCAACGTTTTATTTAAGTTTTTATTGCTTTTAGTCACATTTTGGACGCTTTTTGTCACTTTCAGTCACTTTTAACCACGCCTCTAACACAACAACCTTGGAATTACGAGACGTCTTTTTGTGACTCGCTCAGATCGGCTTTATGTAGAATAATTCAGGAGTGCTTTAGTTTTTATATATTAGGAATCGTTAATGTTTGTGTGACATCAGCTGTCTGCAGCTTGTCTTGAAGATCAGAATCAGAATCGGAAAGAGTTTATTGCCATTGTCATAACTATCAAAGTAGGAACTTGTCATTTAAGGTAATAAACACTGAGTAATAATAAAAAATTATATCAAGGGCATGATGAAACAATTTAAAATACTAAAAATAAAAAAAAAAAAAAAAAAAATGAAACTGAGACCTTCAGGATGGGAGACAAAACCCCACTAGAACGAGAGAGAAAAGGCCACAGTACGGGCTTTTGAAGTGCTCTGGTCTCACCCTTTGACGGCGGGCCACACACAGCTCTGGTCTGTATTGCGCTCGCTCCAGACTCCGGTTAAACTCGGACAGACACAGCTCCAGTTTGGACTGAAACAGAGAGCGTCACACGGGAGGATCAGCAGCCTGAGGCGGACCCCAACGCTCCTGCTGAAGAGAGGAGGAGAGAGGAGGGGAGAGGAGGTAGAGAGGAGGAGAGAGGGAGGAGAGAGGAGGAGAGAGGAGGGGAGAGGATGGAGAGAGAGGAGGAGGGGAGAGGAGGGAAGAGGAGGGAGAGAGGAGGAGGAGAGGAGGAGAGAGGAGAGAAGAGGAGGAGGAGGAGGGGAGAGGAGGGGAGGTGGAGGAGAGAGGGGGAGAGGGTTGGAGGAGAGAAGGGAAGAGTGGGGAGAGAGGAGGAGAGGGAAGGAGGGGAGAGAGGGGAGGGAGGAGAGAGGAGGGGGAGAGGAAGGAGGGAGGGGAGCGGGGGGAAGGAGGAGAGAGGAGGAGAGGAGGGGAGAGGAGGAGAGAGGAGGGAGAGAGGAGGGGAGAGGATGGGGTAGAGAGGAGAGAGGGAGAGGAGGAGGGGGGGAGAGGGGGAGAAGGAGGGAGAGAGAGAGGAAGGGAGAGGAGGAGAAGAGAGGAGGAGAGGAGGAAGGAGGGAGAGGAGAGAGGAGAGAGGAGAGAAGAGGGAGGGGATGAGGAGAGAAGGGAGAGGAGGGAGAGGAGGAGAGAAAGAGGAAGGAGGGGGAAGTAGGAGGAAGAGAGAGGAAATGAGGAGGGGGGGAGAGGAGGAGAAAGAAAGGGGGTGGGGGGGGGGCCGGTCTCCGTCGTGGTCCAGGGCTCACCTCTATGAGCCGGTTCTTCCTCTGGCCCATCTCTCTGGCCCAGGCTCACCTTCTATAGCCGGTCTCTCGGCCCAGTCTCACCGTCTATGAAGCCGGGTCTCTGTCCTGGCCCCAGGCTCACCTCCTATGAGCCGGTCTGCGTGGTCCCAGGCTACCTCTATGAGCCGGTCTCTCTGGCCCAGTCTCACCTCTATGAGGCCGGTCTGCTCTGGCCCAGGCTCACCTCTCGAGCCGGTCTCTGCTGGCTCCAGGGCTCACCTCTACGGAGCCGGTCTACTCTGGCCAGTCTCACTCTACGAGCCGGCTGCGTCTGGTCCAGTTCACCTCTACGAGCGCCGAGTCTCTCGCTGGCCATGTCTCACACTCTACGAGCGCGGTCTCTCTGGCCCATCCCTCAGGCTCTACGAGCCGGTCTCTCTGGCCCAGTCTTCACTCTACGAGCCGTCTCTCTCTGGCCCAGGATGCACCTCTACGGGCCGGTCTCTCGGCCTCAGTCTCACCTCTTGAGGCCGGTCTCTCTGGCCCAGGTCTCACCTCTATGAGCCGGTCTCTGGCCGCAGTCTCACCTTCTATGATCCGGTCTCTCTGGCCCATCTCATCCTCTATGAGCCGGTCTCGTCTGGCCGGACAGTTCAAAACCTGTATGCAGCCGTCTCTTGGCCCAAGTCTCACCTCTATGAGCGCGGGTCTTCTCTGTGGCCAGTCTCAACTGTATGTAGCGCGGTCCTCAGAGTCTGGCCGCAAGGTCTATGCACATGTATGGAGGAGCCGGGTCTCGATCTGGCCCAGTCTCTCTGGTGCCAGTCTCACCTCTGACGAGGCCGGTCTCTCAGGCCCAGTCTCAGCCTCTAGCGAGCACGGTCTCTCTTGGTCCAGTCGCACCAGATCTACGGAGCCGGTCTCTCTGGCCAGTCTCACTCTATGAGCCGGCGTCTCTCTGGTCCAGTCTCACCTCTACGAGCCGGTCTCGGTCTGGCCCAGGCTCACCTCTAGAGACCGGTCTCTCTGGCCCAGGCTCACCTCTATTGACCGGCTCCTCTGGCCCAGTCTCACCTCTATAGCCGGGGTCTCTAATCTGTCCAGTTCTCACCGGGGTCTACGAGCCGGTCTCTCTGTCAACCAGGCTCACCTCTATGGAGCGGTCTCGTCTGGCCCAGCTCACCTCTATGAGCGGTCTCTCTGGTCCAGGCGCAACTCTATGAGCGGTCTCGTCTGGCCCGGGCCACCTCTATGAGCCGGTCTCTCTGGCCCAGGGCATGCAACCTCTATGAGCCGGTCTCGGTCTGGGCCCAGTCTCACCTCTGAGATGGGGCCCAGGTCTCTGGCCCAAGAGACTCTCTGGTCGAGGCTCACCTCTATGAGCCGGTCTCTCTGGTCCATCTCACCGTTATGAGCACGGGTCTCTCTGGCCCAGGCTCACTCTGTGAGGCCGCGGTCTCTCATGGTCCAGGCTCACCTCATGAGCAGGTCTCGTCTAGGGCAGGCTCACGTCTATGACCGGACTCTCTGGCGCCACGTCTCTCTGGCCCAGGCTACCTCTATGACCGGTCCTCTCTGGTCCAGTCGTCTAATGAGCGCGGTCCTCTCTGGGGCAAGGCACAGGGCTGACCTCTATGAGCCGGGCTCTCTCTGGTTCCACGTGCTACCTCTATGAGCCGGTCTCGCTGGCCAGTCCTCAGCTCTATGAGCCGGTCTTCTGGCCCAGTCTACCTCTATGCAGCCGGTCTCTCTGGCCCAGTCTCACGCTCTACGAGCGGTCTCTCTGGGTCCAGTCTCACCTCTATGAGCCGGTCTCTTCTGGTCAGGCTCAGTTCAGCTTGCGCTTCTGTCGGCTTGAGAGGTTAGGAACCGCCCCCTTCCTCTCATCTCATGCCCGGTCTCGTCAGCGCGCCGGGTCCCATCCTCTCTCACTCGTCCCTTCTCTAGCTGAGCGCGGACGTCTGCGAGCTGATTGGTCAGGGAGGATCAACCACCTGACTGTGGTTCTCCTGCTGCGACTGAGGAACACACGGACAAACCAAGAGCTCTAGAACGAGCATGAGGGGTCTGAGGGGCCTCGGCGCAACCCCCCTTTGTCCAGCAGGTCGGTCACGGGTCGGGTCATCGGTCGGGTCACGGCGGGTCACGGTGGGTCACGGTCGGTCACGTCGGGTGAAAGAGCACGGTGCGAGGCGCTGAAGTTAAAGTGAAGAGCGAGAGAAAACCTAGAACGGTATTCAAATCTCTGAACCCAGGCGGCTGGACCTGTGATTTGGTACATTCCTGAAGCGGGTCGTAGTTCCGGATGCCTGCTGCCAGCGAGAGAGGCTGCGTAATAGGTGGGAAGAACGGGGCCACAACTGAGGACATTGATGGGACGTATCAGTGTCGAGCTCTGCCGGAAACCACAGGGGAAAGGAGGGTGTTGGGCCTGAGTTTGCTGGAGGTCTTATACGGCCTTTATATGAATCATCGAAATTAAGCTTCCGTTGGTCTATCGCACACATGATTGGTCAAAATGCCACGCCCCTACAGGCGACTAATGTCACGATCACAGTGCCTGAGAAGAAGAACAAGAATACTATTAATTTACAAAACATTAGTTATTCATAAGGAAACTTATTTTAGTTCCTCAGAAGCAGTTTAGACGGCAAATTTAAAAACTTTCATGACACTTTGTTGTGCCAAATGTTGTAATTCAAACACCACTTTGTTACTGCGGCGACGACGCCACACATTCCTGAACCCAACAGCCCGTCAGAACCAGGGCTTCATGAGGCCCAAACGTAGTCTCATGTTACTGTAGCAGCTCGTTAGTGTCCGTTGGTCTCACCTGCATATCCAGGTTCTGGTACTGGGGCTGGCAGAGAGCCGTGGTGGGAGTTTGGTCACCTCCTGACACATGGTGGCGCTGTTCTGCTGCCGCTCCTTTACGGCACTGCAGCCAGTTCAGCCCTTTTTCTTTGAGACGAGAAACGAGGAGCTCCAGTTTTTGTCTCCGGACGAGTCGTCAGCTCCAGAACGGAGTCGACAGGGCCTGCAGCCAACAACAGGTACTGCAGTTACACTACAACAGAGTCTGACAGGGCCTGCAGGCCAACACAGGTACTAGTCGCAGATTATTGAGCTACAGGAGCAGAGTTCTGCAGGGCTGCAGGCCAACACAGGTACTGGAGGAAGAGGAGGGGAGAGGCAGTGATGATTAACGTGCGAAGACAGAGTCTGACAGGGCTGCAGTGCCAACACAGGTACTGCAGTGTAATTACTACAAAACAGAGTCTTGACCAGAGTCTGACAGGGCCTGCAGGCCAACACAGGTACTAGGAAGGCAGTATGCTAACTAGCAAGCAGGGTCTGAGCAGGGACCTGACGAGGGCAACAACAGGTACTTGCAGATGTATTACTAACTACTACTGGACTACCACCAGAGTCTGAAAGGGGCCTGCAGGCCAACACAGGTAACTACATCTACGACGGACTATACTGTACTGACTGACTCAGTTTACTACTACTGTTACTGACTGAAACTAAGAGAGAGCTAGACTTAGGAGTGGGAGCGTTAAATTACAAGAACAATGATGCGAAGGCTGTACAAAAGGAGAGATTGGCAAATCAAGAAAATGCAGACACAGTAGAGTGGGAACCAATTATTTAGAATATAGAATAGGGAGGTCGGAAAGGATCAGACGCAGGACAGGATGATCAGGTACGCAGTCAGACAGGTCAGCTGGAGCTACGTTACCAGGGGAGGGCGGGGAGGGGGCCAGAGGGAGGAGAGAGGACGGAGAGGGAGGGGAGAGGAGGAGGGAGAGAGGAGGAGGAGAGAAGTGGGAGAGGGGAAGAGAGGCTGCGAATGGACGATTCCGTAGCGAGGCGTCCAGCTCTTGAATTGCAGAACAGCAAGCGAGGCAGTGAAGGTCCTTGTGCCGCTGCAGCGCGGCGTTCAGGGCCGTCTCTCTCTGAGACGGTGACACTTCCCTCTCGCGCGAGAACGAAGGAAAGCCTTCGGCATTCTGATGATTCTCCAAGCCGAGAAGACCATCACATGGGAGAGAGGGGTCCCTGCAAGAAAGTGAGGTACCCGTGTAAGATGAGGCGGAGTGCGCCGGGTTACAGTAGGGTAGAGTAGTAGTAGTCGCCTGTATGAGGTCCCGGTTAACAGTAGTGGTTGCAGCTCCGTAATGGGAAGGTCCGCGGTACAGTAAGGTGGTTGCAGTCGTCCCTGTATGAGGTCCGGTTACAGTATGTTGTCAGTCGTCCTGGTATGAGGTCCCGGTTAGGCAGTAGTGGTTGCAGTCGTCCCTGTATAGGTCCCGGTTACAGTAAGTGGGTGCAGTCGTCCTGTATGAGGTCCCGGTTACAGTAGTGGTTTGCAGTCGTCCGTATGAGGTCACCGGTTACAGTAGTGGGTTGCGAGTCATGCCCTGTGAGTGAGGACCCGTTACAGGTAGAGGGTGGAGATGTAGCGAGGGAGGTCGTCCTAGACGTGAGTGAGGTCACCGGGGTTCAAGTAAGTGGTTGCAGTCGTCCTGGTATGAGGTCCCCGGTTACAAAGGTAGGTGGTTGCAGCGTCCCTTATGAGGTCCCGGTTACAGTAGTGGTTGCAGTGCGTCCCTGTAGTGGAGGTCCGGTGTAAGCAGGTAAGAGGGGGGTTGAGAAGTCGGTTCCCTGGATGAGGTCCCGTTACAGTATGGGCTGCAGTACCCTGTATGCAGGTCCCGTTACAGTGAGTGGCATGGCAGTCCCTGTTATGAGGTCCCGGTTACAGTAAGTGCTGAGTCCCTGTAGAGGTCCCCGGGCTGCAGTCCCCTGTATGAGGTCCCCCGGCTTGGCAGTCCCTGTATGAGGTCCCGCAAGGCGGGCAGTCCCTGATGAGTCCACCGGCTGGCAGTACCTGTAGTGAGAGTCCCCCGGCCTGCGCACGTCCCTGTATGAGTTCCCGCCGCTGGCGTCCCTAGTATGAGTCCCCCGGCTGCAGCCCTGTATGAGGTCCCCGTGCAAGTCCCTGTATGAGGTCCCCCGCTGCAGTCACCTGTACTGAGGGTCCCCCGGCTGCAGTCCCTGTGAGTGAGGTCCCCCGGTCTGCAGTGCGCTGTATGAGGTCACCGCAGGACTGCAGTAACGCCGTGTAAATGGGAGGTGCCGGTCAGTACCTTGAGAGGTCCCGGCTGCGTACCTGTGTGGGAGAGGATTCCGCCGGGCTGCAGTACTGTAGTGAGAGGGATCCGCAGAGAGGGGCTGCAGTACCTGTCATGGGGAGGTCGCAAGAGGGCTGGCAGTGACCTGTGAGGAAGGGCCAGCGGGAGCGAGGGGCGCAGGATGAGGAGCCTGGTATAGCAGGGACCCCGGGTTGGGCCTGCAGAGAACAGGTATGTGATCGGGAGCGAGGGAGAGAGTGCCAGGGTCTGGCGTCTAGAGCTCGGTCAAGATGGAGAGCTGTTCCTCAGCGTCATCCAGCTCCTGCTGCACAGTGGCGTGCTGTCTCCCTACGAACAGGCTAACGCTCCAGTTTGTCAGAGCAGCTGGAGACGAACCAACAGTCCACAGGGGTCAGTGACAGGGGTCAGGAAGGGGTCAGGACAGGGGTCAGGGACAGGGGGTCAGGACAGGGGTCAGGACAGGGGTTTCGGAACAGGGTCGTATTTCAAGACCTCCTCCCCTTGGTCAAATGTTGCTTACGCGGACCGACCCTGCAGATCGAGCTCGCATACGAGCTTCCAATAAGAACCAACTTCTCCTTGAAGGAGCACCAAATCCAAACTGGAACAAGATCAAGTCGTATCGCTGGGAGTAGAGGAGTATCAACATCGCGGAAAAAGCCAACGTCTGAGTAGAGTACGAGAACGTGCATACGCGGTCAAAGCTCGCAGTCCCCTTTGACACGAAAAAATGAGAAAGTGAGATACAAAACTATTTCAAGAAGACACGGCTCGAGAGGACGGGCCCTCGACGCGGCTGCCCTCCTCCCTCAAGGGACGACGCGGCACGGACTCGCTCCCCGAGTCGGCAGCGTGACGGCCACTGCCTGCACCCGGTCGCAGGGCAGCGACGCGGGCGACGCCTCCTCAGCCGCATATCGGGGGCAGCGCGCAGCGACCTCACTCCCCTCGACGCGCGCCAGCTCCGTCCCCTCTACGAGCGCGCGCGGCTGCCTGCGCTCAACCGAGTCGGACGACGCGGCGCCGCTCCTCCCCTTCTAGAGCGCCGCGACCCCCTTTACAGGATGTTCATTGAAAGACAGCCCGGGTCGGGGGTCCTACCTTGTTCTGGGAGGGCTGTTTCCTTCAAGTGCCCTCGCCAGGTTCTCGGTCAGTTTGCCGAGAGCTCCGGACCTTTTGCCCTGCGTCCAGAACACAGCCTCCGGATCACGGCCAAGCTCTCCTGAAACCACAGGAAAACTGGGTAAGGCACACACACACCAAACACACGTGGCACACACCGTAAATGGCACAACGACAGTAAACCACACACACACACACGTGGGCACAACACGTAAAGAACAGGAGAACACAGCATAAATTCGACAGCACAATGTGCACAGCACACACACGAAAAGTAAACACACCAACACGGTAAACACACACACCAGACACAGAGACGTAAACACAACAGTAAGACACACGACGTAAAGAACCACACACAGTAAACACACACATAACACACACACTACATCACTAGATAAACACAACGTACACACACACACCAGAACAGAGAACGCGTAAACACACACAGTAAAACACACTACGTGAGGCACACACGTGAGCACACACGTAAAGACAAACTAAGTAAACACAACTAACACAGAGATCGACTAGTAAATCACACACACAACAACACACACACACACACCGACACAGTAAAGCACAATCCTGATGAGGAGTGTGGAAAATAGGGTGAATAGAAGAGTTTGAAAGACGATTAGTCCAAATGTAGACGTGCTTTAATGGGCTCTTGAGCGCCACTGCGGAGGTGGGAGGGGCGTGAATGTGAAAACAAGAGGAGGGGAGAGTGATGAGTTCATTAGATTTACCTGGACCGGCAAGAAGAAAGGGAAGAGAGCGTGGGACACGAGTCAGCTGGAGATTTGACTCTGCGTGATACAAATATAGAATGTACTTCCGTTTGGGTTTATCGCACACGCATGATTGAATAAAATTTGGTCAATTTCCACTGCCCCGTACAGGCAACTAATCTAACGATAACTGGTGAAGACTATAATAGGAGGTTTTAACTCCACATTTAACCGTAACGGGCCTCCACATTTAACCGCGTAAACGCCTCACACATTTAACCTTTAGTACCGAGCGCCTCGCACATTTACGCGTAACGCCCTCGCACATTTAACACCGTAACGCCCTCTTAACACAGTTTAACCGTAAGCCCTCACCACATTTAACCCCGTAACACGCTCCACTTTAACTCCGTACGCCTCATCACATTAACCCGTAACGCCCATCCATTTAACCCGTAACGCCCTCACATTTAACCCGTAACACCCTCCACATTTTAAACCCGTAACACCTCCACATTTAACCGTAACACCATCACACATTTAACACCGTAACACCTCCACAATTTACACCGTAACACCCTCCACATTTTTAACTCCTAACACCTCCACACATTTAAGCCCACCGTAACACCTTCACATTTAATCTATATTTAACGCTGTAATCTGCGCTTTTTGATCAGTGGCGACACAAAATTAAATGGAAACGTGACGACATCATGAAACTCACGTCTGAAATCGAGACTTGACGCAGGTCTGGACCAGGTCTGGACCAGGTCTGCACCAGGTCTGCACTCAGGGTCTGCCCAGGTCTGCACCAGGTCCTGCACCAGGTCTGCACCGGTCTGCATCCTAGGACTGGACCAGGACTGGACAGTCTGGACCAGGACTGGACCAGGACTCGATAATCGAATTGTTTACAGGCGTAATTGTAAGACAGAAACAAGAATTAGAATCGGGACATTTTTAGACCAAATTAATTGTGTTTTTTGTTATTTTTTTTAATCTAAAATTGGTAGAAAAAGTGACAATTTTCACACTAAATTAGACCTTTTTTTTATGGTTCAATTATGACAATTTTAAAGCAATGAAAAGTAAAGATACTGTTCCTGCGCCAGAGGTCTTTCCGTCATCCCTTTTTTCACCTTTTATGCCAAAGGGTGAATCATTCAGAGAATAGTGTCGGATTCTTAGGCAGCAGGGGTCACACAAGGTCGAGAAGGGAAAGAAGAACTAGAGGGGATTTAATGTTGTTTTGGGTCGGATCGTTAGACTAAAATTTGAAATCTTCTGCGAATTCCCTCAGTGCCAGAAAGTGGGTTAATTGGGAGGCAATATGTTGTTCAAGACGGTCCTACAAACCAGGAGGCGGTAAGAGAAAGATAGAAACACAGACTAAAGCACGTAAAAAGCAGCGGAGGCATGTGGGCAGCCTTTGGATGAGGGGACGCAGTGTGAAGGCAGGTTTCACTGCAGGAAGGGCGCGCTCATGCTAGATAGGCGGGAGAGGAGGAGGGCCCAGGGCCGGAAGGCGGGCGGGCGACGCTGAGTGAGCCGGAGGTCGACCAACCAACTGGGAGTGTGGGGAGGGGGAGAACAGGAAGTGCAGGAGGGTAAGGGTCAAGGTCAGTCCGGTGGACAATCCAAGACTCGGGCTGAAAAGAGGAAGGCCGGTTCGATTATCTCAGAAAAACGTGTTGTCGTCGAGGGTTAAATATCCGACTAAGCGAGTACAATTAAAGAAGAAGTAGTTCTACTCACCAAAGCCGCATATTCTGCATACTTTGTCCTTGCAGAATTTCCACTTTATTTTGAAGTTCTAAAACACGAGACGCCAAAACACAAGAAGTAGTGAAAAGCATGCGTGTACTTTCCTCTCTCCTCTACTCCCTCTAACTGGCGAGCAGAAGGGAATGTGCGTAAATCCATCTAACTGTACGCACACGTAGGGGCCGGCAGCTTCGATATAAGGGCGCGACACCAAATCGTTTTTGAATAATCGCCACAACGTAATTTAGTCAATCAAATGATCGTTAACATTGGTCCAAACGAGAAGGTCCTATTTCAAATTAGTCCGTAAATGTGTTCTTTTAAAATTTAATTACATTAATTCATGGAGGAGGAGAGGAGGAGGGAGAAGAGTAAGGAGGAGGGAGAGGAGAGGGAGAGAAGTTGAGGGGTTGTTGAGTTCGTAGTGTGTGGTTGGTGGAGGGTCAGGATGGGAAAGGAAATTAAATATTTCATAAACCGGGTCAAATTTTGTCAAAATGCTTTTCGTCACGTGACATTGTGGCGTTCCAAACATAAAACGAATCAAATAATCGCTCTGCTCTGCTCAGCCTACTCCTTTTAAAACCCCGCCCTCGCCTGCGTTAACCATTCAGCAGTCCGGCTCCTCCCACCACTGTTTACAGGCGTTTACTTTTCCCTGCCTGAAGTCTAAACGCCAAACTCATCATTATATTCGTCGTCATTTATTGATTATCGTGGTTTTTTCTAGGTCTCTCCCGGTTGATAACTGAGTGTCTTTGTGAGGCTACAGAAGCAGAAAAGTGTTACAGGTTTTTCACCCGACAAGCGTCCAAAACACAGAAAAAAACAAAAGCTTTCTTTCACTTTCGCCAGTTCAGTCGTATTCTTTCTTTCGTTCGCGACTTTAAAGAAACGTTCACGAACAAAAAAAGCAGTTTGATCATGAAAGACGGCTGCTCCGAGGCTGGATTAAAAAGGTCAAACCGGCAAAATGTGTGATTAAAAGTCAAGAAAAATAACAAAATAGTCAAAATAAATGACAAAGGCACAAATTTCAAACACAAATTTCAGCGGAAACGCGTTTAAGTGAGCTCAAACAGGATTTGATTTATGTATTTATAAATACATTTATTTATTCATTGTTAATCATAAGTGTGAGAGGTTCCCTGATATAAACACACTGGTGAAAATAACCATGCGAGAAATGAGGTAATATGTTAATAAGTGCCTGAAACAAGTAGTATCTCTCTTGTTTGGAGTATATTTTGACCAATGGAACGAGCAGCAAAATATTAGTTGTTCTTCTAACTTTGAAATGAAGAAAAATATGAACTAATTTGCGACTGGACATTTGAAATATATAAAAAAAGTTATTTTAAGAAAAGTCAAACTTAAGGTAATTTACATAAACGAGACACTTTTAATGCAGCTTAAAACAGTGTCACAAACGTCACATTTAGCTTCAATCACAGTTTGATGAATCCAGGTTAGAAAGGTACCTCTCCCCTCCGAGCCTCAGAAACAAACTCTCGTTCTGAATCTCCTCCATGACTGACCTTCCCTCCATGACTGACCTTCCCTCCATGACTGACCTTCCCTCCATGACTGACCTTCCCTCCATGACTGACCTTCCCTCCATGACTGACCTTCCCTCCATGACTGACCTTTCCTCCATGACTGACCTTTCCTCCATGACTGACCTTTCCTCCATGACTGACCTTTCCTCCATGACTGACCTTTCCTCCATGACTGACCTTTCCTCCATGACTGACCTGGCTCTGAGAAGCTTCTCCAGACTCGCTCTGTCCAGTCTAATCACGGCCAGAACAACGGCGGGGCTTCGTTTCTCTCAATTGTGCCATTCCCTCTGCAGCCAGTAGATGGAGGCCTAAGCTCATGTCCTTACGGGGGCTTTGTATTTTTATTAGACTTTTGTTTGCTTGTTCTAAAACATGAAATGCCAGAGTAAATGTACAAAAGAGCATGTTTAAAAGGCAGATAATACAAATAATGCATCATATTTGTCCTTTAAACATCACAATCAGAGACTTTTTTTCAGTTTGATGATTTTTAGAACAAAGTCACTGACAATTTGACATGATTGGATCTCATTTGGAAGTAAATTGTATTATTCCATGGCCCGGTGCCAGAGGAGAGGTTATTTTTAAGCCGTTGAGACACGCCCGGAGCCACACTAACCTCCGTCACAAAGAGCTGCGTGTGTGTGTGTGTTCTGTTTGTGTGTGTGTGTTCTGTGTGTTTGTGTGTGTTCTGTGTGTGTTTGTGCGTGCGTTCTGTGTCCACACCTCACAGTTGTTCAGAACAACGTACACGACTCGCCCTAAAACCCGTTCTACAGCGGCACAAAACCATTCGGACCCGAGCTGTCAATCAAACGGAGCTTCCTTTAGCGTCCCACTTTAGGAGCTGAGGGACCAACTGGCATTACAGCCACATTCAGAACATAGTTTGAATGTCGTTTTGAAGATAGGAAAAATGTGCAATCGAGTTCATCTTTTATAGTGAAAAATGCTACAAAAAAGGTGACGTTTTATTTAATTGTATTTAACGTTATTTAATTTAATGGTTATTTAATTTAACATGAGCTAATATTATTTCATATTATTTAGAGTTTATTTAATGTTATTTAAAGTATATTTAAAGTATATTTAAAGTATATTTAAATTTATGTCATGTATATTTATTTTGTGGATATTTATTTTGAGGGTATTTTAACTTCATTTAATCTAATTTAATTCAATTAGGACAGTGCAAATTGATCAATGTGTCAGCAGCAGCTTCATAAGAGTTTGCTCAAAAGCTAAAGTTCGTTCGTTGTCCTGAAGCAGGTAAAACACACACACGACAGACTGAACATTTCTTTACTTTTGTGATCAACTTGACAGAACTTTCACAATCGTCTGATAATTGAACCTCGACCGAGACGTTCAAAGACACGTTTTAACACAGTCTGAATATCGTCATCGGGAAACTCCAAAATCATCCCGAGACATTCGTTTTCATCCCAATCGGCCCAATCCTACTCAACACTATGACGAGAACATGATGCGTGTGATAACTGACTTCGTTTGTACGCCGAGACCTTTGAAATACATCAGCCGCCAAATAAAAAGGCTCCTACATGACAGATTATTGTTGGAAATCAGAAATGGCCGCCGTCTTGGTTATAAAACAGACTTTTTGCACACGCTTGGAGCCCGTTTAGTCCAGAAAAAGTCGATGAACTGTTGCATCTTAAAAACACAAAATATCCCGAAGGTAATCCATAAAAGTTTACTTTCTCGAAAAAATAAAAAGATTACAGCGATATTGATAGCGTTTAAAGTAGAATAAGCATCACAGATCGATACCTTTGTGACTTTTATTACAAGTAATTCTCTTTAGCCCAAGCGTAAACGGTAAACTTCTTATTTAATCTATAAAAATGTGGTTATGTTTGAACTTTATCGACAAATGTAATGATGTAACGTAAGTGTAGTTCAAGTGCCGGACTCACGCCGTTCAAGTCCTCGGAGCCGTTGAGCGCCTCTGGTCCAGTCCCGTGTCCGACCTGGTCTTCGAGGGTCCTGATCCGAGCCCGGGCCTGGTCCAGCTGAGCACGGAGCAGCTTCATGACCTGATGGGGGCGCCCTACGCTGTTCTGAAGCGAGAGAAACGCACGGAATACAACTCAAATGTTGTTTTTTTTGTGCAGTTTAGTTCCATTTGTAAAGTAAATTCACAAAGTAAATTCTTACCGTGAGCAAAATGCAGGTTTTCAAGGTATTTTGGAGCAAGAAAAATACATGTATTCAAGTAAATGCAAGTTTTATGCAATACTGTGGAACATTCCAGACAAAGGCATAACATGTACATTAGACCTGCAACTAAATTATGATTATTTTATTACTACAATCATTTCTATTGAACAATGAGATTTTTAAATGTTTTGTAACCAAATAAAAAGGTGTAAATAAAGTGTGATATTAGAGATTTTTTATTCTTTTTATCAATTATTTTTTTACATATTGGTTTAATAATGCAACCGTCTTTGTTTAAAACACATGTCAAAAGACCTTTTGAGGAGCCTGTATAGTCCAGTTAAATATTACCGTTACAAAAATACAATTAAGATCATTTTACTAGTCGAATAGTCACGATTATTCAGATTAATTACTACTACTACCATTACAATCCAAGTACTCAAGAAGTTACTACGATACAGTCCTTCAGTAACTTGCCGTGCATCACATGAAGAATCCCACAAAACGAATAAAAACAGACCCCACTCTGGAAGTCTGAGGGATCCTGACAACAACGCCAAATTACGTTTGCCCAGCCGGACTTTGTTGTGACATTTAAACTGCATTCTATATTTGCGTTTGGAAGCTCAAGCTAGGAAAATATTGACTCAGAGTTCGGTCATCTCCAGACGGCAGGAGATTGATCCTTAAAACAAACAGATTCAAAACAGACAGACTGGAAGGGGCAGTGAAGCAAGAGCTGACGTGGAGAAGAAGCGCAAACTCTTTAACTCCGAGACGCTAACCACACTTGTTGTTTTAGGCGTATGTTTCGTTTAGGGCGAAAACAAGTGATTATTTCAGAAGTCGACTCGTTTCTGTCGTACTTTGACACTTTTTAAATACATAATCAGCCAAATACAACTTAAAACATGCGACTGAAAGGTTCCAGACCGAGAATATATCCAAATAAAGTGTATTATAGATGAAAGGTCAAAAAAGAATAAAGTCTTTGTACGTGTTTTAGAGCCCGTATTGTCCAGAGAACTATCACGATTACCAAAATACAACTACTTTAATACTTGTCCTGGTCGGTCGAAGTTACAGTAAAGTTCACAAACCAGCTTTTCACTTCTGTAAAAATAAGAATCTGTGAAATAAACTCTGTTGCATCATTGTGTAAACATGAGCATGTTCGCTCCGTTTCATCCCCAAAGACCCCGTTTGTCCACAAACGTGTGCCTGTGGTCAGGAGGGACCAGTGGACTTACAGAGATCACTCCAGACTGAGGCGGAGCTGTTTGTTGTCAGGTTGTTAGCAGCTGGCTAATGCTAGTGGCTATGCTAATAAACGTTAGCCTGCTGCAGACAGTTTGAAGGAGCCTCATTTCCAACTGTCCGGGTGTTCTATTTTAGACACAAAGTCCGTGCTCTTGAAAGCTTTGAGGGCGTGTCCGGCGAAGGGGGCGTGTCCGGCGGGGTCATTACACTCTGACAGCGCGAGGCGACAGCAACATGTGACCACAGAGGAGTCACATGACACAAACACACCGATACTGGAACAGATACTGTATATCGCCCATTTCTACCAAAACACGTATCGAGACCTTATTCAACAAACCAAACAAAACATTTGACTCACTTGTCCATGAAGCGGCACAAACTCGTCTCGCAGCTGCATCAGAACATCGCCGTCGTCGTCGTCGTCGTCTTCCTCCTCTTCCTCATCCTCCTCCTCCTCCTCTTGTCCGTTTTCAAAATCCAGAACTCGATCGACGACCAGCCCACTTTGCTCTCCGCTGTGCCCTCTTCTGTCCAGAACAGGGATTCTACTTCCTGCTGGAGAACGGACAGGCTTCCCTCGTATCGCACTAATCTCCCTCAGCAGCATATCCACGGCGACATAGTGCGGCGAATCGAACGGATCTTTGCCGTCCAGAGAATCCAGCGACTGTATCGACTCGGTCCCTGACGGCAGCGAGAGAGTGGAGCCGGCCAAGGACGACGGACTGGAGCAGCAGTCCGACGGGTCTTTCTGCCAGTCCAGCGGCATGCTTTGCGATTTATCCCTCGAAAACGCCAACGGGGAAAACGACTGAAAGGGCAAATGTCTGGGCACGCCGCAAACGGACTCGTAATCCGAGTCGGAAACCCTCAAAGCGTCGCAGCCCTCGCAGCCTTTGCCTTTGCGACATCTTTTCCCGGTGCGGATGAAATAAGGGCACGTGTCCCATTTTTCGGACCAGCATTCGAACTCGGAGAGCGCCATGTTGTCCCTGAGCATCTCCCTGTAGCCGTCTTTCTCCGACTCGCCGTCCTCTTCGCTCGTGCTGCCCCGACTGCCCACTTCCTGCGGGTTTTTCTCCACGTAGTTGTTGCGAACCCATTGGCGTATTTTGTCGCGTTCCTGCGCGAGCTTCTGGAGCCGCTCGGACGACAGGACGCGGACGCGGGCGATCACCGCGTCGTACTTGAAGACGCGCTCGAGGACGGCGACGCACTTGCCGCAGATGAACTCGCCGCGGGCGTTGGCGCGGGGGACGGCGCGGCCCAGGATGTGCGTGAGGATGGAGAGCAGGTCGAAGCTTTTCAAGGCGTTTGCGGATAAGTGAGATTTGGTGAGAGAAGCAGAAGAGCCCAGGGACGACGTGCTGCCTGTGGAGAGAACCAATCGACAATGAAGGGTTTCGTTTGGGTCAGAGTGAAGAATCCAGAATAATAGTATAAAACACTTACAATAATCGTAACGCTAACAACGTAAATATCGTGTCAAAACAACAACTTGTATTGAGGAGAGTGACTAAAGACGCACTTCCTCCAAATGAGAAGGAGGCATGTCGAGTGTAACGTCACGATCCTACGGCATAAGCAGTTCTTTTGGGTTCTTTTGATCGGATTACGTCTAAGTGATGTTTTTACAAATTGTTGCTTTGATAGTTTGACTCGTTCACATTAAGCAGCTGAAACAGGAGAAACCGGCCCCCTCCGTCCCCCCCCTCCGCACCCTGCACACTGACCCCAGGGGCTGCTGCAGCTGGACTGGCTCCGGCCCCTCGCAGACCCAGGCGGCGTGTGGCTCTGGTTCCTCTTGTGTCCCGAGAACAGCCAGCGCCTCTGGTTCCCCTGAAGGGCCCCGCCGCAGATCCGGCACTGCTCCGACCTCCGGCGGGACGACATCGCCGAGCAACGGATCTGAAGCGGCAAAACACAGTGATCGCGCTTCACGCCACGACTCGAACAACCACGAACAGAAGCAGCAGCGTCGTTAGGGTATCGGACCACAACATGCTCGTTTTAGGTCAAGGTTTAAGACGATAGTTTTTACTTTTTCCCCCTCTTCAGGAAAGGCCAAACGTTGTGCCGTTTGCGGTTTCCTGCTCAAACTAGATCCAGTTTCGACACCGGTTTTAGTACGGCACAACAGTCGGGGCAAAACACGCGCAGGAGGAAGAGGGTTCATATTCGTCACGTTGAGTCTGACGTGCGGACAATGCCGACGCTCCGGGACCCTCGTGAAGGAATGAGGAAATGAACGGGCTGAACGAAGAACTATGCGCATTAGAACGACGTCTTCTGAAAAGAATATAGCCTTCCTGAATCCCGAACCGTGACCGTTCCGATGCGGTTTTGACTTTCTTTTCGAGCACACGGTTTTTGTAACACGCCCAAATAAATAACCTCTGTGCCATTCACCCTCGTACATTCTTTCCTGCGCGTCAAAACTGTTACGGAGACACAAATGATCTGACTAACCACGGGGCCGGTTTTAGCCTTTCACTTTCAGAAAACCAGAGCAACGTGCAACTGCAGTAAAACAACAGCAAGCTAGAGGGGAGCGGCCTTCTTGAGAGTACTGAGGGGAGCGGCTCAACCTGAGGGGAGCGCCTTCTTCAACCTGAGGGGAGCGGCCTTCTACCTGAGGGGAGCGGCCTTCTTTCTACCTGAGGGGAGGGCTTTCAACCTGAGGGAGCGGCCTTCTTCTACCTGAGGGGAGCGGCCTTCTTCTACTGAGGGGAGCGGCTTCTTCTACCTGAGGGGAGCGGCCTTCTTCTACCTGAGGGGAGCGGCCTTCTTCTACCTGAGGGGAGCGGCCTTCTACCTTGAGGGGAGGGGCTTCTAACCTGGGGGAGCTTTCTACCTGAGGGGAGCGGCTTCTACCTGAGGGGCGGCCTCTGGAGGGGCCTGGAGACGTACAGGTCCATGATGAGGCCCGAGCGCAGTGACGACGACGTGCAAGACATTTTCACACTCAAACCTTCAACAACTTTTGATAAATAAAAACTTTTTGGACATTTGTTTTAGCGAATAATAATAATAGTAATAATAATAATAATATAATAATAATAATAATAATAATAATAATAATAATAATAAATAATAATAATAATAATAATACATTTTTAAAAAGTCAACTTCTTTCTCACTTTAAAATAAAAATAAATCACATTCCAGCGTCACATGTCACGTTCCCATGGCGATCATATGTTATTGTGTGACATCAGAGGTCTTTGTAAGGTGTGAGCAGACGTGGTCAGTATTACACTTCAAAGAGAGCGCTCTCTCCTTTCTCCCCTTCTCTCCTTCACTTTCTGTCTCTTCTCCTTTTTGTTGAAGTCGTACAACTCCAGTAGGGGGCGGTGAATGCACATTTCGGCTGCCAACAACAACAACAACAACAACAACCTGAAGTATTCTGGTTCTAAAGCAAATCACTGCATTTTCACAGTTCAACGATGTCCATTTTCCAAGGTGAATTAGCAGATTCTTTAGTTGGAAGTCTCCTCATGAGCGCTTCCAACGTGGTCTTACCGATAGTGGCAGGAGCCGCTCAGAGTATGACATGCGACGAGACGGCCGCTCACGGCGCAGAAGACACCCAAGAGACCACCTTTTTCCCTCTGGATGATTCCAAATTCTCCGAGATCAGTCTGAAAGGTCCCGAGGAGAAGCCCAACGTCCCAGAGGAGTCCAGCCTAGATCTACCGTCACCTTCACGAAGACCAGCACGGACAGTTCTGAGGACGGCGGCGGGAGTAGGTCCGATGTCTCAGACGACTGCGCCGTGAAATGCAGCCCGCCTAAACCCGCGGACGCCTTCACCGACGCCGTCGCCGCCACCGACACCTTCACCGACAGGCTCGCCCACTGCTTGTGTTGCTGCTGCACTCGGACCAGACCAGGCTCGGCCCAAACCAGGATCGGACCTAACAAAGCTCGGACCGGGTCTAAACCAGGCTCGGACCGGGTCTAAACCAGGCTCGGACCGGGTCTAAACCAGGCTCGGACCGGGTTCTGCTTTCCTCCTCGTGTCCCGAAGTTTCACAAACAATCTCGTCTTCTCGTTAACGCTCGTGAACGGTCCTTCCACTCGATTGTCGGCGTCAGCTTCCAGCTCTTTTTTTGGGGTTTTTTTTGGGGGGTTTTTTTGACAGCGCAGAAACATCCCGACGCCACAAACGCACCCAGAGAAACCATGAAACGCCATCATTCGCAGAGAACGAGTCCGAACGAGCGCCAAACGAGAGGCCGAAACCGGCGAGACGAGCGAGGATGTGGAGAAAAGAAATAAAAATGGGGAATAATTCCTAATGGTACAAATCTGTCTTTATATAATCAATATTCTAGAAATGTCATTTAATCTCTGTATTTGAAGATTAGATTGCTGCCCACATTCTGCAAAGATGAGACATTTACTTTGATTTAAACTTATTATTTTTCCTCTAAACCAATGAATGCTTCTAAAATCATCCCACAACAAAGGCCTCAAGGCTGATCCCTGGGGAACCCCACAGGTCACCGTCAGGGGCTCTGAATGACTCCATTAATGTGAACATATTAAGAGTCTATTTTCCGAATAACTGATGATCCAGGAAAAGGCCACGCCCCTGATCCCCCAGCTATATAAATCCAGATAAGAATCAAGACCAAACTACTCAGGGAGTCTAAAGCGGGTCTAAAGCGGGTCTAAAGCGGGTCTAAAGCGGGTCTAAAGCGGGACTCTAAAGCGGGACTAAAGCGGGACTAAAGCGGGACTAAAGCGGGACTAAAGCGGGACTAAAGCGGGACTAAAGCGGGACTAAAGCGGGACTAAACGGGTCTAAACCAGGTCTAAACCAGGTCTAAACCAGGTCTAAAACTCAGGTCTAAAGCAGGTCTAAAGCAGGTCTAAAGCAGGTCTAAAGCAGGCTCTAAGCAGGTCTAAAGCAGGTCTAAAGCAGGTCGAAAGCAGGTCGAAAGCAGGTCGAAAGCAGGTCGAAAGCAGTCGAAAGCAGGTCGAAAGAATCAGAATCAGAAAGAGTTTATTGCCATTGTCAATGAACAAAATTCACAAACGTAGGAACTTGTCTCGGCGTTAAAGTGCAACATAAAACACTGAGTAATAATAAAACAACATATATTCAATCAAAAAAGGGCATGAATTAAGAAACAATTTAAAATTACTATACAATAAAAATAAAAATAGGCATTTCTATGTACACAAGTTCACAGTTATGTTTAAAGTTGTAAAGCAGGACTAAAGCAGGACTAAAGCAGGTCTAAAGCAGGTCTAAAGCAGGTCTAAAGCAGGTCTGAACCAGGTCTGAACCAGGTCTGAACCAGGTCTGAACCAGGTCTGAACCAGGTCTGAACCAGGTCTGAACAGGTCTAAACCAGGTCCAGATCAAATACACATGTATTCGCTCGGGACAGTGCATGTTCCTGAACACACACACGTCTTCAGTGCGCGTGGAAACCGGGAGAAACCTACGCAGACACGGGCAGAAACATGCAAACCGCACACCCGGGACTCGACCCCTGGACCCTCCCTGCTGTGAGGCGAGAGCACTCACCAACATCAGGACCACCCCGTGCCGCCCCCCCCCCCCTCTCGCTCAGGCCGTGCGTCAGCGCAGCGGAGGCGGCGTTTCGCAGAGACACGTCGGCGTCCTCGGCCACGCTGACAGCTCGCGCTCCGTGCCGCGTTTCACACTCTTCCTGGTGGTTCCATCAAGCCAAAACAAGCCCCACAACAAGACCCAGCCCCCAAACAAGCCCCGTCCCCGGCTAATCAAAACGCTTTACGGGCAACCTCGTTTAAAAACGCAAAAACCGCGAAATTTACACCGTTAATTCGCAGTCCGATCTCGCTTTTTAAGACGAAAACCCGCGAAATTACAAAGTTTAATTTGAAAAGAAGTAAGGGGGTCTCTTTTCACATTGTCGTGTACGTCCAACGGCCTTTCGCGAAATACCGTACGTGTCCAAAGACAAGAGTGGGTCCGAAGTGTGTCTACGCTGGGAAAACGCGGAATAACGTCGGTTTCCGCGCGTGTGATTGGACATTTGTCGCGATTTAACGGAGGAAACGGGACCGGACCCGGAGTAGAGGGTTTTTTATGGGTCCGAAAAAACCAAGAGTCATCTGCGTGTTGTGGGAGAGGGGGGGGGGGGGAGGGGTAGAGGGGAGGGAGGCACCACACTTTCTGACGCGTCATATCCGTCGACACCGAACTGGAAAAGAACGCACTGCCATTAAAAACATCCCAGACAACAAGTAACACAAATAGTAGTAGTAGTAATATAAGTTAAGAGTAAATGAAGAAGTATCTTAATTCTTTAGTAGCTTCAGTCGTCGTCCTGTTATTGCTTTGATCATTTTTTTGAGGACTTTTTATTTAATCTATTTATTTATATCATGTAGTTTTTTTTTTTATTTCGTTTTTTTATTTTTCATTGTTTACTTTGTTATTATTAGCTTGCCGATTGTTTTGTATTAGCTTGAAGCTAAGACATTTGCACTAAAACGCGCACTGAAAACATCATATTTCAGATTTGCCAAACATTTGGCCCGTTTGTCCAGTTTGACCCGTTTGTAAGTTTGAAAGTTTATAATTGTACTTCCTGGTTGGACATGAGCACAAATATGACAGAGGTAGCGGTAATTCCACAACTGTTACCTAGCAACCACTGTAAACAAGAGCCAAAATCCACATAAATGACACGACAGTTCTGATCTGACACACAACAATACCATAGAACACCTTTATTTTGTCCAACGTTGGTCTAAACCAGGGTTATTCAACATCAGGCCGGGGGCCAAATCAGGCCCTTCAAGCTATTTAATCCGGCCCAAGACCCATCTTCCAAATGTAAAAAAAAAAAGTAAAAAATATGTGATATGCAACAAAAATTAACGTCAATATTTTCCTTTTTTCTGACCTTATTTCCTGTCATTTTAAATACAGAGTTTTGTTCTCCATTTGTACTTTTTAAAATATATATAAAATTGCACTTCTCAGAGTTTTCAACAACAGCTTTCTGTTACTCTTCAGTCTACAAGTGGCAAATGTTCAAATCGTGAATGAAAGATTGTATTATTTGGCCCTTGTTTTAGTTCAGTTTCAAACGTTCTATGGAAACACGAATAGGCACTGTAGGACATGACCTCTGCTTAAGTTCATTACAGATCAAATCGATATTCGTTAGCGCGAGCCTGGCGTGAGGTCAAGTGTGAAGGAGACGCCGACTTTGAAACGGTTCAGGCGTTAAAAGTGGCTTCGATTTTCACGGCAGCTTCAGACGACATCCAATCCGATCCTGCGAATGAATGGGCTAAAAACAAGACTCCGAAAGCCACGACAAAAAACAAAGTAAACTATATAATGTGGGTTCAAACAGTGTCGGTTCAAAAGCTGCGCATTTCCTGCGTCATTGTAAGAGCGAACGGGATCCAGCAGGTGGCGGTATTGTCATGAATTAAGCCGCTTTCGTTTGAATCAGGTTTATTTCCATCGTCAATGAAATGAATTCACAAACACAGGAACTTGTCTCGGCGTTAAAGGTGCAACATAAAACACTGATCAGTGATTAAAACATGTATGAAATCATTAAATCTTTGTTTGTGATTTAAAACGCTAAATAAATCATTTGAAATCAGCCTTTGGCAGATGATCCGATCGGGACGCGTTCCTCTTCGTCCCG
>BJKM01000893.1:140000-170769 GCA_015082035.1 Chaenogobius annularis
ACATTATGTGACACAAACAAACCCTTGGTGGTCATGGCAATGTTACCCTCTGTTCTTTAACCCTTAATTATGGGTAACATCTGGTCGTCCTAATTTATTTATTGGTTCAAAAGTCCTTATGTTTGGTTTCAGTTCTGTGTTAGCCCAGTTTTTTTACTGGTTTATTATTAGTTTAGTCCTGGTTTAGTCCTGGTTTAGTCCTCTTTAGTCCTCTTTAGTCCTGTTTAGTCCCGGTTTAATCCCGGTTTTGCGTTAGGTCCTGGTTTAGTCCCGGTTTAGTCCTGCTTTAGTTCTTGTTTAGTCCTGGTTTGGTCCGGTTTGGTCCTGGTTGTGTCCTGGTTTGGTCCAGTTTCAGTCCTGTTTAGTCCAGTTTCGTCCTGGTTGTGTCCTGGTTTGGTCCTGGTTAGTCCTGGTTTTGTCCTGTTCAGTCCAGTTCAGTCCTGTTCAGTCCAGTTTAGTCCAGTTCAGTCCAGTTCAGTTGCTTCAGGCCAGTTCAGTCCAGTCTAGTCAGTCCTGCTTTAGTCCAGTTTAAGTGTCAGTTAGTCCCAGTTAGTCAGTTCAGTCCAGTCAGTCGCCCTGTTTAGTCCAGTCCAGTTGTTCAGTCTTTTCCAGTCCAGTTCCAGTCCGTCATCCAGTTCCAGTTCCAGTCCAGTTCAGGTCCAGTTCAGCTTAGTCAGTCCAGTTCAGTCCAGTTCAGATCTCAGTTCAGTGTTTAGTCAGTCAGTTCCCAGTTTAGTGTTTCCAGTCCAAGTCCAGTCGTTCAGTCCTGGTTTAGTTAGTCCAGTTCAGTCAGTTGTCGTTCATCCAGTTCAGTCCAGTTCAGTCCAGGTTCAGTTAGTCAGTTCAGGTCAGGTCAGTCCAGTTCAGTCCAGTTCAATCCTGGTTTAGTCCAGTTCAGTCAGTTTAGTCCTGTTCCAGTTTAGTCCAGTCCAGTCCAGTTCAGTCCAGTTCAGTCCAGTTCCAGTCAGTTCAGTCCAGTTCAGTCCAGTTCAGTCCAGTTCAGTCCAGTTCAGTCAGTCCAGTTCAGTCCAGGTCATCCAGTTCAGTCCAGTGGTAGTCCAGTTTCGTCCTGGTTGTGTCCTGGTTGTGTCCTGGTTTGGTCCTGGTTTAGTCCTGGTTTTGTCCTGTTCAGTCCAGTTTAGTCCAGTTCAGTCCAGTTCAGTCCTGTTCAGTCCTGTTCAGTCCAGTTCAGTCAGTCTGTTCAGTCCTGTTCAGTCCAGTTCAGTCCTGTTCAGTCCTGTTCAGTCCAGTCTGTTCAGTCCTGTTCAGTCAGTTCAGTCCTGTTCAGTCCTGGTTTAGTCCAGTTCAGTCCAGTTCAGTACCATTCATGTCCTTGTGCTCAGTTTCTCCGTTGAGCCGTGGCAGGAAGTCGCAGTATTTCAGGTACTTCTTCCTCTGATGAGGATCTGAGGAAGAGTAAGTTGGAGACGTAAACTTCACTTCAAAAGCATTGAACCGATGATGTTCTCTGAGTGCTGGTGGTCTCACCGTTCCAGTACTGGCAGATGGACACGTCTTGGCCCAGATGTTTGTAGCACACTTTGTACAAGTTCTTTTTCAAGAGCTTGGGGAAAACCTTCTTTAAATAAACGGTGTCTGCAAAACAAGAGGACAATTCAAAACGTCTGACGTCTGTTGTTTCAGCAAAAATCAATAGTATTTATTTAGTGATTTAAATCCTGATCTGATCCTGACACATGATCTTTACACTTTGACATGATGGGCAAAACGGGCAAAAGTCACAGAAAATCATAAAGAACTAAAGGTCTGAGTGGTCCGACCTCCGTACTGCCCGGCCAGGGGGGCGGACAGAGAGATGAACGAGTGGACATTGTGGTCCGGAATAACAGACAGCAGCGCTCTGCAGACCACTCCACCTGGAACAGAAGACACACGAGTCACAGAGGACCTCCAGAGCCGCTTTAGAGCCGCTTCAGAGCCGCTTTAGAGCCGCTTTAGAGCCGCTTTAGAGCCGCTTTAGAGCCGCTTTAGAGCCGCTTTAGAGCCGCTTTAGAGCCGCTTTAGTCCTGGTTTAGACCTGCTTTAGACCTGCTTTAGTCCTGCTTTAGACCTAGTTTAGACCTGCTTTAGACCTGCTTTAGACTGCTTAGACCTGCTTTAGACCTTTAGCTGCTTAGACCTGCTTTAGACCTCTTTAGACTGCTTTAGACCTTTAGCTTTAGTCCTGCTTACCTGCTTTAGACCTGCTTTAGACCTGCTTTGCTTTAGACCTGCTTTAGACTGCTTTAGACCTGCTTTAGACCTGCTTTAGTCCTGCTTTAGACCTGCTTTTAGACCTGCTTTAGACCTGCTCTTAGACCTGTTTAGTCCTGGCTATTAAGACCTTGCGTTGCCTGGTTTAGCCTGCTTTAGACTTGCTGCTAGACCTCTATTGAAACACCGCTTTAGAGCCCGCCTTTAGGGCCACTTTAGAGCCGACTTTAGAGCCGCTTTAGAAGACCGCTTTAGAGACCACTTTAGAGCCGCTTAGGCCTGCTCTATAGAGCCGCTTTGAGAGCCCTTTAGAGCCGCTTTACAGCCCTTTAGAGCGCTTTAGACCGCTTGAGACCCCCTTAAGGCCAGCTTTAGAGTCACTTTTAGACCTGGCTTAGACCGCTCTAGAGCTTTACGCTTCTAGAGCCCTTTAGAGCCGCTTTAGAGCGACTTCTAGCACCTGCTTAGAGCCGCTTTAGAGCTGCTTTCAGACCTTGGGGCGGCTTTAGTGCCGCTTTAGATGCCGCTTTACGACCTGCTCCTCCCACCGCCGCGTTAGAGCCCGCTTTAGCAGCCCCTTTAGAGATGTTGAGAGCTGCTTTCAGAGCTCTGCTTTGTACCCCAGCCCGCTTCGTCCAGGCCCCCGCTCTTAGACTCTGTAGTCGCCGCTTGTAGAGATGCGTCTAGAGGCTGCTTTAGACGCCCGCAATTCTAGAGTGCTGTCCTTTCAGCGCCGCTTCAGAGCCGCTTTCAGACTGCTCTCTAAGACCTGCTCTTTAGTGCGCTTTCAGTCGGCCGCCTTGATACGCAGGCCGACCATGCTTTAGTGCCGCTTTAGTGCCGCTTTAGAGCCGCTTTAGAGTTGTTTTAGAGCCGCTTTAGAGCCGCTTTAGCCTGCTTTAGCCGCTTTAGTGCCGCTTTAGTGCCGCTTTAGAGCCGCTTTAGAGCTTTAGAGCCGCTTTAGAGCCGCTTTAGAGCCGCTTTAGAGCTTTAGAGCTTTGAAACTGAGCCGGCGGTCAGGGACTGGCCCGACATTATCACGGACATACGGGACATGGAAAACAACCACATTTGGACTTGTTTGGAATACTTTTGACAGACTTTGGACTAAATGTGATGTTTACTTTGGACTTGTCTTTTTCTTTTGGTATGTTCTTCTCTGTTCCTGTTCCTGTTGTTTTGTGTTCACCCGTCACACCCGCCACACCCGCCACACTAACCGGCTCAGTTCTGGACCACAGAGCAGGTGGTTGTGATGTGGTTGTTCTGTTAAAGGTTCTTTTCCTCCTTCAGCTCGGCAGGTCCGACAGGTTCTCAGCCAAAGCAGAAGTCGACTCTCAAAACCAGATCTGAGAAATGTCACTTCTAGAGAAAAACGATTGACTTCTGTTTTCCCATGAATGAACCCGCCCAAGTTCATGGTCCTGGTCGTGATTAAGGTCTGCTGCTTCAAACATCTCTTTAAGGGTCAGTCCTGGGTCAAGGTCGGTTTAGCACTGGTTAAAACTTGGTCCAGTTCTGGTTTGCACCTCGAGAGAAGCAAGGCAGATGGGCCCTATTTATGGTCTTGTTCAGTCCTGGTTTTAAACTAGACCAAAAACCCTCTGAAGGTACAAACCAGGACTGAACTGCGAAACCAGGGTTAGACCTGGTTCAGTCCTGGTTTGTACCTTGGGAGAAGAAGAGCAGATGGGCTTTATGTTTGGTTTGGTTCAGTCCCGGTTTCCTGCTGGTTTTGTGCTGGTTTTGTCCTGGTTCAGTTCTGGTTCAGTTCTGGTTTCCACCTGGATTTATTCTGGTTTTGTACTGGTTCAGGCAAGGTTCAGTCCTGGTTTTCCCGTCATTTTGTATTGGTTTCATTTTGGTTTAGACCTGGTTTCGTCCAGTTTTAGACCTGGTTTAGACCTGTTTTAGACCTCGTTTCGTCCTGTTTTGGACCTGGTTTCGTCCAGTTTTAGACCTGGTTTAGACCTGTTATAGACCTCATTTCATCTTATTTTGGACCTGGTTTTGTCCTGGTTTAGACCTGGTTTTGTCCTGTTTTAGACCTGGTTTTGCCTTGTTTTGGACCTTGTTTCGCCCTGTTTTGGACCTTGTTTCGTCCTGGTTTGGACCTGGTCTTGTCCTGTCTTAGACCTGGTTTGTACCTTGAGAGAAGCAGATCAGATGTGCTCCGTCTTTGGTCTGGTTCAGCCTGGACTCGAGTGCAGACCTGAACCACTTGACCTGGGTCCACAGAGGCCACAGACTCAGGACTCCATCGAACAGGTCCAGGGCAGTCACTTCTGTGCCGGGGTGAACCTGAGGACGCAGACGCACAGAAAACCAAACAAAATGAACTGTTAAATGATTGGACAACAGTGACAATTGTTACTTTTCTTTGTTAAAAACAACAACAACAACAACAACAACAACAACAACCAAAAAGACAGAACAGACAGAACTAAACAGAACCTTAAAGTCCTCCTGTCTTCTAAATCTATCCAATCCAACTTTATTTATAACACATTTTATAAGCGAGAAAGTTTCCAAAGTGCTGCACATAATAGGAATATAAAACATTTAATATGGAACATTCAGTAAAGTAAAATAACTCATTTCATTTCAAGAACATCCAAAAAATAAAAGCAAGATGAATAAAATGAAATAAATAAAAAAAACTACAAAAAGTAGAGTAGATAAAAATAAAAAAGACAACAGAAGACCAGACAGTGGACAGAGTTAAAAGTCAGAGAATGAAAGACTTAAAAACACACTCTTGGGGTCCGGATGTGAGGGGGGATCGAGCGGTCCAGAGTTTGGGGCCGACCACAGAGGCCCCCCCCCCCCGGAGCTGGCCCTCGGACCTCACATCCACAGAGACACGATCGCACAATAACTCTGCAGGAGATTGATTGTTTTTGGAAGAAATATCTACAAAAAATAAAACCTTTTTTTTCCTTTTCATTAGATGTTTTAATTGCACTGAAAATCAAACATTCCACATTGTGATTGATTCATTTTGTACCCTCTGAAGCACAGTACGCGTCAGGTCCAGGTTCGGTGCTGTTACTCATCTTTAAAGCGTCGTCTTACCTTCTGGATGAAGTGCATGAGGTTTTGGAATTGCTTGGGCCCGTCGAAGAGTCCGTGCACGATGACGACCGGTCTGTGGGCCCCGGAGCCACAGACGGCCCACGACAGCAGCAGCAGGACCGCGAGCGAGCCGACCTCGGAGGAACTCATGTCGGCGTGAGCGAGTCTGAGCGCAGTTCTGAAACACGCTTCCTCCTCTGTCTGAGATGCAAATACTCAGAACCACTCCTACAGTGCACTGCAGAAGTGAGCTACGGATTAAAACCCTTTCCTTAAAAAAATAATAATAATCGGTTTCTTAATGTGAATACCCAATAAATAATAAACAGTAAACCACTATATGAAAAAGGAGCCACCTATATATCTGAAAAAAAGAATAAATAAAAAGACTTAAAACCTCAAATCAAAGAAGAAATGAGAGAAAAGGGAAACCCAAGTACAAGAATGGCAGTGAAGTATGAAATTATGAACTATTTACATGAAGTCTAGCCAGTTGAATATGCTCAATTAGTAGTGCAGATTAATAAGAATGAAAGTGAAATACAGTCTATAAAAATGAACTAAGGTTGCAAAACATGTTACTATAATAAGTGCTGATACAAAATGGATAGGAACTGATTTGAAAGGACTGTAGTTACAGCACACCTTGTATATAAAAGTAACTATATTTAATCTGTAATTCTCTTTTGATCAGCAGAGGCAATGACATTTATTCTCCATAGATGGATTGCTACTTCTGTCACCAGTCTCAATAAAATACTGTAATATGTAAAAAAAAAAAAACAGAAACTGAACTAAAATAACCTATAAAACAGGGGTCCCCAAACTTTTTCCTGTAAGGGCCACATAACTTTTCCCTTCTCTGATGGGGGGCCAGGGTCAGTTTGAACCAGAAAAAAGTGTGTGTGACGATCGCAGGGGGGCCTAAATGTAAACATGTATTGTTTTCCAGAAAGCCACATATAACCAAATATGAAGAACCCTTTCCGAGATCAAAGAACCCTCTCTGGGTTCTTCACAGAAAGAAAGTTTGTGTTGTGCCGTGCACAGTCTTGGGTCAAAGTTCAGCTTCAGTTGTCAGAGCAGAATCTATGGCTCATATGAGCATGAATAATGCGTCTCTTGTATTGTTCAGGGGGTCAAATGTGGAGGTGGGCCGTATCCGGTCCCCGGGCCGTAGTTTGGGGACCACTGCTATAAAACATATATGAATTTATATTATATATATATTATATATATTTTAATTTATTTATTTTGTTTGGTGGGAGGGCACCTGTTCTAAATATGTATCGTAGTTTCACTTCTGTTTTTTAAAAACAAGCGTTTGAAATTACAGGAAGTAGAGCTGCGTTCTAAAAACAGAATCCTCTGTGATGTCATCAATGTGCGACGTACTGTTGAAAACACAGACCGTTTACACTTCCTCTCTTTCTCCTTTTTTTTACGGTATAGCGTAAAACACATACTTTGAAGACGTACAAGTACAGTAGGTGGCGGTAAATGCACCTTTTTAGTTGGCTGCCAACCGCCATTAAAAGTAACACAACAATAATAACAACAACAACAACAACAACAACAACACTTAACTGACACACTTTTCTGGCAGTTAAACCATCGTTGACAAAATAAAGTTGTTCTACGGAATTATTGTGTGTCAAACCATAACTGTTGTGTCATTTATATGGATTTGGCTCCTGTTTACACTCTGGTTGCTAGGTAACGGTTGTGGAATTACGTCTAACGATGTCAAACCAGGAAAATTTCAATTATAAACTTGACAAAAATGTTCAAACTGGGCACAAATTGGTCAAATGCGTGTCAAATCTGAACTATAATCGTGTTGACAGCGTTTTAGTGACATGTGTTCCGTAGTTTAACCGCTCATATGCACTTTAAACTCTTAAGAATACAAGATCAGTGCGAAAGAAGCGCGTTTTGACAGGGGGCGCACTTTACAACAGCGAAGCGGAAGTGGACGAACAAAACCCGGACATGATAGTTGTGACGCACTTCCTGGTTTTGGACGCGAGCGTGGACGACGTTTGAAAACATGACGGATTTAGCCAAGCGTTCGGCCCCGTTTCTGTGAATATAAGGCCACAGCCCGTTCGAAAACCACCCCACAAGCTCGTGTAGATGTGGGCACGGTGGGCACGGCAGAGACGGTGACGTTTGGAGCCAAAACGGTCTTTTATTTGGTCTGAATTAGCCTCCGGAGCTAACGCGCCTCAGTCACAACAAAGCACAAAACTGTAAGAAATATGACTTTTCTTCCATCGTCCATCCTCTGCGGCCTCGTTTAGTCGTCACGTTGTACCTTTTGGAATTTAACGAGTCAAAATGCATAAATATTTGCCTGATTTGAAGGATATTGTTCGCAGAGGATTAGGAAAGGGCGCAAAAGTTGTGCACAGGATGCTAAAGCGGCGCTGTTTGCATTGCGTCGTGTCCTCGCGTTGCCTGCAATATTCCACAATCTGTCATTAAATATAGGTAGTTTTGAGCAATAGAAACATCTGTATTTCAATGAAAGTAAATTAGATACATTTACTGCTGTAGTGTGTAATATTCCCTGAGAAATGACACAGTGAAGCTTTAAAAACTGCTCTGGCTTTAGTTTAGTTCACCAAGTCTTGAAACTATATATCACATAATAATAAAAGTAGAATCTGTAGTTTGTAACTTTGATTCTTCCGTCCTTGTTTCTAACCGGACGGTCACCATAGCAACAGAAATAAGTGTCAGTGTTACTTCTTTATAGGGATGACACGATTATTGGGTCAGTTACAATAAGAATGTTCTTTCCGTCTTGTTTTCGAAGTGTGTGACCTGCTCAAGAAATCAAAAGTTTCTTTTAATTGAACTAAAAATTGCCTAATTTACTTTGAAAACGGTCACTTCTCTATCAATTAAATAAAAAACCCAATGTAATCTTGTAAAAATGCCCCGTTTATCATTTTTTTAGCCGATTAAATTGTGATCTAAATGATTATTGATGAACCTAACAATCCCTGCTTCGCTAATGCTAAAAGAGTTCCAGAGACGCGACGACGTGAGCGTGATTGTCTTCTCTGTCGTCCGTGGTCTCCTCAGAGCGATGGCGGGGCTGGAGCAGTGGGTGAGCGACCGCCTCCACGACCTCCTGGGCCTCAGCGACCGCTACGTGTCTCAGTTCATGATCGGTTTGGCCCGGAAGTCCTCCTGCGCCGACGACTTTGTGAGCCGACTCCAGCAGACGGGGACCATCGACATCGACCAGAGCGTGACGGGCTTCGCTCACGAGCTCTACGCCAAGGTACCCAGTGGTCCTGCCCGTCTCCTCGTCTGCCCGTCTCCTCGTCTGCCCGTCTCCTCGTCTGCCCGTCTCCTCGTCTGCCCGTCGTCTCCCGTCCTCGTCTGCCCGTCTCCTCGTCTGCCCGTCTCCTCGTCTGCCCGTCTCCTCGTCTGCCCGTCTCCTCGTCTGCCCGTGCCGTCTCCTCGTCTCCTCGTCTGCCCGTCTGTCGTCTGCTCGTCTCCTCGTCTCTTCGTCTCACTCTCTCGCTCTCTCTCGTCTCTCCGTCTGCTGTCTCTCTCTTGTCGTGTCCGTTTGTTTCTGCTCGTATCCTTTGTCTGTTCGTCTCCTCGTCTCCTTGTCTCCTTGTCTGCTCGTCTCCTTGTCTGCTCGTCTCCTCGTATCCTCGTCTCCTTGTCTGCTTGTATCCTTGTCTGCTCGTATCCTCGTATCCTTGTCTCCTTGTCTCCTCGTATCCTTGTCTCCTTGTCTGCTCGTATCCTCGTCTCTTTGTCTCCTTTTCCTCGTCTCTTCGTCTCCTTGTCTGCTCGTCTCCTTGTATCCATGTCTCCTCGTCTCCTTGTATCCTTGTCTCCTCGTCTCCTTGTCTGCTCGTATCCTTGTCTCCTCGTCTCCTTGTCTGCTCGTATCCTCGTATCCTTGTCTGCTTGTATCCTTGTCTCCTCGTCTCCTTGTCTGCTCGTATCCTCGTCTCTTCGTCTCCTTTTCCTCGTCTCTTCGTCTCCTTTTCCTCGTCTCTTCGTCTCCTTTTCTGCTCATCTCATATCCTCGTCTCCTCGTCTCCTCGTCTTCTCATCTCCTCATCTCCGTGAAGAGCTCGTGGGTTAGATTCCTGGTGTTTGAAGTATCTGGAGTAGGCTGAACTTTAGGCTAGTCTTTAATTAGTGAGTTATTTTTAAGTCGAACAAGTTCATCACAACTAATGGGTTATTGAGAAAATGATCAACTTATTTATTAGTAATATTCTAATTGTTTTCTGGATTCTACTCTGATTCCAAAACCTGCTGCGAGATGAAGTTTATGACAAAGCAAGATTTACATCAAAATGACTCAGGAAACGTCAACTATTTGGACTTTTAAATTGAATTGAAATGTCAAAAGTTTAGTCGAAAGCTCATATCCTTTTGCAAAGATGAATAAATGGACTGAAAATGTATGTAATGTTGTGTTTTCTGAGAGAAGAGGTTTAAGACGACACAGGACACTTCGTAAATGTGTTCCATCAAAATGTCCTCCAGCGGCTTCAGCTTTAGGGTTAAAATCACATTCGCAGGCGTTTCGTAATCCAAACAACGAATCAATTCATCAAAAGTTTTATTTTTTTTTAATCTATACAAAACCGAAGGAGGTCAAACATTTAAATTTGTTTTGTAGATCCTCACAAACCTCGATAACTAAGCAAAAGGATCAGGAAAAACCACATCAGGCTCCAGCCATTTTTAAAACACAAAAAGGAACTGTATCTCAAAGTTCTAGAGTTCTTTCTGTGCTCCGAGAACTGCGATTATTCGTGCAAAAGTATAAAAGTACACTGATAATGAATTGAGATTTTAAGACGTGGCAAACCTAAATTTGATCTCGTTTAGCTCTAAAGATTAAACATTTCCCCAGCAAAAAACACACGCACGCGAACCTAAAACTTAGCCACAAAAATAAAACAAATGTAACTTGTTTTCTTCTTCTTCTTCCTGCTCCTCACAGAACCTGAACAACTGATTAACAAAATGATCCCTGCTTGTATTTTGACCGTTTCGGGTTCATAGATCCCTCAGAAGGTGGTCGTGGAGAAGCCGGCTCGAGCGCTGGAGCGAGAGGCGCTGGAGATGCAGAGGAAGAACCAGACGTACACTCTTCTGGAGGACAGCGACGGCGACGACGGCGGAGGAGGAGGAGGAGGAGGAGCGAGGGAGGCCACAACCAAAAAGAACAAACGCGACAGAGAGAAGGCGCGAGACCGAGGAGAGAAGAGGAGGAACATCCGGCAGAAGAAGGACAGCGAGTCGTCCAGCGAAGAGGAGGAGCCTAAAAAGTAACTGAAATACTGCTGCTGTTAGAGCTCCAGGGTTTATGCAGCAGATTTACTCAAGATGAACTCCTTTTTCTGTTCCTTCAGGAGCTCGTCAGATCAGAAGAGCGTGAAGCAGGATGAAGAGGAGGAGGAGGAGTGGGAGAAGGAGGAGAGGGAGCGGCTGCACGACCTGGAGGAGAGAGACGCCTTCGCCGAGAGAATGAGGCAGAAAGATAAAGACAAGACGCGGAACATCGCCGAGCGCACCGACAAGAAGGTCAGAGCGTGACCAGATGAAGACGAGTTTTACGAGAGCAGCATTGTTCTGTTTGCATACTTTCACTATATGCGTAAATAACTAGGTGGCGCTGGCGGGGCTCATAAATCGAGTTGTGATCTGATCCCGGCGGCTTTTTTGGGTGGAAATCGTTTATTTCCGTTTAATGCGGCTCAAATTTGACAATTGTCCCGCCCTCTCTCTCTGTCTGTATCATCTCTACCGTGAGTGAGTGACGAGTGGATTCAACCAATCGCAGGGAAGTACCGTCGTGGTCGGACTATCGAACGCTCCTGAATAAAAGCCGCAACAACGAAATGTACAAAGAAAAACCAAATTGTACATGTATTGTCCTTGATTTCTGTGTGTGTCGGTCTGCTTCTCCACGTCTGGCTCTGCTCCTGCGCTTGTACTTAGCGGGGGAGCAAGCGACAGAGAGCTTCCTGCTCGAGTGCCCCTTGAGGCAGCTAGCCCGTATAAACCTATAAATGAGCCGCATCCATCGTCGTATAGGCCGCCGGGTTCAAAGCGTGTGACAAAAGTAGCGGCTTATAGTCCGACTTTTACGGTATATCTTTTGGCCGATAGTCGTACTTTTTCAGCGCATCGGCTTTAATTCCCCAGCAGAGGTCGTTTTTGCGTTCCGGACCAACCTGCTGCCAAAAGAGTAAACGTGAAGCTTTATTTTGAACACTGAGTGCGAAGAGGGAACTGCACTTCACTGCTCTCTTATAGGCGGGGCTTTGGGTTTGTAGTGAGTTTTAATGACATATTTTGGAAAATGATCTACTTATTGGCCATTATTATCAGCCATTGGTTTCTCCGGATTCTAAACAACCGGCATTGGCCATGAAAATCCCTTATTGGAAGCAGTGGATGACTCGAGTTACTTCTTAAAGCAGAACTACAGTAACTTTGGCGATAGAGCTCCCCCTGCAGCTCCCTTGAGAAAATGCATAGTCAGAAATAAGTTAGTTTAATCACATACGAAATCATTTAACATTGCCAAAAAAGAGCCAGGGTTTCTCAGGAGAGTTGTCTTCGGTTCAATGTTGGCAAAAGGCTGGTGTTCCGCCCAGATTCAGCAGGTGGCGGCGACGGACACTTCAAACGCCCCATCACAGGGACTTACAAAGACGTTAAATTGACGTTAAAGGTGAAATGTTACTTGGTTCTCTTTTAATATCGTATTGTAACATGGCCCAGCCCTTATCAATAAGTGGTAAAAATAGTGCACGTTTCACTCCCAAATATAAAGCAAAATGTTACTTTTTGATGTGTGAGACTTTGTTGATGTTCGAGACGTGAACTTGCGGCTCATTGTTTTATTTTGTCCGTTCCAGGCGTATGAAGAGGCGCAGAAGAGGCTGAAGATGGCTGAAGACGACCAGAGGAACATGGTGGGTTCATCTCCCTCCTCTTCATCTTCTGCTTTCACCGCTAACTCCACGTCCCGTTTCTCTACGTTCATGACTCGTCTTTCGAATATTTCTTTAACCATAAATCAGTCGGATCAAAATAACGGATTGCTAGAGTGAGCGGAGAGCTGCGAAACGACACACGACGGCTGAAGGAAAGCCGTTTGAACACACTTTCTACTCTTAGATAAAGATGCAAAGTTGCTAACGTTAGCAACTTAGCTTAGCTCGATCTGTTAAAATATCTGTCGTTTCCAATGAAAGAGACAAAGATCTGAACAGTCAGTCTTTATGAGAGAAATCCCTTTATTATTAGAGTTTTAGCTATCGTTTTTTCACTCTGATGTGTGAGGGGAGCACTTACACGCTCTCTGGTGGCACCATTGTGTATTACAAGTATAAAAAACCCAAAGTGTAACGTGCAAATTAACCTGTCCCTCGGTTAAGCATTTACTTCGAGTTTATGGGTCAATCGCGGACACCTCAGTCATGACCTCCACGTGGTTATCTCCTTCGTACATGTCCTGCCTGTTCTCCCTCCTCTTCTTTTACCGCTCATTTTAATATCATCCACAAACCAAACTGACCTTTCTGCGTCTGCTCTCCATCCAGCTGCCGGAGTTGAGAAAGCGCTCGCGCTGGGACTACCTAAAGAAGCGCGAGGAGGAGAAACTGGAGGACCTGGAGGCGGAGATCAAGGACGAAGAGTACCTGTTCTCCTCTGACAATCTGACGGATCGCGAGAGGAAGGAGCTGGACTACAAGCGCACGCTGAGGGACCTGGCCAAGGAGTACAAGACGGCCGGAGCGCGGGAGCAGGAGGAGCGGAAGAACAGATACTACATGCCCGAGGAGAAGCGGAGCAAGGTAGGCTTCAGGAGGATTACGTGTAGTAGTTTGTACGTGACGGCTCTCCTCTCTCCCTCAGGACGTCCCCCAGCGAGACCTGGAGCTGGAGGAGACGCCGCTGGAGCTGGGCGGCGAGCAGGGCAAGTGGGAGGAAGAGCGGCTCCGGACGGCGGCGCTGAGCTTCGGGGCGAAGCGCGAGCGGGAGCTGGGAGTCCGACAGGAGCAGGAGAGGTACCAGCTCATCCTGGAGGAGGACGAGATGATCGACTTTGTCAGCAACGCCATCACCATGAAGGGGACGCTCACCGACAAGGTAAACGCCGGGACCCAACGGGACCCAACGGGACCCAACGGGACCCAACGGGACCCAACAGGACCCAACGGGACCCACAGTGTTGACATAATATTAGAAAACATTCTAATTCCAAATCCCCACAGAACGCACTACACGCTGCACTGACGTGTGTGAGGTGTTCAGATAACTTCAGACACTTTAGATAATGGGAGGAACATGATCATTTTAAACATCCAGCAGCATAAAAACAATGATTTGAATGTGTTTCCTGGACAGTTCACATATGTATTAGAAATATACAGTGAAATATAAAGTGATATCGTGGAATTACCTTCTATTTGCTCCAGTCGGCCCTCGCTGCTGAGCTTCTACAGGCACTGCACCGTTATTATACACCGTTATTATAATACACCGTTATTATAATACACCGTTATTATAATACACTGTTATTATACTACACTGTTATTATACTACACTGTTATTATACTACACTGTTATTATACTACACCGTTATTATACACTGTTATTATAATACACTGTTATTATAATACACTGTTATTATACTACACTGTTATTATACTACACTGTTATTATACTACACTGTTATTATACTACACCGTTATTATACACTGTTATTATACTACACCGTTATTATACACTGTTATTATACTACACTGTTATTATACTACACCGTTATTATACACCGTTATTATAATAAAAGTGTGTTTTGTGTGTGTTGTCTGTGTGTTGCGTGCGTGTGTTCCGTGTGTGTGTTGTGTGCGTTGTGTGTCTTCCGTGTCTGCATTGCGTGTGTGTCTGTGTGTGTGTTCCGTGTATGTGTTGTGTGTGCTGCGTGTGTGTTCCGTGTGTTGTGTGTTGCGCGTGTGTGTGTTCCGTGTGTGTGTTCCATGTGTGTTCCGTGTGCGTGTTGTGTGCGTGTTGTGTGCATGTTGTGTGTGTGTTCCGTGTGTGTTGTGTATGTTGTGTGTGTGCGTGCCAGGACCAGGAGGAGCCCAGTCTGTCCCAGGCCGACCTGAAGAAGCTCTCGATGCAGGAGGTCCGCCGCAGCCTGCCCATCTTCCCCTACAGAGAGGACCTGCTCCGAGCCATCACAGAGCATCAGATCTTGGTGATCGAGGGGGAGACCGGCTCAGGGAAGACCACCCAGATCCCCCAGTACCTGATAGAGGACGTGAGTGACCCCTGCTGGGCCGACACTGCAAACACGTTACAATTTGAACGGCCCTGCCATGGATCTATTATGATAACTGGATAAGGCACGCCCCCTCTGTCCGCGATCCAAATTGAGTAGAGGCCGCTCCGCGGTACTGCAGCCTCAGGCACCAACCATTTCAACAGTTCGGCGCGTGTCGGACGGAAACCAAACAGAAGAAGACGAGACAAACGAGACACGAACATTGTGTTTTATGTCATTTCACACGTTTTCACACATCATTCAATATGAAGTGTAAATGAACGATTACACAGTTCCACACAAGCTAACACAAGCTAACACAAGCTAACACAGGCTAACACAGGCTAACACAGGCTAACACAGGCTAACACAAGCTAACGTTTAGCTACACAAAAGAAGCATTCATGAGTTCATGCTTTCTGCAAAGAAACCATTATTTTCGCTTTACAACATGAAACCTTTATATTTATAGATATAACAATTCATCATTCTACATGTCGTAACCATTTCCGGGGGCTTGGGCCCTGCTCCCAAGCCCCCGGAAGCCAAAATGGCGCCCAATTCAAGCCTATGGCGTGTGCTCATTGGCGCATGTTTCCAAAAAAGTTCCCTACTTCCGCGTTACTTCCTGAATAGGGAGTCTAGCACCTCCCCTTTTATGACGACATCGCCATGTCGCTTTGGCGTCGGAACGAGCACGGCGACCGCAGAACGCGTGAAAGACTGAGGACAGTTAGAGCGGACTTTTGGAGTCTGTGGTCTTGAAATGGTGACGACATGTGAATGATGAATTGTTATATCTATAAATATAAAGGTTTCATGTTGTAAAGCGAAAATGGTTTCTTTGCAGAAAGCATGAGCCGTGAACTCATGAACGCTTCTTTTTGTGTAGCTAAACGTTAGCTTTTGTTGTGTGACTGTGTAATCGTTCATTTACACTTCATATTGAAATGACATAAAACACAATGTTCGTGTCTCGTCTTCTTCTGTTTGGTTTCCGTCCGACACGCGCTCTTCTGAGATGATCGTTCACGAGGAGTGCCGTGCGGCCCAGCGCGCGGACATGTTTCGCCGTGACGTTAAAAATTTGATTTTTAAGGATTTTAGAAACGGTAAAAGAGTGAAATTCCTTCTATTTTATTTTTAGACTAAAAAGAATTTCGCACTTTCGGTAATTTTACAGGCCGAACTGTTGAAATGGTCGTGCCTGAGGCTGCAGTACCGCGGAGCGGCCACTACTCAATTTGGATCGCGGACAGAGGGGGCGTGCCTTATCCAGTTATTATAATAGATCCATGCCTGCTCCCTGTTTGGGAACGTGAACTTTGAACTGTTGTGATATAAATGTGGCACACGATGTTCCTTGTTGCAAAGAAAGGCAGAGAAATGACATGTAACAACGACTTAAATATCAGTGCAACTATGATATACGTTAAGTACAGCGCGGGTGACATCGTTGTAACTGTTTAGACCGTATTGCCCGGTCCCGCTCTGCACTTTAGGAAGGAAACACTTTTCAAACGGCACCTTCAAAAGCTCGTGTTGAAACTGTTGTGTTCAGGGCTACACTAATGGAGGGATGAAGATCGGATGCACTCAGCCGCGCAGAGTGGCGGCCATGTCTGTGGCAGCTCGAGTCGCCGAGGAAACCAGCGTCAAACTGGGAAACGAGGTCTGGATACTAAGTCTGTGTGTATATATGTATGTGTGTGTATATATATATATATATATGGTATATATAGATATATATATAATATATCTATATATATTCTTATATATATCTATCTATATATAGATAGATAGATATATATATAATATTTTTATTTTTTTATGGTTCATATGTCGTTTCTGTCCGTTTTCAGTTCTTTGTCCTTTGTTTCACTTGTTTTGTTTATTCTCGTTCCCTCTCCTCTCACTCTTTCTTTTTCATCTTTCTCTCCTCCCCCCCTCCTCTCCCCCTCTCTCCTCCCCTCCTCCCCTCCTCCTCTCCCCCTCCTCACCCTCTCCTCCTCCTCCTCTTCCCCCCTCCTCCCCCTCTCAGGTGGGCTACAGTATTCGGTTTAGGGACTGCACGTCGGAGAGGACGGTTCTCAAATACATGACTGACGGCATGTTGCTGAGAGAGTTTCTCACGGAGCCCGACCTGGCCAGCTACAGGTGATGTTCATTATTAAGTCTGTCCCGGGGCAGCTGTGGCCGTGTGTGCGCCCCAACACAACTGTAATAAACCCGCCTCCTCTGCAGTGTGGTGATCATCGACGAGGCCCACGAGCGCACGCTCCACACCGACATTCTGTTCGGTCTGATCAAAGACATCGCTCGCTTCAGGTCCGACCTCAAAGTCCTGGTCGCCAGCGCCACCTTGGACACGGAGCGGTTCTCCTGCTTCTTCGACGACGCGCCGGTCTTCAGGATCCCAGGACGAAGGTTTCCTGTCGACATCTTCTACACTAAGGTACTGCGGCAGAGTGGTTAGCCTGTGTTCGGCGAGGAGGTTGTTGGTTCGACTCCTGCTCTCTCTGTGTTGGAGGTTGTTGGTTTCGACTCCTGCTCTCTCTGTGTTGGAGGTTGTTGGTTCGACTCCTGCTCTCTCTCTGTGTTGGAGTTGGTGAGGTCGACTCCTGCTTCTTCTCTCTCTCTCTCTCTCTCTGTGTTGGAGGTTGTGGGTTCGACTCCTACTCTCTTTCTGTGTTGGAGGTTGTTGGTTCGACTCCTGCGCTTTCTCTGTGTTGGAAGTTGTTGGTTCGACTCCTGCTCTCTGTATTGGAGGTTGTTGGAGTCGACTCCTACTCTCTCTCTCTGTGTTGGAGGTTGTGGGTTCGACTCCTGCTCTCTCTCTCTCTGTGTTGGAGGTTGTTGGTTCGACTCCTGCTCTCTCTCTCTCTCTGTATTGGAGGTTGTTGGTTCGACTCCTACTCTCTCTCTCTGTGTTGGAGTTTGTGGGTTTGACTCCCTACTCTCTCTCTCTGTGTTGGAGTTTGTGGTTTCGACTCCTACTCTCTCTCTCTGTGTTGGAGGTTGTGGGTTGACTCCTGCTCTCTCTCTGTGTTGGAGGTTGTTGGTTGTCGACTCCTGCTCTCTCTCTGTGTTGGAGGTTGTTGGTTCGACTCCTGCTCTCTGTGTTGGAGGTTGTTGGTCCGACTCCTGCTCTCTCTCTGTGTTGGAGGTTGTGAGTTCGACTCCTACTCTCTCTCTCTGTGTTGGAGGTTGTTGGTTCGATTCCTTCTCTCTCTCTGTGTTTCAGGCTCCAGAGGCAGATTACCTCGAGGCCTGTGTTGTGTCCGTTCTTCAGATCCACGTCACTCAGGCTCCAGGGGATGTTCTGGTCTTCCTCACTGGACAGGTAACTTTTAGACACTTTATTTGTCCATATTCTCCATTTAGAAGCATCATATTTCAAAGGTTATGTCGTAGAAAATGTATTTCAGATGTCTCATGTTCAATAAAATAAGTCGACTTCTAAAATAATTGTTAGTTGCAGCACTGCTTGTTATAATTTATGCATAATGTTATTTCAACCAGGTTTTGAGAGGTAAAACAAGCATATTAAACACATGACTGACCTGAAGCTGGTGTAGATGAGTTTCCAAAGCCTCTGTAACGCGTTTGCCGTTTGTGCCCGTGGTCTTCAGGAGGAGATCGAAACGTGCTGCGAGCTGCTGCAGGAGCGCTGTCGCCGTCTGGGCTCAAAAATCGCAGAGTTGGTGATTCTTCCCATCTACGCCAACCTTCCCTCGGACATGCAGGCCAAGATCTTCTCCCCGACTCCCCCTGGCGCCCGCAAGGTGCAACTCAAACGTGAAGGCGATAGTTGACCGAAGAATGTATATAACGTATTTGTTTCATCGACTATTTTGTGCAACACATCGACGATCACAGTATTGCCATAACCCTGCGAGTCCCAGTTCTACGATTAAAATACCTTCACCACAAACAAATATCCGTTTAAAATGATTTGAATTCACGATCTTTTCACTCTTGCCGCTCTGCTTCAGGTCGTAGTGGCCACGAACATCGCCGAGACGTCGCTGACCATCGACGGCATCATTTACGTGATCGACCCCGGCTTTTGCAAGCAGAAGAGCTACAACGCCCGGACGGGGATGGAGTCGCTCATCGTCACGCCGTGCTCACGGGTAAAACGCTGTCCTTCTAACCCAGAATCAAACCAGGTCTATCCCAGGTCCAAAACAGGTCTAAAGCAGGGACTAAGCCAGAAAAGAAACAGCAAACCAGGTTTAAACTTGTACGAACCAGGAATTAACCCGGAAAACAAGAGAACAAATCTGTAATATTTGGAAGATGAGCCGCGGGCCGGATCAGATCGATTGGCGGGCCTGATCTGGCCCCCGGGCCTTAAGTTGAATAGCACTGAGCTAGATGTTCTTAAAAGCGATTTGTCTCACGCATGAAAGAGAGAAAGACGCCAAAGATTTGCCACAATGGAAGGACTGCCAGTGTCAGGTGATCGAACGGCGCGGGGGTACGAGGCTCCTATTCACAGGGACGTTAAACGGACAGAAGACTAGATCCGGCTTGTAAAGGCCCAAACGTGCACATGTTGGACCTACATGTTCCATTCTTACCATTTTGAGGTTTTGGACGCCGCGAGGGGGAGCGCTGACGATTTGGGAGTTAAATGTGCCTTTTTACTCAAAAATACATTGTTTCCAAGTACTTTAAGTAGTACTGTATAAATGATTGTTTTTGCACAAGCTCCTGTTTGTAGACGTCTGAGCACAGTTTGGGGCAGACACATGTGATACTTCATATATTTAAATCTTCTGTCTTTATTCGACTCATCGATCGGCAGATGTCTTTGGTCGACCAAGGATTTACTTAGTTAACCTGCTGCTAACCTGCTGCTAACCTGCTGCTAACCTGCTGCTAACCTGCTGCTAACCTGCTGCTAACCTGCTGCTAACCTGCTGCTAACCTTTTGTTGGGCGTCTCTGTTCCTCCAGGCGTCTGCAAACCAGCGAGCCGGCCGCGCGGGACGCGTCGCAGCGGGAAAGTGCTTCAGACTGTACACGGCCTGGGCCTTCAAACACGAGATGGAGGAAACCACAGTCCCAGAGATACAGAGGACCAACCTGGGCAACGTGGTGCTGCTGCTCAAGAGCTTGGGTCAGTCAAGGTCCAGCAGCCTCGGACCTCGTGTTTCTGCAGAGTAGCACTAGTTTTGTCTAAATTAGGGATGTCAAAGTGTGAAGTTGATGAGTTACGATTGTTGTGAGGAGAAACATCACGATTGTTCAATTATTCAGGATTGTTCAGGATTCTTGAGTCCAAACAGAAACCCTGACGTGACATACACACTGATTTAAAAAAACAACTTCACATATAGGTTTAGCTTTTAAGGTAGAAATTGAATTAAAATGACAAGTTTTTACTTCTATAATGGTCCAGATGATAACCTTGTAGTTGTTTTACAGTCACACTCGGTCCTAGTGTTTCCTTTACAGCCAGTAGATGGAGCCAAAATGGAGCTCAGTACTCTGGAAAAGGCTATGACAAACTAATATTGTGGGTTTTTTTTGTGTTTTATTTTTTCATTTTAAAACATAAGATGCTTTTGGTTCTCGAGCATTTTTAAATGCCAAAATGTATACGAATAATTTACAGTATTTGTCCTTTAACCGTTACAATGTAATAACTGTGTAATAACATCTGAATATTGTTGTGGTCATTTGTTTTAGGTATAAATGACCTGATTCATTTCGACTTCATGGACCCTCCTCCTCACGAGACGCTGGTCCTGGCTCTGGAGCAGCTTTACGCGCTCGGGGCCCTCAACCACCTGGGGGAGCTCACCAAGGTAAGAAGGGGGACGGTCACATGTTTACGGCGAGAGCCCTCATCCACCAGGGGGCAGGGCTCACCAAGGTAATACGGGGGACGGTCACATGTTTACGGTGAAAGCCCTCAACCACCAGGGGGCAGGACTCACCAAGATAATAAGGGGGACGGTCACATGTTTACGGTGAGAGCCCTCAACCACCAGGGGGCAGGGCTCACCAAAAATAAATGGCACAGATGCTAAACAAGACTTAAGCAGAGTCAAAAACCTAGATACTCATTTGAAGTATCGATACTACAAAAAACACACCAAACGGAAGTATTTGTCCTTTTCGGAGTCGTAATCAAACGCATCGTTCAGATTGTGCCATTCGATTGAGAATGTTCCCTCTGTGGCACATTCTTGAGATAATCCTGATTTACTGATTGTCGTGTCATGTGATGTGAGTGTCCGCCATGATGGACAATAAAGCTACGTTAAATTATGAAAACATTTAAATCTATGTTCTGAAAACAGTCGTTATATAGTGTGGAGTGTAGTTTGTCTTCTCCTTTATTGAGTTGACAATGTTTTTTCATGGCGACGACACCACCACCAGGGGGAGTCGTGCGGCTGACCTGTGTTCTTGTTTTCAGTTGGGCCGTCGAATGGCCGAGCTGCCCGTCGACCCGATGCTCAGCAAAATGATCCTGGCCTCGGAGCAGTGAGTTTGAGCAGAAATATTCTCTTACACTTTGCACTATTCATATAATGTTCCGGGTTAAACATTATGAAATACTGTAGTGTGGAGACCCAAGGCTTCTAGACTGCCTTTGTTAAGTGTTGTTTTCGTTTGTGTTTTCGAGTCTGTTTACGATGATCAAAACATGACTACAATGATTTTTTTGTCACATTTAGTCAATTAATTGTCGCAGCCTTAATGTCAGAGAAGAACATTTATATGATTAAAATGCTCAGTTTGAGACCATTTAGAAGCGATATCCACACACTAAACCTTCTGACTCCTGCGGTCCGTGACTCGTGCGGTCCGTGACTCGTGCGGTCCGTGACTCGTGCGGTCCGTGACTCGTGCGGTCCGTGACTCGTGCCTGTGGTCCGTGACTCCTGTGGTCCGTGACTCGTGCGGTCCGTGACTCGTGCGGTCTCGGAGCTCGTTGCGGTCCGTGACTCGTGCGGTCTGTGACGCCTGTGGTCCGTGACGCCTGTGGTCCGTGAGGTCCGTGACTCGTGCGGTCCGTGACTCGTGCGGTCCGTGACGCCTGTGGTCCGTGCGCCTGTGTCCGTGAGGTCCGTGACTCGTGCGGTCCGTGACTCGTGCGGTCCGTGACTCGTGCGGTCGTGACGTGGTCCGTTGACTCCTGCGGTCTGTGACTCCTCGCGGTCCGTGACTCTGCGGTCGTGACTGGCGGTCCGTGACTCGTGCGGTCCGTGACTCGTGCGGTCCGTGAACTCGTGCGGTCCGTGACTCGTGCGGTCCGTGACTCGTGTGACTCCTGCGTCCGTGACTCGTGCGGTCCGTGACCGTGACTCGTGCGGTCCGTGACTCGTGCGGTCCGTGACTGCGTTGTCGGTCCGTGACTGCGTGCGGTCCGTGACTCCTGTGGTCCTGTTGACACGTGCGGTCCGTGACTCCTGCGGTCCCTGACTCCTGCGGTCCGTGACTCGTGTGGTCCGTGACTCGTGCGGTCCGTGACTCCTGTGGTCTGTGACTCGTCCGGTGACTCCTGCGGTCCGTGACTCGTGCGGTCCGTGACTCGTGACTCCTGTGTCCGTGACTCGTGCGGTCCTGTGACTCGTGCGGTCTGTGACTCGTGCGGTCTGTGACTCGTGCGGTCTGTGACTCGTGCGTCCGTGACTCGTGCTGTGACTCCTGGTCTGTGACACGTGCGGTCCGTGACTCCTGCGGTCCCTGACTCCTGCGGTCCGTGACTCCTGTGGTCTGTGACTCCTGCGGTCCGTGACTCCTGCGGTCCCTGACTCCTGCGGTCCCTGACTCCTGTGGTCTGTGTGGTTCAGGTACAAATGCTCGGAGGAGATCCTGTCCATCGCCGCCATGTTGTCTGTGAATAACTCCATCTTCTATCGGCCAAAAGACAAAGTGGTTCACGCCGACAACGCGCGAATGAACTTCACTGTCCCCGGTGGAGACCACCTGGTACTGCTCAACGTCTACAACCAGGTCTGTGCTGCTGCTATGACTATGACTATTACCATGTTTATTACTATCGCTATCACTATTACTATCACTATGACCATCATTATGAGTATTACTACTATCACTATTCGGTGTAATCCCTCATTTACCCAGCAGGGTTCCATTGTACAAAAATCTTCAATTGAATCATCTGGACACTGTTTTTAGAAAAACGAAACTGTAGTTTACCTCGTCCACACTGCAGCGCCCCCAGAAAACGGCGTTGCCCCCAGAAAACGGCTGTGCCCCAATGAAACATTCCTCACCCTGAAGCTGCGTAAAAGTTCTAGTGTCTTTGGCAGTGGGTGGAGAGCGGCTTCTCGACGCAGTGGTGCTACGAGAACTTCATCCAGTTCAGATCGATGCGACGAGCGAGAGACGTGCGAGATCAGCTGGAGGGGCTGATGGAGCGCATCGAGGTGGAGGTGGTGAGCGCGCACGACGACTGCGTGCCCATACGCAAGGTACAGAACCCAGCCTCACCTGTGCAGTTCCATCTGCAGCCTGGAGATGGCACCAACACTCAGTCCGCTGCATGGGAAACACCAGAAATACTCATTTGAATGTAGTTTCTAAAACGTGAGATGCCAAACTAAATGTTCTCAAGAGCGCGTTTAAAGGTGGAAACAATTGAAATAATGCAGAATATTTGTCCTTTTAAAGTCCAGAGTGAGATGTTCTGATCAGTGCAAGAACATGAGCACAGGCTCCACCCCGCGACGTTCATTTCATTTTAAAACTCTTTTTTTGATATAAAATGTAGATATTTTTAACTGTTTTTATACCTTTTTTAATATGATAATAAAATGTTAAAATCGGCATGAAAGAAACACCAAACTGGTCCTTTTATGAATTTAAAAGCTTCAACTTTCCACGTTTCTCATCATTACGACAAGAGTAATATCTAAATGATAATAATAATAATTGACCCGTTTTCGCTCCGAACAAACGGCAGCATGGTTAATGTTCTGCCCGTCTTCACGCCGCGGACAGCACGTTGTTTGTTGACGTGGCGCCGCCTGAACTCCATCTCTGCCACGTTTCGGGGCCGAGCGCTTCGTAAACACTTTGAGTCATGGCCACGTTTCCACGGCGCTCTTCTGTTCCTCTGCCACACGCGGTTTCCCTGCTTTCACCCGAGGAGTTCACAAAGGGCCGAAAACAAAAAGGGCGAGCGCGGCGTCCCGGATCACATGTCCCGATGTTTGTGCCGAGGAATTCGAGCTGGCCACGATTCAACTATCTGCCAGTTCAAGTCCGTCTGAAGGTTCGGCTGGGTTTTACTTCTGTTTGTGAAGACATTTCGAAAAGTTTAAAATGACAGGAAGTCGAGCTGAATCCCTCTGTGATGTCATCAGCGTGCGACACAGTTGACACTCAACTGACACACTTTTCAGTTTAAACCGTCGTTGGACTAAGGAAAGGTGTTCTGTGGTGTTATTGTGTCGGATCAGATCTGTCGTGCCATTTATGTTGGGTTTGGGCTCTTGTTTACAGTCCGGTTGCTAGGTAACAGCTGTGGAATGACCGCGACCTGTGTCCAACCAGGAAGTGCAATTATAAACTTACACAAACGGTTAAAATGTTGAGTCAAACCTGAGATATAATGGTGTTGAGTGAGACTTTAAAAGGTCATTTATTCTCTGATATTTTGAACTTTCCGTTGTGTGTTAATGTCACGTTTAGTCGATGAATTGTTGCTTTATTTGTGTTGTTTTGGAAAGTGAGAACGTTGACGTGGTGGACGAAGGGCCCAGTTAAGTAAAAGTACAGTTACAGGAGCGGAAAGGACTGAAACATGACATAATCTACTGGAGTAAAAGTACTGAAGTGCCCGTTGAAGCCAGTTGTCATCATAAAAGTACATATGTAAAGTACAAACACCTTGTGCAGTACTTATACTCTTGTACTTTCCGCCAGTGTTGACACGGTAAATAAAGAAGTAAATGGAGGATTCCGGTGTCGTTTGGCGTCACTGATCGTGGTTGCCCCCGTTCCTTATTCGAAACGGTAAAAGGTTGCGTTTTGGTGATTTTTAAGAGGTCAAAGTTGAAATGTCAGATGTGTTGTTTTTAACGGCGCTCCGGTGTCTCAGCTTCGTGTGACGTTTCAGCTGGATTTGACTCCCGACTGTAGCTCCAGCTGAAGCCCTCGGTGTTGACAACATGGGTCATTTCAGGGTGGTGCCCCAAAGCGCTGGACGCCTTTAAAAAGCAGCTGAAGACGCAGCTGTTCAGAAGAGCTTTCGGGGTCTTATTGTGGACATATATTTACTCTTTGTGAAGCACTTTTGATTTTATGTGTGGAAAGTGCTGGTTAAATGCCCTAAAAACACCTAAAAATGTACAATAAAACCCAAAATGAACAAGTCTGACAAGAAGGTCCAGAAAGTAAAAAACACTCACAATATAATACAATAAATGGATCACTGTGATTATAAATGGTCTCACACACACACACACACACACACACTCACTCACTCACTCACTCACTCACTCAGGTACAACACATACACGCACACACAGGTACAACACGCAGGTACAACACACATACACACACAAGCACACACAGGTACAACACACATACATACACACATACAGGCACACACGCATGTACAACACACACAAGCACACACAGGTACAACACACACACGCAGGTACAACACACATACACGCACACACACGCATGTACAACACACACGCGCAGGTACAACACACACGCGCAGGTACAACACACACGCGCGCAGGTACAACACACGCGCGCAGACAGTCACTCTCCAGCACAGGTACAACAACACACGCCAGTACAGACCAAGCAGCGCAGGTACACACACACACGCGCAGGTACAACACACACGCGCAGGTACTACACACCACGCGCAGGTACAACACACACGCGCAGGTACAACACACACGCACAGGTACAACACCACGCGCAGGTAAAACACACACGCCAGGTACAACACACACACACACGTCGCTAATAAAAAGTGTCAGTTCAAACCGTACAAACTCTTGTTTTCCAGGCCGTCACCGCGGATACTTCTACCACACGGCGCGCCTCAGTAAAGGCGGCTACAAGACGGTGAAGCACCAGCAGACGGTGTACGTTCACCCAAACAGCTCCTTGTTTGGAGGAGCAACCCAGATGGTTGATCTACCACGAGCTGGTCTTCACCACCAAAGAGTTCATGAGACAGGTAATCCTCTGTTGTACGCTGTGTTCAGCCTGAAACACTTCTGATTGCACGTTGTGTTCAGTCTGAACACTTCTGATGGTCGTTGTGTTCAGCCTGAACACTTCTGATGGTCGTTGTGTTCAGCCTGAACACTTCTGATGGTCGTTGTGTTCGTTGTGTTCAGCCTGAAACTTCTGATGCAGCGTTGTGTTCAGCCCTGAACACTTCTGATGCGTTGTTGTGTTCAGCCTGAACACTTCTGATGGTCGTTGTGTTCAGCCTGAACACTTCTGATGGTCGTTGTTGTTCAGTCCTGAACACTTCTGGACGTTGTGTTCAGCTGAACACTTCTGATCGTCGTTGTTTCAGCCTGAACACTTCTGAGGTCGTTGTGTTCAGCCTGAACACTTCTGACGGTCGTTGGTGTCAGTCCTGAACACTTCTGACGGTCGTTGTGTTCAAGCCTGAACACTTCTGACGGTCGTTGTGTTTCAGCCTGAACACTTCTGACGGTCGTTGTTCAGCCTGAACACTTCTGACGGTCCGTTGGTTCAGCCTGAACACTATTTCTGACGGTCGTGCGCGTTGTGTTCAGCCTGAACACTTCTGACGGTCGTTGTGTTCAGCCTGAACACTTCTGAACACTTCTGACGGTCGTCTGTGTTCAGGTGATTGAGATCGACAGCAGCTGGTTGTTGGAAGTGGCTCCTCACTATTACAAGAGCAAAGAGCTGGAGGACAGCAGCAGTAAGAAGATGCCCCGGAAACAGGGCAAGACCAAGGACGAACTCGGGTGATGTCCCAGAATAAGGCTTTAAACGGACTTCTGCCGAGAGAAGGCGCTGTATAAACTAAAGCAGACTGATTATGTTTTTTTCACGAGTTTGGCCCGTAGGCTTTATTAGACAGGAAAGATGAGATGGGGGATGAGAGAGGGGCGGACATGCGGTCAAATGTCAGAGTCGGAATTCAAACTCTCCACATTGCGGCCGGCTGCACTTGGAGCCTGGCATATGTGCTGTGCCTTAACCACTCCACCACCGGGCAGATCTCACTGATTCTGTTTTTTGTAACATCCAATTAAAATTTGTTTCATTATAAACGTCTGGCTTTTGATTTGTTTATTGGTTTGAGGAGATTTGACATGTTTTGAACACAAACTCATAATGACCTTGTGGAAAGCACATCTGCTCAGCTGGTTCCACAGGATTCAAGTTTATTGATTAAAGATATAACATTTCCAACATGCCATAGCGTGAGGGCGTGGCCTGTTTATGCATCATAGTTTAGGAGTTCGGTGGGGCACCAGCCAATTTAGGCAATTAACAAAAATGAAATGTCTAAATTCATACATTTAAAAAAATGTAATTGTTAAATTGAAGGTTTTGAGAACGTAACCGTGACATTAACTCTTAGTCGAACAATTAAACGGATAAGTGTAAATATGGAATATGCAAATGAGTCATTAACAGATGGGATTGTTCTAGATCTGTCTGGTTCCAGGTGTCAGATCTTACCAATGTGTGTGTGCTACAACCAGAAGCCAGAGGGTTCAGACGTGGACCCTCTCGTCCCGAGTAGCGGGGGCCGGGGGCCGCTTGAGCCTCAGAGCCCACTCTGATGACGAGAAAGCAGCTGCACTGATCCACAGATGAAGCTCGTCTGCTTGAGCGTGTTTCGGTCTGGTGGGCACAGGTTTGTGTATGTGGGGGGAGAAACGTTAGCTTCACTGGTTCCTCTGGAATGACTGTCGCGAGGCTTAAGCTAAGTTAGCTAAGATAAGATACTCAGCTGACGGAGGCGGGGTCTGGATCTGGAATCTCGCCAAACACGCAGACATCGTTAGAACATTAACCACAGTTACACAGATCAATATGAGACGAGTCGGAACAGTGAAACGGACATGCAGAACATCAGCATGATGCACTGTAAATTCATCATGTGGACAAAGTGTTCGGTCAGATGATTGTTCAATACAACAGCACCGTCTTTAATCTGAGTTTAAGTGTTCATTTTGGGAGATAAAAATGGCTCTTGAGAGTTCATTTTAATTCAGTTCCAAATTGAAAGCACTTATTTTGGAAGTTTATTCCAATGGTCGAAGCACGAAGCCCCCTTGTGCCAGAGACATCATAAAACCCCTGAAAGACCTCCAAAAAAGGGGCTAATGACCGGCATTCCTGTCGCCATGGCAAAGCTCAGCGGGCATCTGTACAAAGCATATTAATGAACATTTAAACATGCCAGATTATAGCCTCAGATTCATTTCCATCTGCAGACCACCTGTCGCTCCTCACAGCTGGACAGAGACGGGATGAATCATGTTGGGACAGACATTCGACAATGAATAAATGTTTCCAGTGTTTTATTTTGGTTTCGCCCGTTTAGACAGAATCATCGTTATCGTGTTTAAATCATTGTTGATATGTGGAACGACAGACGTGATGTCATCGATTACAAACAGGAAGTGAAATTTGAAATGAAAAATGTGCTTTTCTGTGATAACATTCTTATAACGTTTTGCAAAATTCAAAATATATTTATCTTCACTGCGTTTTAGTTCAATGAGTCGTCCAACCTGTAGGGGGCGCTTTATTTTTGTCAATATTGTAATTTAAACGTCTCAAATAGATCAAATAGAAGCCACGTCACCGCCCTCCGTCGCGTCTCACTGTTGTGCTTCAGACCTGCATCAAACGCGACTCTAAACCGGGTCTAAACCGGTCTAAACCGGGTCTAAACCGGGTCCAAACCGGGTCCAAACCGGGTCCAAACCGGGTCCAAACCGGGTCCAAACCGGGTCCAAACAGTCTCAGGTTCAACAGTAAACATCACTTTGTCCGGAGCCAAAACGGATCCTGATGGGCTTCAGGTGAGAGAGGAGAGGAGAGAGGAGAGGGCGGGGCTTTCAGTGAGAGAGGAGATGGGCGGGGCTGAGAGAGAGATGGGCGGGCTTCAGGTGAGAGAGGAGATTCTTTTAGATTCACATGAACTGCTTTGGTTTTATGAATGAATGATTAACGTGCCTCTTTGGAGTTCACGACTTTCACTTCTGGTATTAGTACTTACTGCAACGAGGCCTGTGGTTGCCGTAGTTACACGTTTGCTCTGGTGAGCGACTGGCGACTGTTGCCGTGCATTCAAATGTTTTGTGATGTTTTTCTGTCACTTGGTCCAATCAGAGAGCTGTATTCTGAGTACTTATAACAACCTCCTGCTGGTGCCAGAATCAGGACTAAACACGGACCGGCCTCCTGCTGGTGCCAGAGTCAGGACTAAACATGGACCGGCCTCCTCCTGCTGCTGGGTCAGCAGAGGCCTCAGGACTAAACATGGACGGCCTGCTGGTGCCAGAGTCAGGACTAACATGGACCGGCCTCTTGCTGGTGCCAGAGTCAGGACTAAACATGGACCGGCCTCCTGCTGGTGCCAGAGTCAAGGACTAAACATGGACCGGCCTCTGCTGGTGCCAGAGGTGCCAGAGTCAGGACTAACATGGACCGGCCTCTTGCTGGTGCCAGAGTCAGGACTAAACATGGACCGGCCTCCTGCTGGTGCCCAGAGTCAGGACTAAACATGGACCGGCCTCTTGCTGGTGCCAGAGTCAGGACTAAACATGGACCGTTCTGGACTAAACATGGACCCGGCCTAGTCTTGCCAGAGTCAGGACTAAACATGGACCGTTCTCTTTCTTAAGTTTCCTTCTTTGACAGCAAGAGTTTTGTTGTGACAGAAGCTGCACCGGTTGGACCTGTTCATCCGGAAGTAGTAAAGAAAGGAGGAGGAGGAGGAGGAGGAGGAGGAGGAGGAGGAGGAAGAGGAGGAGAGAGAGCGGTGGAGAGGAGGGTGAAAAAGAAGAGAATAAAGGAGAGAGGAATGGACATGGAGAAGAAGAGCAGTTTTATTCATGTTCATGTAGTTCATGTAGTTCATGTAGTTCATGTAGTTCATGTATGTAGTTCATGTAGTTCATGTAGTAATGTAGTAATCAGTGTAGTAATGCAGTTCAGTAGTTCAGTAATTAGTTCATGTAGTAATTCATGTAGTTAATGTAGTAATGTAGTTCAGTTCATGCATGTTCATGTAGTAATGTAGTTCATGTAGTTCATGTAGTAATGCAGTTCATGTAGTAATGTAGTTCATGTAGTTCAGTTCATGTAGTTCATGTAGTAATGCATGTAGTCATGTAGTAATGTAGTGTAGTTCATGTAGTTCATGTAGTAATCATGTAGTAATTTCAAGCTCATGAGTTCAAACTAAAAACAACAGAAAACGAACTGAAAAAGTCGAAAAAAATGGAAGTTTTCAAGTCTCTTAAATGTTCTGCTTAAAGTTTGATGAATATACAACGAGTTAAAGTTGCATCATAATCAATGTATCACAGTTTTACACACAGGAAGTAACAGAATCCCATCTGTGATTAAGTCATCAAAAAGCGCCGTTCCAATAAAAAACTTAGACATTTTGCAACTGACACGTTTTTATGAGTTTAAACAGTCATTTAACAAAAATAAATTGTGTTTTCAGGTGGAATTATTTGTAAAAACATAAAATATTGTGTGATTTCAATGGACTCTGCTCTTGTTTACAGTTTGGTTGCTAAGTAACAGTTGTGGAATGACCTCTATGTCATTTCACTGGACACGACAAACCAGGAAGTGACATTATAAACGTCACCGAAATTGCCAAATTGGACGAAAAACCGTGAAAATGTTTGTTCAAATCTGAAATCTGATCGTGTTCCGTTTGTTTGAGTGAAAGTGCGTTTATTGTGTCTCGTTTAAGACTTTGAGCCAAAACTGGACCATTTTAAAGATCAGACCTGAAAGCTGAAGCCAATAAAAAACTCTAAGACTTGATTTTACCCCGGAGCGTCTCGTTTTAAACCCTTTTTCAAGCGTCATGGCGACAAAACAGTACAACAAACAAAAAGTGTAAACACAGTTATGGCATATTGAGACGATTTAAACCAGA
>BJKM01000894.1:0-57531 GCA_015082035.1 Chaenogobius annularis
GATTCACTCAAAGCCCGACAGTCTGAGTCTGAAACACGCATCTCTGAGCTGGAAGATGAAATGGCACTGATAAAAAAACGAATGGATGCACTACAGAAAACAAACAAGGAGCTAATGAGCAAAGTAATGGACCTGGAAGGGCGATCACGACGTGATAACATCAGAATACTAAACCTAAAAAGATGCTACTGAAGGAAGTGACCCGATCACATTCTTTGAAGGATTTATTCCTCAACTGTTGAAACTACCGGTCACCTCTGTAGCCACTGACCGCGCCCCACCGGGGCCTTGGAGCGCAAAGAGATGGACGTCTGCGCTCAGTATTCATCCAACTACAACGTTGGAGAGATTTCCAGGATGATACTGACAACAACCAAGCGACACGGGGATATACTGTACGAGGGTACTAACCTTCATCAAGTGTCCGGATGGCCTGGAGAGCATTTAACACTGTGTGCGCTGATCTTATCAAGAGGAACATACGCTTCTACATGGCATATCCTGCAGTCCTGTCTTTCACCATCAATGACATTAAAAAGACGAATACAGACTCCAAAGAGACTGAAGCATTCTTAAAAAACGATCACTTGATACGTGCCTCTCATTCCTCTGTACAAGTCGACAGGGGCAGTGCTACAGTCCCAGTACAGCTGACCAATTATTACCTCTGAAAAGAAACCTCTAGACGAAGTGGGGACTTATGGGTATGGTGACAAATGCACTGGGAATTTAACAGAGAGTCACATTTTTATATCTTGATTAATGTTTAGAGTTATAGTTCAAATGTTTTTATCACAGTGGTCAGGAAAACGTGTTAATACAATGTTGGTCGCAAGATTATGGGATCCAGCAACAATCTTAGTTTTAAAAACACAGGGTCTGACAGACATAAATTGTTGCAGTAAGTATGACAAATTTGAACAGCACAGCTTAGGTACCTCAGGAAACATAAACTGTGAATATTATTACCTTAATAAATACTAAGAATGACTTTTCCTTCTCATTAATGCATTTAAACATTAGAAAGCAACAATGCACACTTGCTAGTACAAGCCACAGCTTTGATAGAATAGGTTGTAGTGAAACCTGGATAAATGAACATACATATTTAGACGTTTATAACCTGGATGGATACTTCTTGTATTTCAAAAATAGGCTTGGAAAAACAGGAGGAAGGGTGTGTCTATATGTAAGCTCAGATATCAGTTAGACGAAGGGCATTCTGATTCATTATCCTTAGAAATAAAAATAAAAATGGAAAAAGTATCATCGGGGTAATATACCGCCCATCTGACTGCGATTACGACACATTTAGAGACCAACTTGATGACACTCTCGTCCATATAAACCGAACAAATACAAATTGTTTCATAATTGGAGACCTTCATATAGATTTATCTAAACAAGATCAAACTGAAGCAGATTGTATAAATACCCTTTATTCCTCATCATTTTTTACCACTATTAACAAGCATACTAGAGTCACAGAGAGAAGTCAGTCAACTTAGGACAATATAATAACTAATATACAAGGTATTGAATATGAATCAGGGGTTGTGTACTCAGATATCACAGATCATTATCCTATTTTTCATTACACAAACTTGTGAGAGGAAAGTGAAAGTTTTAAAGACAAAACAAACCTTGCAAACTTGAGAGAACACCAATACTAAAGTCTATAAAAAAGAAAAATGAACTCAAAATATCTAAAAAACTCAAACACCCAAAACAAAGAAATACACAAAAAAAATGAAAACATGAATTAACAAACATGCTAAGAGTAAGTAAACAAAACTACTTTACTGCTCAATTTGAAAGTGCTTCTGGAGATCAAAATAAGTCTTGGAAGGGATTAAATGAGGTTCTCAGTCGAGATAATAAACCCTCAGCCCTCCCTGACCCTGTAGTGCAAAACCAACCAAACTGCAATGACAATCCATCCAACATCGTTAATAATTACCTCTCTGTTGATAAACATCTCTCCCAAAACATTTGTCCACCAGGGGGTGCCAACTATCAGGGCAATTATCCAAATTCATTTTTTCTAAAAGCTACCTGTAAAACAGAGGTGATGAATAGAAACAAGCTGAAATCCTCACACACAGTTGGTGCTGACAGCATATGTAGTATAATCATTCAAGCCAGAGTAAATGAAATGGCAGAACCTCTTGCCTACATAATCAACCTTTCTTTAACACAAGGCATTGTTCCAAAAAAAACAATGTACAAGTTTGGGGACAAAAATGATACCCAAAACTATAGACCAATATCAATATTGCCAACTCTCTCTAAAGTTCTAGAGCGAGTTGTATACTCCAGACTGGCAGAAAACATCGTGAAAAATATAATGTACTAGAGCCCTCACAATATGGCTTTAGGAAAAACAGCACCACGTGTATGGCCATTTTAGACCTTGAGGAGAAAGTTAATTATGCTTTTGAAAGAGCTGAGTATGGTATTGGTGTTGTCCTCGATCTTTCAGAGGCATTTGACACCATCGACCATGACCATTTGACTTGGTAAACTATTGCACTTTGGTGTCAGGGGAGCAGCACTGCAGTGGTTTGGAAGTTATATCTGTGGAAGAGAGCAATATGTGGATGTTGAGGGGCAAATTTCAGACATAAAGACAGCCGTGACTACATGAACATAAAAATAGACGATAGAGCTTTCCAAAAAGTGGACTCGACTACATTTCTAGGAATTTACATAGACAATTCTTTAAACTTCAAAAAACACATTAATGAGCTTGTCAAAAAGGAACTAAATTTGTCAGTTTATTCTTTAAAAATGCCCTTTTGTTTAATTGAATATATGTTGTTTTATTATTGCTCAGTGTTTTATGTTGCACCTTAAGGCCGAGACAAGTTCCTGTGTTTGTGAAGTTTGTTCATTGACAATGGCAATAAACCTTTCTGATTCTGATTCTGAAAATAAGACATCTGCTTCCACTAGAGGCGCTGTTGACATTGAACAGATCTGTGTTTGAGCCTCGCCTGAATTACTGCTTTGTGATATGGAACAACACATATCCTACTTACACTGCCAAACTTCAGGTATTACAAAAGAAAGCCTTAAGAGCAATTACCTGGTCAATGCCAAATACTTCGACAGCTCCTTTCTTCCATAGATATGATCTTCTAAAGCGTCCTGAAAGTAACTTCTATCACAATGCTTGTATCATGTAAAGGTTTGTTCACAAACTAAACAACAGACTGTGTGAACATATTCCTCTCTGCTCCTCTGCGCTCCCTCAAAATACAAGGACAAAATCTCTCTTAAAAGGGAAAAACAGGAAATGAAAATGTACTAGCTTTAGTGTCTGCTGTAGAGGTCCATACATATGGAATGAATTAGACAATGATATTAAGCTGTCTGCCTCATTATCGATGTTTTAAAGGAACTTAAAAAGCAAGCTACTGGAAAATGATAACATACGACTGAGATCGCAGGTGAGGCTTTCCTACTAAACATTGTATTTCTCTTTGTACATGGGGGGGACCAGTAGGGCCTATTCGATGCTCGGAGATCCAAACTTCATATCACTGTACCATCCATGACCAACAAACAAAAACTACAGAATTGTATTATGTATTATTACCTTTATTATCTTATCTTTTATTTTTCCTATTACTTATTATCACTCTCATCATTTATTATTATTATTATTTATTATTATTATTATTCACAGGGAGGTGCTAACCGATGGAGAAAATGTGGCAGCAGGAGGCAAACCACTATCATGTGTTTTGGGATTGTCCTGTTTGTTCACATGTACTGGACTGACATCACCATCCCGATGGATTTCAGAACTATGTATTTGCGCCTCAGACCTCCTGCCATGGACATTTGAAAAAAGAAAAATGAAATATAAAAAAAAGAACAGTGCTCTGTGAGATGTTCAAGCTTGGAAAATCCTTTTATAATCTAACCCTGCTTTAAACTTCTCCACAATTGTATCCCTGACCTGTCTGGTGTGTTCCTTGGACTTCTTGACTTCTTAAATACTTTTTAATCCGGCACTTTTTGTTTTTTTATTTAATTATTTTTTCTTCTGGAAATCAAGTACAAGTTTCCGTCCACTTCACAACTGTGTGCCACCTTTTGTTGTTCTTTAGCTAAAAATGTCAATACAATTTATTACATTTTGTGGTTGTGACGTGACAAAATGTGGAAAAGTACAAGTGATATTAACACTTTTGCTGTAGGCAACATAAAACGGATGTGGAGACAACACACGTTTTATATTAGTCTCATGACTTAAAGCCCAATTATCACATATTTGGAATTGAAAACTGGCACCAATTTCTGAAGCTATAAAAATTATTTCATTTTTGTTTACACTGACAGAGAAGACTCTGAACTCTGAGCTAGTTGTGTATGTGCATAGGCCCAGTAAATACAGAGTATGAACCATAAATCTCACAAAGCAAAACTGCAATCTGACATTTGAATTCTACCAGAGAATTCTTACTTGACCTTCAGCTGGCATGATTTTTGTGTGAAGTTTGTTTTGAAGTAACAGTGAGTACAACTTATGACAGACTACTCTAACACCTCTGACTGTTACATAATAACCCCTTTAAACACAGTGAGCTGTGGTGCAGTATAAATACTTTTTCCATCGCAGTCAGGGAGTAAGCGTGTCGGAACATGATTCCCAGGGGGTTCTTCTGCTCTAAAGGGCCCTGCAACAAATACACACAGAACCAACTGAAGCAGCACAACCACAAAACAGGCGTAAATCCTATTGAAACCTGCACCTGGCAGACTGTTCCACTGTAACCTGGCAGATTGTTCTACAGTTACCTGGCAGACTGTTTCACTGTACCTGGCAGACTGTTCAGCACTGCACCTGGCAGACTGTTTTACGGTACTGGCAGACAGTTCGCACTGTACCGGCAGACTGTTTTACGGTACCTGGCAGACTGTTTCACTGGCAGACTACCTGGCAGACTGTTCCGCACTGCACTGTACTGGCAGACTGTTTCCACTGCACTGGCAGACTGTTCCACTGCACCTGGCAGACTGTTCCGCATGGCTGTTCCTGCACCTGGCGACTGTTCTACAGTACCTGGCAGACAGTTCCGCACTGTACCTGGCAGACTGTTTACTGTAACTTGGCAGACTGTACTGTGTTTCACTGTACTGGCTGGCAGACTGTTCACTGTACCTGGCACTGACACTGTCCCTGCTGGCAGGACTGTTTCACTGTACCTGGCAGACTGTTCCGCACTGTGCCTGGCACTGTTCCACTGCACCTGGCAGACTGTGCCACTGCACCTGTCAGACTGTTCCGCACTGTACCTGGCGGCTGTTCCTACAGTACCTGGCAGACAGTTCCGCACTGTACCTGGCAGACTGTTTTACGGTACCTGGCAGACTGTTTCACTGTACCTGGCAGACTGTTCCGCACTGTGCCTGGCACACTGTTCCACTGCACCTGGCAGATGTTCCACTGTGCACCTGGCAGACTGTTCCACTGTACCTGGCAGACTGTTCCGCACTGTACTGCCACTGCCTGGCAGTACTGTTCACTGCACCTGTTCCACTGTAACCTGGCAGACTGTTCCTGTACCTGGCAGACTGTTCCTGTACCTGGCACTGTTCCCACTGCCTGGCAGACTGTTCCCTGTACCTGGCAGACTGTTCCGCACTGTACCTGGCAGACTGTTCCACTGCACCTGGCAGGCTGTTCCACTGCACACTGGCAGACTGTTCCGCACTGTACTGGCAGACTGTTCCACTGCACTGGCACTGTTCCGCAGACTTGGCAGACTGTTCCGCACTGTACCTGGCAGACTTCCACTGTACCTGGCACTGCATGTGTACATGGCAGACTGTTCACTGTACTTGGCACTGTTCCGCAGACTGTTCCCTGTGGCAGACTGTTCCGCACTGTACTTGGCAGACTGTTCCGCACTGTAGGGCAGACTGTTCCACTGTACCTGGCAGACTGTTCCACTGTACCTGGCAGACTGACCTGTACCTGGCAACTGTTCACTGTACTGGCAGACTGTTCCACTGTACCTGGCAGACTGTTTCATTGTACCTGGCAGTTTGCACAGTTGATGAGAGAGCTCCTTTGACCAGAAGCGATTGAATGAATTGGTTTAGGTCTCTGGGCAGACGATCAATGGCGAGTACCTCAGCCACACCCCCAGTCATGTCCACCATGGCCTCGTGTGGAAAGCCCATGTCCAGAGCCCGATATCCGCCTTTGAGCCTGCAAAGACATGCACGCAGGCAGATGAGAGTTTTGTAAGCCCCGCCCCCTTCACCTCACACACAGGAGCAGGAAGCTACAGGGCTGTGCCTGTTTGCTTAGTATTTGGAACCATTGGCCCAATTTATTAGACAATCAAAAATAATTCACAGTGTTACAATCGATAAAATTGCCTGCTGCAGATGTTCTATCGTATTTGACCAAACCAGAAATTTCCATACCCAATGTAATGCATTTTCTTCAAAAAAAATTTCTGGATTTAAAATGAATTTACAAATAACTGAAATTCTCCTTGAAGTGCTTGGGTTTGAGCGCCCGAATGATCCCAGGAGCTATGTTGTCCGGGGGCTTCAAGCCCCTGGTAAGGTCTCCCAAGGCAAAAAGGTCCTGGGTGACGGGTCAGACAAAGAGCGGTTCACAAGCCCTTTATGATCAGAAGAAAAATAAGGCCAGTTACGTCGTCCGGATTGGCGTTACCGGGGCCCAACCCTGGAGCCAGGCCTGGGGTGGATGCCCGACAGCGAGCGCGACCGGGTGCAGCCCGAACGAGTGACGTGGGGCTGTCCTCCCGTGGACCCACCACCTGCGGGAGGATCCGTAAGGGGCTGGTGCGGAGGGATCTGGGCGGCAGTCAACGGCAGGGGCCTTGACGACCGGATCTCCGGACACAGAGACTAACTCTGGGGACATGGAACGTCACCTCGCTGGGGGGGAAGCCTGAGCTTGTGCGGGAGGTTGAACGGTACCAACTATAGTCGGCCTCACCTCCACGCACAGTTTGGGCACTGGAACTCATCCTCTCGAGAGGGGCTGGAACGCTCCACTTCTCTGGTGTTGCCTGCAGGGAGAGGCGGCGGGCTGGCGTGGGCTTGCTTATTGCCCCACAGCTCAGCCGCCATGTGTTGGAGTTTACCTCAGTGAACGAGAGGGTTGGGGACAGGTCTCTCACTATTGTGTCGGCCTATGGGCCGAACAGCAGTGCTGAGTACCCGGCCTTCTTGGAGTCCCTGGAAGGGGTACTGGACAGTGCACCGATCGGGGACTCCGTTGTTCTACTGGGGAACTTCAATGCCCACGTGGGCAACGACAGTGACACCTGGGGAGGGGTGATTGGGAAGAACGGCCTCCCCAATCTAAACCCGAGCGGTGAGTAGTTATTGGACTTCTGTGCTAGTCACGGACTGTCCATAACGAACACCATGTTCAAGCACAAGGGGGTCCACCAGTGCACGTGGCACCAGGACACCCTTGTCGTGTCATCTGACCTCCGGCCGCGTGTCTTGGACACTCGGGTAAAGAGAGGGACGGAGCTGTCAACCGATCACCACCTGGTGGTGAGTTGGATCCGCTGCCGGCGGGGGAAGCCGGACAGACTTGGCAGGCCCAAGCGTATAGTAAGGGTCTGTTGGGCACGTCTTGCGGAGGCCGCTGTCAGCACGGTCTTCAATTCACACCTCCGGGAGTGCTTCTCCCAGATCCCGGGGGAGGCTGGGGACATTGAGTCCGAGTGGACCATGTTCTCGACCTCCAATGTCAATGCGGCTGCTCGGAGCTGTGGTCGCAAGGTCTCAGGTGCCTGTCGCGGCGGCAACCCCCGAACCCGGTGTGAAGTAAGGGATGCCGTCAGGCGGAAGAAGGAGGCATATCAGGCCTTTTTGGCATGTGGGACTCCTGAGGCCGTTGACGGGTATCGGCGGGCCAGGCGTGCCGCAGCTCGTGCTGTCACAGAGGCAAAAACCCGGGGCTGGGAGGAGTTCGGGGAGGCCATGGAGGCGGACTATCGGTCGGCCCCAAAGAAATTCTGGCAAACCGTCCGGTGCCTCAGGAGGGGGAAGCAGTGTTCCACCAACACCGTTTACGGTGCGGGTGGGGACCTGCTGACCTCGACTGGGGATGTCGTCGGACGTTGGAAGGAGTACTTTGAGGACCTCCTAAATCCCACTGTCACGTCTTCCGAAGAGGAAGTAGAGACTGGGGACTCGGAGGCTGACTCATCCATTACCCAAGCCGAAGTCACTGAGGTGGTTGGCAAACTCCTCGGTGGCAGGACTCCGGGAGGTGGATGAGATACGCCCTGAGTACCTAAAGTCTCTGGATGTTGCAGGACTGTCTTGGTTGACTCGTCTCTGCAATATTGCGTGGCGGTCGGGGACAGTGCCTCTGGACTGGCAGACCGGGGTGGTGGTCCTTCTGATCAAAAAGGGGAACTGGAGGGTGTGTTCTAACCACAGAGGGATCACACTCCTCAGCCTCCCCGGTAAGGTCTATTCCAGGGTACTGGAGAGGAGAATCCGACCGATAGTCGAACCTCGGATTCAGGAGGAGCAGAGTGGTTTTCGTCCTGGCCGTGGAACACTGGACCAGCTCTATACTCTCCATCGGGTGCTCGAGGGTTCATGGGAGTTTGCCAGTCCACATGTGTTTGTGGATCTGGAGAAGGCTTTCGACCTTGTCCCACGGGGTCTGGGGCCCTTTGCTCAGGGCTGTCCGGTCCCTGTATGACCGGAGCAGGAGCTGTGTTCGCATTGCCGGCAGTAAGTCAGACCTGTTCCCAGTGCGTGTTGGACTCCACCAGGGCTGCCCTTTGTCACCGGTTCTGTTCATTGTTTTTATGGACAGAACTTCTAGGCGCAGTCAGGGGTCGGAGGGGGTCCGATTTGGGGACCACAGGATCTCATCTCTGCTGTTTGCAGATGATGTTGTCCTGATGGCTCCATCAAACCTGGACCTGCAACATGCACTGGGACGGTTTGCAGCCGAGTGTGAAAGCAGCTGGGATGAGAATCAGCACCTCCAAATCTGAGGCCATGGTTCTCAACCGGAAAAAGGTGGCTTGCCCTCTCCAGGTGGATGGGTGGGTCCTTGCCCCAAGTGGAGGAGTTCAAGTATCTCGGGGTCTTGTTCACGAGTGAGGGGAGGATGGAGCGTGAGATTGACAGGCGGATCGGTGCAGCGTCCGCAGTGATGCGGTCGCTGCATCGGACTGTTGTGGTAAAGAAGGAGCTGAGTTGAAAGACAAACCTCTCGATTTACCGGTCAATCTACGTTCCTACCCTCACCTATGGTCATGAGCTTTGGGTAGTGACCGAAAGGACAAGATCGAAATGAGTTTCCTCCGCAGGGTGGCTGGGCGCTCCCTTAGAGATAGGGTGAGGAGCTCAGTCACATGGGAGGAGCTCGGAGTAGAGCCGCTGCTCCTCCACGTCGAGAGGAGCCAGCTGAGGTGGCTCGGGCATCTGTTCCGGATGCCTCCTGGGCGCCTCCCTAGGGAGGTGTTTCGGGCATGTTCCACCGGGAGGAGGCCCCGGGGAAGACCCAAGACACGCTGGAGGGACTATGTCTCTCGGCTGGGCTGGGAACGCCTCGGGATTCTCCCGGAGGAGTTGGAGGAAGTGTCTGGGGATAAGGAAGTCTGGGAGTCCCTGCTTAGACTGCTGCCCCGGCGACCTGGCCCCGGATGAAGCGGAAGAAGATGGATGGATGGATGAAATTCTCTCTTACTGGCGCCCCCTATGACCTTCAGTAAGACTTACTCATTTAAATGCCAAATGGAATCTCTTAGATATTTAGGTGTGGTCCTCCATAGAGACCTATCTACAATTCTGGAGAAAAATTATACCCCTCTTTTAACTTAAAAAGACCTTGAAAAATGTTATCTTATCCCATACTTAAGTCTAAGTCAAAGGATTGAAACTATAAAAATGAATGTTTTGCCCAGGTTTCTCTGTCTGTTCTTCCACTTTCCATCCCCAACCGGCAGTTTGATGAGTGGATTAAAGCAATCTCAAGATTCATATGGCAGGGAAAAAAACGTATCCAATTCAAAATTTACAGTTATCAAAAGAAAAAGGAGGCTGGGGCTTATATGAAACAATGGAAGAATATTGAGATTTTTGTTGTGCGGGGGTTCCTGTGCAGGCCTTACTGGCAGATGACAACGATTGAGTCATTTGGGGGAGGTGGAGAACCCTTGGGTGAAGTCTGTTCTTATAACATAGAAGGAGCTGATCAAAACATACCAACTAAATAAAGATGTTAAAAATCTTAAATTGGTTGGCCTATGATCAAAATTTCATACCTAACGGCACAGACTCAAGATTGAGGGCCGTATTTTGCCCCTAGAGGTGAGCCTTTTCCATGGGGCGGGGCCAGGTCACTATTTTGCCACCAATGCCAACATTTACGCTGGTTTAAAGAGTCTGGACTTGGCCACTGGAGGCTGGCGTGGGATGGTGCTAGTTCATTTATGGTGACAGCGTTTAAACCATTGACTGATATCTGTGGTATTCAACAGCACCCCCTGTGGGAGATGTTTGTCATGGCCTCATATACAGGCAATGTTTGAGTTCCCATTTTTCAATGTGTTCCCAAAATTTAAAAAATACAAAAATAAAATAAAATATAATATTGAAATGCAGCCTCTGAGCGTTTTTTCTTTATTTAATTCATCTTTATTTGTTTCAGCTGGTTCTTGACATGTCACCTGAGCAGAAGTTTGTTCGGCAGGGCTGTCCTTCAATAGGCTCTGATTGGCTAAACCAATCCAAATTACAGTTATACATAAAACACTTTATTCTCATAACTGTTAATGCTGAAAGTCTTTTATGAGTGATGAGACGAGCGACAGCTCTTGGCGCGCGCATTCTCTTTCACCTCTCTCTCTCTCTATCTTTGTGCTCCACGAATTTTGCGCGTCTAAATTCAGTTCCTCGTTTGGCTCATTTCTCCTTGAATATCTGACTGATTGTAATAAAGATACATGAAGCATTTTGAAGCTTAAAGTGCAGAGAACAGGTCTGCAAAGTCTCCACTGTCTCTTCTCTCCAGTCTATGTGTGTGTGAGCTGGTTTATCTGCTTCCTGCACATCTGACCAATTAGAAAAAGTGGAACAGTTTTACGCTGACTGGGACAAGGATTTTGGGTGGATGTGATGTGAATGTGTTTCGCTAAAAGACGTTCCTCTCTGGGCTGAGGACATGACAGTCTGTACGGTCCAGTCTGGCCCAGACCGCGCAGTAACAAGTCCAACGCGGGAGGTGGAGGTGTCCAGCAAAGAGCTTTAAGAGCTGAGAGTATAACAGCGCTGCGGTGTTTGGAAAAAAAATCACAGAACATTTTCTTGTATTCATTATTCTATCATTTATAATCTGTGTTATTTATGCTCATGAAGGTTGTTTTACTCTGATTATCTCGTCCATGTGGGGACACTAACATGACTCCAGTGCACTAGTTTGGAAGTTTATTAGTTATGATTCTGGTCATTCACACAGAATGCACCAGACCACGCCCCTCAAGCTGCTTTACTCCACCTCATATTTTGGCATAATCACGCCTCATGTTTAGAATTCCATGCCTTGCGCTCTCAGCAATCGCGCCGACTGCAAGCGCCCCACTTAACGCTGCCTCTGGGGGCAAAATACGGCCTGTAAAGTCTTTACAACAAAAGGTATAAAGGTCTTTTACCAGGTTGTAAAGGAGAATCATCTGAAGAGCTTTGAGGAGTTGAAGGAATCCTTTGGCTTAGAGAAACAGGACTTTTATAGGTACTTACAAATAAGGAATGATGACCATCATAGCCTTTCAACTGAAATATTTCTCAGAGCTTATAAATAGGAACTTTCAAGGGGTGAATATCTAAATTACACAAATGTATTAACAATTTGAGGACTTACTCAATGATTACATTAAGTGTAAATGGGAAAGAGAGGGTCACTTTGTTCTGGCTGATAAAGAGTGGGAAAGTATATGAACATCTCAGTGGAAAACCACAAAATCACATGTTTGAAGGGAATTCTGTTGGAAAAGTGTGTCTCGCTTCTTTATAACCCCATGTCAAAGTGCCCATTACTCACAGGGAAGTGCAAACTGTTGAAGAGGCTGTGGCAGTAGGAGGCAAACCACTATCATGTGTTTTGGGATTGTTCTGTTGCTCAGAAATGTTGGATTGAGATCAATAAAGCGTTACAATTTATGACATCCCAATCCCACTGGATTTTGGGACGATGTATTTGGGCCTCAGGACTCCTGCAATAGACACAACCAGCAGTTATCTCTGGAGCATCCTCCTGGCAGCAGTGAAAAACACACCCACGAAAAAAAATAGATGACACGAAATGTACAGATAATCAAGGACTGCACTGACATTATATTGGACATTCGTAAAATGAAAAGGATTAAATTTGGATATTGACAATGGACAGATTTGACAGACTGTGGACTAAATGGGACGTTTTCTTTGGGTTTGGTAGGTCATGATTTCTCTCTTTTTTTTCAGATTTTTAGTCATTGTTGGTCTACGTCTTCTCACTCTAGTCTTGTTCTCGTTCCCTGTGTTTGTTTTGATGTGTCTATGAATTTGAAAAATTGAAAAATTAAAAAAGTTAAATCTGGCTTAAACATAACACATTTCCAAACACAGTTCTTAGCAGTTCATTAACAAACATAGTTTAGTAACAGATTTAAAAAAATATATATATATTTTTTTTTCAAAACATCATACGTATCAAGACAATAACATTCTGATTCTCCCCCTCAGACATTTGGCACCTAAGAAAACCTATAACATTATTACTTCATAACTTTAGCATGTCGGTGTAATCCCTCATTCGTCCAGGAGTGTTCCATTGTAGAAAAAGATTGACTACAACTGAATCTTTTTCTACAATTCATAACTTTAGATCACAAAGGGAAACATGGAGTCAGTTTAAATGCAAAATATAGCAATTTAAGGACTTTATCTTTGAATAAATTCACCATAGCTTGTCCCACGGAGAACAAAGAGCTTTTGGTTGCAAAGGAAAGTACCATGGAGCCATTTGCTGAGATAAGAGTCAATTGTACTCGTTATCATAGAGGTGTTTCCCAGGTCTCAGGGCCATAAAAGCAGAGTGTTGTTGCCTTTATGGTGATGGTTCACATTCTATCCAAACCCTTTCGCTTTGTTTTGCAACAGTGATGTGAGTACACAGTTGTTGTCATTATGTCCAGAATTTTTTTTTCGTTCAAAGATCTTTTGGGACGTTCATGTACTACACAAATGAAAAGATTGAATATTGAAAAAAAATCCTTTGGCTTGGAGAAACAGGACTTTACAGGTATTTACAAAAAGGAGTTCGTATAACCAAGAAATAAAAGATAAATTAACAATTTGGACAGCCACTCTACTAATTATATAAAAAATAAATGAAAAAGAGAGGGTCATTTTGTTTTGACTGATGAAGAATGGGAAAATAGACACACATCCCAGTGGAAAACCACAAAATCACATATTTGGAAAGAATTATTTTGGAAAAGTGCACCAAAACACACATACACTTTTTTGGTGCCTGGGAAAAAGGCCATCACAAAAAAAAGGATGACCCAAACTGCACCTAAAATCAAGAACTGGACGGACACTTTACCGGACATACGGAAATGGAAAAATCACACTTGGACTCAATTTGGAACTGAACAAATATAACAAGTTTTGGACCGGGTGGGATGCATATACTATTTGTCATCACTTTGTTTCTGTAAATGTTCTGTGCCACTTATGTCCTTTTTATTTTATCTATTGCTCTCTCGCTGTGTTCTGTTGAAAATTAAATTACAGCATGTCCTCCGCCAATTTTCATTGACCATTGGGCTTTGTAAATACTGGGCTCTAGTTTTGTCTTTCTGCGACTGTCTTCAACTAGAGATGACCGGGACTGACTAGGCATGACTCAGGATAAAAATGTGTCCTCAGCTCTAAACAAGAGAAACAGCTTTTGGCCACCCAGTACAAAAAGTACAAAAAAAGAGATCATCATTGATAAACTATCACACACATACATTATAATTCTACATTTCTTCTTTTTAAATTGCAATATTGCAGTTTAGTAGCATTAATCATAATATCAAGCAGCAGATTTTGTATTTGTTTTTTAATTCAATTTTTTGGCAAATGGCAACAGAAAAGTATTATTGAATAATTGCAATAGGGAAAAACTTTTTTCAAGATGGCGCTGCAGACTGTTTCCCTAGTGTTTTGATGCCCTTTGTTTTGTGTGTCAGCGTGTTCCTACACCCGTGAAGAGCTCTTATCAATCAGAACTACAACTCCTACGCATCTAGTCCCAGTTTTTTTAGCGTCTGCTGCAGAAGTAGTTCTTTTTTGGGCCAAAAGAGTGAGACGCCGCAGGAGGACGAGGAGAGTGAACCGGCGCGCTCGTGCACCTTCAGCAAGTCAGACCCGAACTGCGCCTTGCAGCTGGAGGGCTTCCGGCTGCTGCGCCGACAGACAAAGGGATTTCTCCGGCGTAAAACACAAGGCTGATGCGTTTCTCTTTTTGTAAACAACTCCTGGTGTTCAGATGTGACTGTGATCTCCAAGCACTGCTCTCCTGCTCTGGAATATCTTTTCATTAACTGCAAACCATTCTACTCTCCACGTGAGTTCACCTCATTCATTTAGGCCGCTGTTTACATTCCACGGACTGAGCTCATGGACCATATTCGGAGTGTGAAGAAGACCCTCTCGGACTCCTTGTTTATTACCCTGGGGGTTATAAACAAGGGATATCTGAGCCATGAACTACCAAAGTACAGACAATTTATTAAAGTTTCGACCAGAGAGCAGAACACGCTGGATCACTGTTACACAACAGTCAGTAAAGCCTTCCGCGCCGTGGCACGCACTGCTCTGGGCTTTTCAGATCACGCCATGGTTCACCTGATCCCCACGAACAGGCAGAGGCTGAAGCTCTTCAAACCTGCAGTGAGGAAAATCTAAGAAGTGGACCAATGAGGCAGTGGAGGAGCTACGTGCATGTTTGGCCATCACAGACTGGGAGGTTTTCAGAGCTGCACACGAGAGTTTGGATGAGTACACGGACACTGTGACGTCATACATTCTGTGAGGACAGCGTCATAGCAACACACACCAAAGTCACTTTCAACAATGACAAACCCTGGTTCACTCCAAAACTGAGGCAGTTAAGGCAGCAGAAGGAGGCAGCGCACAGGGCTGGAGACAGGGGGCGCTACAAAGATGCGAAGTATGGATTTAGCAAAGAGGTGTCGAGAGCTAGATCACAGTACAATACGCGTCTGAAGCAGCAGTTCTCTGACAACAACACCGCCTCTGGCTTCTCACCAACTACAAGTACAGAGCCCCCACGCTGCAGATGACCGGAAACTCTCCGAGGAACAGAATCAGAATCAGAATCAGAAAGAGTTTATTGCCATTGTCAATGAACAAAATTCAAAAACGTAGGAACTTGTCTCGGCCTTAAGGTGCAACATAAAACACTGAGCAATAATAAAAACAACATATATTCAATCAAAAAAGGGCATGCATTAGGAAACAATTTAAAATTACTGTACAATAAAAATAAAATAGGCATTTCTATGTACACAAGAGTTATAGTTAGATTTACAGTTTGAGTGCAGAAAGTGACAGTGCAGTGAGTGGTTGAATATTGCAATTAAAGTGACAGGTGTTTTGAAGTGTTCATGAGTCCAACGGCAGAGGGAAAGAAACTATTCTTGTGGCGGGAGGTTCTGGTCCGGATGGACCGTAGCCTCCTGCCTGAGGGGAGTGGTTCAAACAGACCATGTCCAGGGTGAGAAGGGTCAGCTGTGATCCGACCTGCTAGCGTCCCAGAGCCCTGGAGACGTACAGGTCCTGCAGAGATGGAAGTCTGCAGCCGATCACCTTCTCAGCAGAACGCACAATGCGCTGTAGTCTCTGTTTGTCCCTGGCTGTGGCTCCAGCGTACCACACGGTGATGGAGGAGGTGAGGATGGACTCAATGATGGCCGTGTAGAACTGCACCATCATCTGCGCTGGCAGCTTGGCTTTCCTCAGCTGCCGCAGAAAGTACATCCTCTTCTGGGCCTTCTTGATGAGGGAGCTGATGGTGGGCTCCCACTTGAGGTCCTGGGTGATGGTGGTGCCCAGGAAGCGGAAGGAGTCCACGGTGGTGAAGGGGGAGTCTGTCATGATGAGGGGGGGCTGGGGGGCTGTGGCTTTTCCTGAAGTCCACGATCATCTCCACTGTCTTCTGGGCGTTGAACTCCAGATTGTTTACCGCTGCACCAGGACACCAGCCGGTCCACCTCCCTCCTGTAGTCGGACTCATCCCCGTTCGAGATGAGCCCGATGAGGGTGGTGTCGTCCGCAAACTTGATGAGTTTTACGGAGTCGTGGCTGGAGGTGCAGCAGTTTGTGTACAGGGAGAAGAGCAGAGGGAAAAGTACACAGCCCTGAGGAGCTCCGGTGCTGATAGTCCGAGTGTCTGAGACATTCTTCCCCAGCCGCACGCACTGCCTCCGATCCGTCAGGAAGTCAGTGATCCACCTGCAGGTGGAGTCAGGCACGTTGAGCTGGGAGAGCTTGTCCTGGAGCAGAGCAGGGAGGATGGTGTTGAAAGCAGAGCTGAAGTCCACGAACAGGATCCTGGCGTAGGTTCCGCGGGGAGTCCAGATGCTGCAGGATGAAGTGGAGTGCCAGGTTGATGGTGTCGTCTACAGACCTGTTGGCTCTGTAGGCGAACTGCAGGGGGTCCAGCAGGGAGGAGGTGAAGGACTTGAGGTGGGGCAGGACCAGGCGTTCAAATGACTTCATGACTACAGACGTCAGCGCCACAGGCCTGTAGTCATTAAGTCCAGTGATCCGGGGCTTCTTGGGGACAGGGACAATGATGGCAGACTTGAAGCAGGCTGGGACATGGCATGACTCCAGGGAGGTGTTAAAAATGTCTGTGAAGACGGGGGTTAACTCTCCTGCGCAATGTCTTAATGTAGCGGCAGAGACGCCGTCTGGTCCAGCAGCTTTTCGGGGTTTGGATTTCCGAAATAGCCTGTGAACATCCTGTTCCTGAACTGAGAGGGTGGTGGGGGAGGTGGGGGTGACCAGGTTTGGGTTGGCGGAGGTGGCCACCGTGGGGGAGGGGGTGGTCACATCAAACCTGGAGTAGAAGGTGTTAAGTTGCTCAGCCAGTATAACAAAGAGCACAGAAAGGCCAGGGCATCCGTCTGCGGCGCCATCTTGGATCTATCTACTCAACATATTCTACTCTAGATTTGAGTTGATCCTCCCTGTTCTGCTCCAGGACAAGCTCTCCTAGCTCAATGTGCCTGATTCCACCTGCAGGTGGATCACTGACTTCCTGACGGATCGGAGGCAGTGCGTGCGTTTAAAAAAAATAACAAGTGCAACAATTTTAGTTAATTAATAGCATTTTTATCTGGGAAGCAGAGTTTGTTGTGTGAAAGAGCACAGAGAACCGCGAGTGTGACACGGAGCTAGTTACAGTAGTTACAGTTACAGCTCAAAACACCAACAAAACTCTGCTTCCCAATCGCACTTGTGAGTCAAGAACACGCTGCTCTCTCCTCTGTTGTGCCTTAGTTGCTGCAGGTCTGCGTGGAACAATCTCCATGTGAAACGAAAGCGCTGTTCCGTGAAAGTCGTTCCATGCGCTCCATGCACCGCGGAATCACGTGTTTTGAATTCCATCTATCCATCTTCTTCCGCATATCCGGGGCCAGGGACAACCAGACTTCCCCTCCCCAGACACTTCCTCCAAATCCTCCGGGGGGGATCCCGAGGCGTTCCAAGGTCAGCCGAGAGACATAGTCCCTCCAGCGTGTCCTGGGTCTTCCCAGGGGCCTTTTCCCGGTGGGACATGTCCGAAACACCTCCCCAGGGAGGCGCACAGGAGGCATCCGGAGCAGATGTAAATTAAACGAATCATCGAGGTAACAAAATAATAATCAAAGCTTATTTGTAATCAATTTACTCGAGTAATCGTTGCAGCCCTAGATCATAACATTAAATGTTGATAAGATGACATTTCTACATGGCGCATGGAGACAATGCTAGGTGTAAACAGCTGAGTACTCACTTGGCATAGGCCTTCTCCAGCAGCGAGCTCCAGAACTCGTGTCTCTCTGGGGAGCTCAGGTAGATGAGTTTGTTGTCCTGTGTGGGCAGCAGGTCGTCCACTTGCACCTCCACCCACTCGCCATACTGCCAGAACTAAGAAAACATCATTCATTTAAAAGCTCTTTTTCCTTATACAGTACAATTACATGGCTATAAATGTACAAGTACAAGTACTACTGCCAAAATTGTACTGATGTAAAAAGACAAGGATTGCATGATAAAAACTGAAAGTACTTTCAGTTACAAGTTACATTAAAACATCATTTCGTAACATTTTAGAGCAGTCTTTTATACAAAATGTATTCCCCGAGTTTGGTCCAATCAAAGCAGGTGATACAGTGCTGTTCTGTGTGCTTGTAAAAAAAGGAAGAGAGACAGAGGTGACATAGGTATGATTGGGGACTGTTCTCATTTAATTTGACATTAAATACATGTTAAGTATACATTTAAAATATATTATTTATATAATGTATATACTAGACACATTTTTGAGTGACTGTAGTGATGATTTGAAGAGCCAGAGTCTGGATTGGAACTAGCCTAGGATTCAAAGGCATCTTTTGCTGTCCGTTAATGAATCCTGTCTCATCATTGTGGATTAAGTTTGGGAGTATTTGTTCTCTTTTGGACATAATTGAGGTGTATATATACGATAGTCCATTCAGAATAGAAATGGGTCTGTATGAGGAACAATCCAATTGGTCTTTCCCTTCTTTTAGAGATATGATGACCTCTTTCCAACTCTGAGGGGTCTGAGTTTTCTTAAGTGCACAGTTAAAAGTTGTTGAAAGTAAAGAGTGTTCCTTTTAAAGTCTTATACCTTTCTACCACTCTGAGGTGAACCCATCACACCCCGGAGATTTATTGTTCTTTAATCATTTGATTGGACCTTATATTTCCAAAACTGTTATTTCAGCTCCTTTTTTTTATTTAGCTCTATATCTTTAAAATAACGGCTAATGGTTTGGCGAGACTAACGGCTTGAAAAGCAGAAAAGCTAGCATGGGATGGAGAGAGTGTGGAGATGTCAGGGGGGGGGGAGTAATTGATTGGGTAATCAATCGATGAAAGTTTTGCTACTGCTGAATCTAAAGGTAGTAGAGGAAAACGGAAAAAAGCCTCAAACCGTTCCAGTTCAGAAAGTTCTGGCAGTGGGAAGAAGGAGGAAACTTCTAATGAGCGTACAGAATGTACGGTGATCATAAAACTTTCCCAAGAAAATGCATTCTTTAGTGAGTGGAATCCAATAACAATAGCATTGAAGGCATTGGGTGAACTCAAACATGCGACAGCTCTTAGAACTGGCTCGTTGGATGGAAAGAAGGTTATTCTTTCAGATGCTGAAAGAAACATGGTCAGAGGAATTATCACAGGCGTCCCAACGATGGTGACCGTGGATGAAATAAAGAAGAAGTTAACTGGAGCTAAGGTTGAGGACGCCAAACGATTGAAAACAACCTGGTGTGGAGAAATATGTGACAGCCTGTCAATAATGTTAAAATTAGATGGAAAATGTCTTCTTACTAAAGTGTCCACCCCCACTACACTGCTTCAAGTGCCAGCATTTTGGTCATGCAGCAGCAGTCTGCAAAGGGAAGCAAAGATGTGGTAAATGTGCTGGAGATCACGAGTATGGGAACTATGATGAAGGAGCAAAACTGAAATGTAACTGTAGGGGAGAACATAGCACAGGGGATGTGAAGTTAGCAAAAGGGCTGCTGAGGTGCAAAACATTAAAGTCTCTCAAGGTATATCGTATGCTGATGCACCCAAGACAAGAGGTGAAAGTAGATACAGTGAGAGATGCCCACGTTACTTACAGCCAGTGTGCGGCTTCCAAGTGTGGGGCTTCCAAGTGTGGGGCTTTCAAGTGTGAAGCTTCCAAGTCTACTGAGGATACCTTGGTTGTGAATAGGAAGGATTTTGTACTCTTTATGGTGGCCTGGTGGCCATTATTAACTGTGCTGCTCAAACTCAAAAGAGAACTGAAAGGATCAGGATCATTGTTAAAACTGCAGAAAATTATCTTGGAACAAAAGATCTTAATTGGGCAGAAATAGAAAACACACTGAATGAGTATCAGAGTAAAGAAATTCCCCATTCGCTGTCATGTTCTGGTGGTTCTTAATGGCAGCTATTGTGTTGCAATGGAATGCCCGAAGTCTTCTTGCTAATGGACAAGAGTTTAAGCATTTTTTTTCTACTTTACAAGACACACCTCATGATATTTGTATACAGGAGACTTGGTTACAACCTATGTGGGATTTTATAATACAAGGATACACAAGTGTAAGGAATGACAGCAAGCAAGGTCCTGGTGGAGGTGTAGCTATGTTTATTCCAAATGGTCTCAATTACATTGTTGTCAACGTGAGTAAAATGCTAGACGCTCTGGCTATTAGAATGTGATTTAGTAATGATGTTGTCACTGTTGTCACTGAACCCGATATAATATTGTGAACAATACAGAAAGTACAATTAATCTTACTCTAATGTCGAATGAGATAGTGGGCATTAGTAGTTGGGAAGTTTGGGAAGCGACTAGGGAAAACCATGGAACGCATGATTATCGAACGGTTGAATTACTTCTTGGAGAGTCAGAATTGGCTTTCCACTCACCAAAGTGGCTTCCGCAAGGGCAAAAATACCATGGATTCTGTATTATGTTTAGAATCGGAAATCCAAAAAGCCAAGACTTAACAGAGAAATAGTTATTGCTGTATTCTTTGATGTGGAGAAAGCATACGATATGGGTTGAAAGGAAGGGCTTCTTATTAAGTTGCGTAATGTTGGTGTGAAGGGAAAGATGTTAAAGTGGGTAAGGAGTTTCTTGTCTGGCCGACAAATTCAAACCAGAGTAGGCACAGTTTACTCTGTGGTACATGAGGTAGCAAATGGCAACCCACAAGGAAGTGTGTGCAGCCCTATTTTGTTCAATGTTATGATTACGGGTTAGGGGCATGACGTTTAAAGATGTAGATCACTCTATTGGAAGAGGCTGTTATGCAGACGATGGTACATTGTGGGTGAGAGGTAGACATTCTCAATTTATTGTGAAGAAAATACAAAGAGCAATAAAGCAGGTTGAGCAGTGGACACTGAATTGGGGATTTAAGTTGTCTGTACAGAAATCTCAAGTGATTTGTTTTTATAATCAGGAATAAGGCTGTCTCTCTAAAATCATATGGGCAAGTACTTGAACAGTTCTGGGAAGTGAGATTCTTAGGAGTCTCACTTTGATAAAAAGCTTAACTGACAACAGCACATTGATAAGATTAAAAATAGACACAAAAAGTGAATAATCTGCTACGTTGTCTATCTGGCCAGGATTGGGGAGTTAGCAGAAGGTCGCTTCTGAATATTTACTGGGCTATTATGAAAAATACTATTGATTATGGCTGTATTGCTTACATGTCTTCAGCTGAAACCAATTTAAATTAACTTGATGTAGAGCAAGCCCAATCATTAATAAGTATTCTGATGATGGGTTTATTTATTCGGATGGATCTAAAGATCCAACGAGTGGGCGAACAGGCGCTGCTTTTTTCATACCTGACCTTGAGATAGCGGTTAAGAAGAGGTTAACAGATCATCTGTCTTCACCACAGAACCCATAACAATACGATTAGCGATGGAATGGGCTGAATCTACTTAGCAGTGTCACAACATTGTGATGACAGTCTCTCTGCACTGCAATGCATTAAATCTGGAAAATCTGATTGTAGACAGGATATTCTATATAGTATATTCTATCTGATTCACTCTCTGTCCAGGAAAGGTGTGAAGGATAATAATGAAATGGCTGATTTGCTGGCTAAAAATTCCTTAAAACTTCCATCAATTGATGTGATAGTTGAAATAAGTAAATCTGAAGTCAAACCTATTATTAAGAGTAATGTATCGTATTTTCGGGCTATAGCGCATTTCTGAATAAAAGCCACTCCAACCAAATTTACAAAGAAAAAAACAATTGTACATATACAGGCCGCAACTGTCAATAAGCTGCCAGTTGTCTTTTAAACAGGGGGTCTTGCGGTGCACCTGCGGTCCGCTGTGCTGCGGGTCTAATTAGACTAATTTCTCAGTGAATAAGAGTTGGATTGTAATAAAACACACAGCATTTTGAAGCGTAACAGATAGAAAACACATCTGAGCTGTCTGATCTGTCCTTGATTACTCTGTGAGCTGATTTACCTGGCTGTCTTCTCATCAGGTTCATCTGCTGATCTTGTGCTTAGCGAATGAGTGTTACGTTGTAAAATGAGATATTTATACAGAAATATGGTCCACGGTAGTAATGCACGGGTCAGGTCTGGCCAAGAAAGTCGTTTCGCCACGTGGAGATTCACTTTCCCGTTAGATTAATTTCTCCATGAATATGAGTCTGACTGTAAAACACACAGCATTTTGAAGCTTAAGATACAGAGAAGATGACGTGTCCCCTGGACAGTGACCACTGTCGTCTTCTTCTACAGTGTGTCGAACGCTTGCACTTCCTGCTAATGCCCCCCGATGGCCGTTAGCCAGTAAAAATCTATGAATTAGACGCACTGTTGTATGAGTGGCAGGGTTCAAAGCTTGGGAAAAAAGTAGCGGTTTAAAGTACCAAAAGTACGGTAAATAAACTTTGGCAAGATTATTGGAATCATTGTGATAATGGACGGTATCTCTATCAGATACAAAGTAGTGTTGCTCCATACAGATCCATTTGCAGAAACACAGGGGAAGCGAGAGCTCAATAATTCACTAACTAGGATAGGAAAACTATCCTACGGGTTTATGTAATCACTGTCAAGAACCAGAAACTGTCACTTTACAGCATATGAATGAGAAAGAACTGAATTAGTTTTATGGTTTCAAAATAAAAAACAGGAATTCAACCTGCTGAATCTTCTTACAATCCAGTCACAAAAATCATGTAAGGCTATAGTTGCTTACTTATATAACACAGGATTAATTGAAAGATTATACCGTTAAGAGCGTCTTTCTAGTGTTACACTACAATCTCCTTTTAGTATTATGGCTTCGGTTGATCTCATGTCCGCATGCAATGCAAGTAGCGGTAAATGCACCTTTTCAGTTGACTGCCAACCGCCATTAAAAGTAACACAACAACAACAACAACAACAAGCTCGGGTTGGCGGGCCGAAATATGGGAGGATGACGATAACTGTGAATTTGAGAGTTATGGTGAGATACATGGGGCAATACAACTATTGGGCAGTTAAGAGAAACGCAGATACAGGTGTGTGTGTGCGTGTTTGTGTTGGCGCAGTGGCGCAGTGGCATCCCCTCGCTGGCTGACGAAGCTACTTCGTCACAGTGGTTTACAATCAGGTCCATATATCTGTATTAAAGGTGATATCACTCCCTGCTGCAGCACACACATCCAACAGGGAAAAAAGTCTTCAATTGCTTTAATCAGTACATATCGGTCTTGACATTCAAAACTCTGTTCAAAAGCTATTCGGTTTGAAATTAACATTGCAACTCACTCATATGTTTTTTCCCCTGTATGATGCATGACACGACTTTCCATAACAACATTTGTTTTGTTTTTGATGCTCAATGTTGTTCAAATGGGTCGTTTGTAAAAATATAATGTCTATTCTTTCTTTTCTGATTTTTGTTAAAAAATTGTATTACTAAATTGGGTTCAATATGTTGATAACGTTAAAGAATGCCACTTATAAAACGTCCGATGCCAATGGGTTGAATGTATTTATTTTGCCATTAATAAAATTGTCTTGGTCCCGTAGCTTTAGCAGGCCTGTGTTTTCCTTGTCCACTCATTTCTTGTTTGTCTTTTCTGGGATTATGTGGGTCAAACTATACTTTGGGGAGGTGGTGTATCTAGTTCTTTTCGGGGGAATGGATTTCACCAGGAATGGACTTCAGTCCACTTTTTGATCATCTGTATGATCAGGTTTTTGGTTTGGTGATTGTTTTCAGCATGAACCCTTTTGTTTTTTTGCGTTTGCGTTTTTCCTTCGCGTTCCTCTCTTCCTCTCGCTTCAAACAGGCAGGAGCTCAACACCCGCTGCCCGCGCATCACTGTGCGCAGCAGATCAGATTGTGACGCGTGATGTGTTGTAATTTGACTACATAAGAAATAAGCGCAGTGCTGACTGACGAGAGGGACGTAAAGGTTTTTGTAATTTATCTTGTTTTGGCACTTTGGCAAGAAGGAACAGTAGGGAGCATTAAAATACAAATTAGTAAAGATAACTATTACGTTTACATTTTCAATTAAATAGAGAACGTACATTTTAACTTGTTTGTTTACAATTATATCACTGTCGTATTTGTAGCCTGCTGATGGTAGGTCAGTTTGTACTTGACCCCTGATAATGGGCCGTGGAAACCAACTGAGATGGGCCTATTGTTCGCTGATTTTGGCACCCTCCTCATCGAGTACCTGATTAGCATCCAAATGCCTCGGGCGTCTCCAGGGTTTCAGCAAACCATTATAAACAACCGGAAGGTTGAATCTTAAACCTCCATTACGATTTTAACAAAGATTGCCTCCTTAACTCCCCTTTCAAACTATCTTTTCTCCCTGCTCAGGATCTCTACCTCACTGTCTTCAATACAGTGTGTAGAAAAAGATTCAGTTGTAGTAATTTGGACTCTGTTTTAGAAAAACTGTCTTCACTCTATTGAAGACAGTGAGGTGGAGATCCTGCGCAGGAGAAAAGATGGTTTGAAAGAGGAGTTAAGAAGGCCATCTTTGTTAAAAAAGAGAATCCTTCCTTAAATCGTAATGGAGGTTTAAGATTCAACCTTCCAGTTGTTTATAATGGTTTGTTGAAACCCTGGAGACGCCCGAGGCATTCTGATGCTAATAAAGGGACTCAGGGAGGAGGGAGCCATGAGTCAGTGAAACAATAGGCCCAATCCAGTTGGTTTCGATGGCCCATTATCAGGGGTTGCGCCCTGTGGGCAGGGCTTTCAGAGTAGTGGATATAAACATGAGTTCTCAGACTTATTTCACTGATTGAGAATGACTCTTGGTGAGAGTCGAAACGTTTTGTTTTCTAAAACAGAGTCCAGATGACTACAATGAATATTTTTCTACAATGGCAACCCTCTGGACGAATGAAGGTATTACACCGACATAAAACGAGAAGAGTGCAATAGAATGTCATTGCACAGCTTAAACAAAACTGTCCATGTTTAGTCCTGTCCATGTTTTAGTCCTGACTCTGGCAACAGCTGGAGGCCGTGTCCATGTTTTAGTGCTGACTCTGGCACCAGCGGGAGGCCGGAACCATGTTTAGTCCCCACTCTGAGACAAGCCAGGAGGCTGGGTCCCTGAGGCTTCCTTTCGGAGTCCGAGATGGTTCATATGGCACTAACATGTCCGAGATGTACTATGGCAGGTTCTGGATGTATGCACTATTTTACAGTCGTTTGGAGGACAGTGGCCCAGTCTCATAAAAAAAAAAAAAAAAAGACCTCCAGCCATGTCATCCCGCCTATCCTCCCGCGCTGGCTCCCGCCTTCTTTCCCGCCTCTCTTTCCCGCACTCTCTGCCCGCCTCTCTTCCCGCCTCTCTTCCGCCTTTCTTCCCGCCTCTTTTCCAGCTCTCCTCATAGCCTCCTCATGCTCTCCTCATGCTCTCCTCCTGCCTCTCCTCCTGCTCTTAGCCTGTCCTCCAATGGTGGTTTAAGCCTCCACAGTAAACATAGTAAAGTTACCCTGAAGGTGACAGAAGCCAGTCGTAGTGCTGCTGGAAGTCCTGTCCTGAATGAAACCACCTTCTGGAAGAGCGTTTGTGGTCCACAGACAAAGAAGCGATGGCCGCCAACAGCCAGCAGTCATCTTGAGAAGCACAACAGAGAATACTTAGAAAAGTTAAATAAATAAGTAACACAAATAGTACCTCTGTGCTTTCCATTCAGAGCATGACTTGAAAGAACACATAGTATGGCTTTTTCCAGATAATTGTCAAATGTCAATGTCAAAGTTTCATTTCTAAAGAACACTTACAACTTTAAAAGCCCAGAAGTGCAATAAAATAAATAGGCGACAGATAAAATACAATCGATTTACAATTACACATGAAAGTTAATAAAAATAATGACTCAGCTCAAGTTCATGTCAAAAGTCCAGAGAGAAAATGAAGGTTTTAATAAAGATTTCAATTGTGCTAAGTGTCTCAGCAGCTCGAACATGCAGCTCTAACATGCAGCCTTCTAACATGCAGAGGCTGTTCCAGAGCCTGGGCCCCGCCACAGAGAAAGCTCGTCCCCTCTGCCTTCTTAGCTTTGACCTGGCACATCCAGGAGGAGCTGAGGACCGCATGGTACGAGCAGGAAAAATGGTGGGAAGATAACTCCTGAAAAAAACAAGGAGCCAGAACATTTAAAGACTTAAAAAGCCATGAGCAACATTTTAAATGTGATTCTCTGGGAACTGAAAAGCCAAAGCAGTGATGCCAGGACTGGAGTCATGTTGTGGTGACGCCTTGTACCTGTGCCAGTGCAGTGATGCAGGACTGGAGTCATGTTTGGTGACGCCTTGTACCTGTGCCAGTGCAGTGGTCGCCAGGACTGGAGTCATGTGTTGGTGCGCCTTGTACCTGTGCAGTGCAGTGAATGCCAGGACTGGAGTCATGTGTTGGTGACGCCTTTACCTGTGCCAGTGCAGTGATGCCAGGACTGGAGTCATGTGTTGTGTGACGCCTTGTACCTGTGCAGTGCAGTGATGCCAGGACTGGAGTCATGTGTTGGTGAGCCTGCAGTGATGCCAGGACTGGAGTCATGTGTTTGGTGACGCCTTGAGTGCCAGTGCAGTGATGCAGGACTGGGAGTCATGTGTGAGGTGACGCCTTGTACCTGTGCCAGTGCATGATGCGCAGGACTGGAGTCATGTGTTGGGAGCGCTAGTCTACTGTGCCAATGAAGTGATGCCAGCGACTGGAGTCATTGGTGTGAGTGACGCCTTGAACTGGCAGGCAAGTGAATGCCAGGACTGGATCATGTGTTGGTGACCGCCTTGACCTGTGCCCAGTGCAATGTGATGCCAAGGCACTGAGAGTCATGTTGTGCTGACGCTTGAACCTTGTGAAGCAGTCGGGCCGGAGCCTGCGTTTCTTGCAACTAATGCAGCATGTTTTTCACAAGAGGTATCAGGAGACATAATAATAGAGACTTTCACAGTATTTTGAGCGTGATGTAATGAATGACGGTCCTTGGCAGGCAAGTATAACGGTTTCACTTCAAGCCAGTAACCTCAGCTGAAAAAGCTGGTTTTGACCACTGCACTGACATGTATTGTCGCGGCATCAGAGGACAGCTCCAGCAGCACACACCAAGATTTCTTTCACAAATGGGAGGTTAAAAGAAGACAGAGACCACAGAACACTGCCTCCCCCCCTAAATATCTGAATCCACCAAAAACCAATCACCAAAAAACAAGGACTTAAATAACACAAGGATAAAATAAACACAATAGAACAGAACAAGACCAGAGAGGAAAACAATAAGAGACAATAGTCAAAACCAATACAACATCAAATGGAAAAAAAGAAAAAAAAACAAGGCACAAAACAAACCTCAACATTCCCATTTAGTCCACAGTCCCACAAAATTGTCCCCCTCTCAAATCAAGTTCCGAATGTATTTTTTTCTCATTTTGCCGAATGTCCAGTGCAAGGAAAGCAAGGCAAGTTTATCTGTAGAGCACAATGTGTACACAAGGCAATTCAAAGTGCTTCCACACACACAGCAGAAAAAAATGCATTCAAATCTGTGACGGAGCCAGTCCTTCTCCGTTTGAACAAGCGTGGGGCCCGTTCATGCCCGCGGGCACAAACCAACACACACTCGTCCATTCCCCGCTTTCCCTGCTGTTTCATTCATTCGCATCACACCGCATCATTGACGTAGTTTCCCGCACTCCTCCGACACAAATTCGCTAAGGGCGCACACTTCAAATGAAGCCCTGCTACGAGGCTTTTGTTAGTTTGCTAAAAAATACGCGACCTTGGTCAGTGTAGCGTCACTTTCAAATAAAAGAGCACAATGCCATGTCATGGGTGTCAGTCAGTGTCAGATATTGGAAAGAGATAGAATAACAGTTCGGTTTAGTATTTCAGGCTTATTACTCAGTTTGTATGCTTTAATATAAAGCGCTATAAGGATTGTATGAAGTCTGGACGAGGCGGCCAAGCGTTGTTGAAGTAAACGCTTTGCCTCATAATCCGTGGCAGTGCCTGGGACAGCTCAAAATGAATCATTTGTTTGGGTTGGAGATGGTTTGACGTTAAAAAGTTTCTCAATTAAAATCATGTTGAATTTCCCTTGTCACATCGTTGTGATCAATGAAATCTTGCAATTTTTAAGTACAATATAAAAAATACCTTCCTTAAATGTCTGTGCGGCTGACTAGTGAAGCATCCGTCTCGGGAGCAAGAGAATGTGAACTTGAGGCCTGATCGGGCCTTGCTGTTGTACCATGTGACCCTATCTGTTGTTATGGAATAAATGTGCATCATCGGGTAGATGATTTATATTTTGTGTAATGGTGTTATTTTCTCAATTACATATGAATAATTGGTTTGTGACACTGTCCATTTTTGACAAGATTGCGTAGGTGGAGGAAATTAAACATCTTTTGAGGCATTAACTTATGTATCGATACAATTGGCTAAAAGCCTCAAATGGTTCATGGGGCTTCATTTGGCCATCATTAGTGGCACATGTGCGCCGTTAGGGTCATTCTAATAATCATACACGCAGCTGCCGCGCACCCATTTTGGCTTGCAGCCCATTGCAGCCTTGCTGCTCCTCCCAGATGCGGCGCGTTGGACGAACCGCAGCACACGTCTTTCGGGTAGGTTTAAATAGCTCGGCGCTGTTCGCGCGTGTTTGCACCATGTGGACAGGCATGATGCAACCACAGTTTTACGCCTTTCTTTTGTGTTCTTTTGAACATTAATATGTAATTAATGAGCTCTTGCTTTGTTTGGGAAGATGCCACACATGTTTGTTATAACATTTATTTGGGTTTTTTTATTATCTGTGTATTTTGCTCAGTGGAGGGGCAAGTGAAGGATAAATGGAGCCGCTCTTGGCGTCAGGCCGTGTCACCGGTTACAGTGCAGGTAACAAGGGTGCTGAGAGAGAGGGACTGGATAGGTAAAGTTGAACTCTCAACATGGAGTCTGTAAATGAAAGCATAGGGATTTTGGACATTGCTCTTCCTCACTGTAGATTTTGCCACCATTTTTTGCACTTTGGAGTTTGGCACAATAAATCCACCTGAGCACTTGGAATTCGACTTTGCCTATTTTAATAAAGAGAGCCCCCGCTACAAAGACAAATGAAAGAAAATCACAAACAACAGTAAAACATAAAAGAGCAAGAGTACAGTACAAAGAAAAATCCTTTTCAGTCATCATTGCACAGCTAAGCAAAACAGTTTTTAGTTTAGATTTGAACATTGCCAGAGTAGAACCTGTCTCAACATCCTCAGGAAGACTGTTCCAGATTTTAGCTGCATAAAACTGAAACACAGATTCCCATGTGTTTAGTCCTGACTTTGGCACCAGCAGGGAGGAGCCCGGTCCCTGAGGTCCTCAGAGTCCGAGATATGGTACACTGAATTAAACAATTCACTTTTGAGAATATACAACTCTGTCCTATGTGTTTTATTTTATTCCTTGATAATCGTTAGAAAGAGAAATTCCACAGCACATGTTAGCTTCGTTAGCTTGTGAGCGGGTGTTTTCACCCGGAGCATGCACCGTCAGCTTTGTTTGTTTTGTTCCTTGTTGTGCATTACCGTAGTACCAGTCTTTTGTTTTCCTGTTTGGTCATCTCTTGCTCCTCGTTTCTTGGCAACATTGGCAATGGCAGAGCGAAGAAGCGGCTTACTCTGACATCATACCAAAAGTCAAATTTTTTTATGTTCTAAGTTGTTTAAATTGATTTCTTGTAGGTATATAATATCAATGTTTTCTTTCTCATCTTCGTCAATATCTTTGACCACTTATTTTTGGACACAATATGTCATTAACATTGAAAGATGCTATTCGTAACCTTTCAGATGACATTGTATTAACCATGTTGTAATTCTTGTAAATCTGCTTTTGTTACACAGCTCTCTGTTTGAACACAACACACAAACACAAGGACCACAACAACAGAACACAATAGAAACAAATTGCAAAAAAAGAGCACATGCCAAAAAGTGCAAATATCTTACAATCTGAGCCAAAAAGAGATCAGAGCTTAGAGGGAAAACTATTTCCTAGGTAAAAAAGGCCCTTGGGTATGATTGATATATCTTTCACATGGACAAACCAAAATTGGAACATACTGGCCCCCATTGGGCAAATCAGGATCAGGAATCAGGAATCAGGATATATTTATTGCCATTGTCAATGAACAAATTCACAACATAGGAACGTGACTTGATGACAGATGCGACATGAGAGACATGCATAAAGAGCACCGGCCACCGGGGCGGCTCGCTTTCGCGCAGCGCCTACTCGGGTACTTGAACTCTTAGAAAATGAAAAAGCAGTTCAGCAATAAGCATACAATGATAAACAACACATATTGAGTTCATTACACGAGGTCAACGTGATGGATATTTTCAGTGGATATTGGGGAGGGGCCACAAACAAGATACCACAAAGATTAGTATGTGGGCACTCGTGGCTGCGCAGGTACTACAGTGAAAGTGTCCATGGGCTCAAGTATTTCTAGGTTCTTCGGTGTACACTACTGCTTGTCCCTGTGTGCGCTAGTCGATCCTCTGTCTCCACGTTAAGCCGTATGCCTCTGTCCTAGCTCACTGTAGCGCCTCCTTCCCACGCCCTGCCTGTACCTGAGGGCAGAGTAGTCTAGAAATAGACGTGGAGGATGATCTCCATGTACAGCCTACCTGGCAGGTGGCTGCGTAACAGAGACTGTCCTGAAATATAGAGCTACTACTCCTGTAACACCTTTGTTAGTGCATATCAAGGCCTTAGCCTGATATATACGCATGTACCATGTAGTCTCTCAACATCCGTTCCTGCGTTAGCCTCTGTCTCTTGGGCGATGGATGAGCCTATGCAATCTTGTCTCGGGTTCCATACTCCCTGTGCTGGAAACAAGCACTACGTAGAATAGCTTTCGCCTATTGCCTTACCTTGCATTGGGCCCCACCGTGTTTAGCTGTGACATCTCGCCTATTGTTAGGTCGCTAACATAGGCAGAGTGTGTCCTGAGTTCAACGGATCAGTGTAGCTTGCGCCTGTAGCTACTCTAGCCGTGCCTGGGGCCCTTCAACGATCTGCGTCGGTTGAGCGAAATGTCCTTTTGATTCTGTCTCACATCATGGTTGATAGTCCAGGTCCTAAACCTTCGTCTCTATGACGTTGTGTCATGAGTGAATGGAATCTGTCCTCATCAGCCAATACATATTAGATTCAGATACCGCCGACGCGACTCTCTCCGAGCTCAATTAGGAGGAATCCTGCTATCATGAACATCAGCAACTACACCAGTTGAGGTTCCTCAGGAGAAGCAGGCTTGAGGGTGAGTTTCTAGGTCGATGCAACTAGGAACCTAGCCCTAGCTTTTGTGGAAGTCTAGATTACCCCGTATTTCGTGACGAGCCAGAACCCATACGTGTGGGAGCCGTTCCACGTCAGGGACAGATTGCTTATTCTTTGGGGTAACGCAACCCTCTGGGGTTAGGGAGGCTTTAGTCTCATCGGGATACATTTGGAGCTATCATACACCACATGTCTATTCGAGGCCAGCATAGACAACATCTTTCGGGCGCAGCTTAGAACCCTATTTGGCTAGCGTGAGAACGACACCTTTGCGCGGGGTGATTACGACAAGTCGCTCTTCTCGGGGAGGAACTCTCTTTTGAGAGGAAGCATAATGAGCAGAACCTCCATATAGAGAGAGAACTAACGAACGACGTCTAGTTAGGAGGGCTCAGAGTAGCAGCAGCAGCGGCGCATATGCGAGCGGAGACCTACCTTTCTTGACACTGGACGGAGAGAAGGAGGTCAGGTTTGGAGTGCGTTATGAAACCTACTTGCAAGTTCCAGGGAATCCCTTTCTTGATAAAGAAAATCTATGGGGCTAAAGTAAGCTAGACCATTTGTAATTATGTAACACGCGGCTCGAGAGTGAAGTACTTTCAGATCGAATCTCCATTTCATATATTGAGCGGGACATGTGTTTGTCAGGGAAGAATACAACATCATAGCAGAATCCGAGATGTCACGAAACAAACGCTCACAAAGTCAGTTGGATGTATTGACACAACGATGACGTAGTGAGAGCGACCTCGGGCCCAGGACTTAGACTAGAGACTGCGCGGATTAGAGGGACGCGAGGACAGGAGGTTACATGCTGTCTCCAGTGAAATGGCGCCTTAGGACTCTGTCTTTTGTGTTGCATATGAGCACGAACAGCATATTGTCGGAATCTTCGCTCAGGGTGTATATCGCTCTCATTGTTGCCCTGCTAGGTATACTGGTCTGTTGTGAGGCCGATTTAGGGGCAGAGTGGAAGATGCGCCGAGTATTGCATCGCTATCTTGATTCCCGCAGCTTTTGCTGTGTGGAATTGGATTATTTTAGGGGCTGCAGGTCTCATGCGTGGACGCATGACCAGAAGCATACACATACATGCCACATCGCTGTGCATGTCTCTTATAATGATCCGGAAACTTTGCGGATGATCGCGCCGCTAATTACATTGGCGCCCTCAGTTCTCCAGGTCATCTAGTTTATTCTGTCAATGTAGCAATCGCCCTGTGATTTGTCAATTCCTGGTCTACTTGCTGGCTCTTCACGTTTGGTGTGTAGAAGCAAGTATGACGGTGTGTCAAGTTACGGGGACCCTCTCCCGCTTCGCTCTCGACCCCACTGCAGGCGGGTTCCCATTCTTGGCTGTCTTGAAGATTATGCTTTTCGCCCGCTTCCATTGCTGCGAATCGTGTTTCCTGTTGCGTTGAAGATTTACGTTCTCTCTCCGGGGCGTTTAGTGAGTGTATGCGAGTCCAGGGAAGTGTCGTCTCAGCCCTGGTTGTTTCTCTTACTTGCTTGTACTTGATATGGGCCCAGTTCGAGACCGAGCAGCGTGTCGTTTTCAAACACTATCGCCACGGCATGTCTGGGCCGCCCCAAATGAGAACGCCACCGAAAGACTCGCATGCACATAGGAAGTCTCTGCTTCTGGCCTGAAGCGCTGTGAGTAACGACTTGTGATAGTGGTGTGGGTCGCATTTAAGCTGTCAATATCAGTGAGATAGCTCGTACATAAGTGTGAGTAGCGTGATGGTGCAAACTGTAGACGTGTGTGTAAGTGTGAATAGTGTGGTGAACTAAGATGGGTGAGTACAGTGTGGGCATAGAAAAATCATGTGATGGTGAGTCTAAGTGTGTGTGATTTAGTGTGGTGAGTTGTGTCGTTATGGCATGTGTTAAGTGTCAGATAGGTTTGGAGATAAGTTGTGTGAATAGAGCTTGGGGTGGTTGAATAATTGTGACTTGTAGATCAAAAGGTCCGATAGAAATTGGGAGGCTGATTCGAAGTGAAGTGCGTGGAACGCATGGTGTGCTAGTAGAGGTGTCGTCGGACATGTTAAGATTTGGTACTGATCATTAGAGTGGTAGTAGTGAGCTGGTAGAGATAATGAAATATCATTGTGTGCATAAGTTGTTGAATTGACTCGTCGATAGTGAATAGTGTAGAGCTTAAGTGTTCGTTCTTGCTCTGGAGATGTTGTGTTGTATTATTGCTGGAATAATGTCTGGTTTTGTTAGAACTTTAGGTTCGCTTGCGTAAGTGTCGCGGGTAGATTAGGTGGTTGTTGATGTATGATCGTGTGATTCAAGTGCTGTAAAGTGTTTTGTGCCAGAGGGTTGAGGTGATGCGTGAAGTGAGTGGGGGTGTGGCGTGAAGTATAAGTGTGTGTGAAAAGTGTTGCCCTGTGAGAGATGTGAGTTAAGTTGTATATGGCATAGCTCTGAAAATAGAAGTTCGCTCGATGATAAGTAGTTGTGTACTCGAGTGTTAGATATAGTACTGTTAGTGTATTACAGTGTGGAGTCATTGTGTGTTGTTGTATAGGTTGTTTGGTATAGTTATAAAGTGTGTAAGCAGATGTGTGTTGAATAAGTTGTAGATGCTTATAGTGTCATTCGTAATTGTAGGTGTTGTGATTTAAGGCATGATAATTAAAGTCGTCTGATTCATGATAGTGTGTGTAGAATTCAAGTGTGATTTGGTGTAGTTGTATGTATGTGTCGATTTCCTTATTAGGGAAATATATAGGTTGTGTTATAAAGTGTGACGATTTATTGTATTATTGATTTAAATAATGTGTGAGTATATCAGGTGTTGAGATAGTTTTGATAAGTGATAGAGACGGGTGTAATATAAGGTGTGAATACTAGGTTGTGATAATAAGGCGTGGAATAGTTAGTGAAGATGCTGGTATACATTGCCGGCATCGCATGTTCAGTGCTCAGAGTATAGATGACATATGAGCTCTGCAATATTAGACGTGTATATTGCGTATGTATACTTTAGTGTCGATAGGGTAGATAGCATTATCGTCTCGGTGTAAATATAGAAGTGTGAATTAGGGATGTTGATAATAAGTGATGTACAATTGACAGGAGAATCAAGGTCGTTGTATTACGCTTTGTGTTATATCATCGTGGTGAGTGAATGAGTAGCGCTGTGGTCTGTTAATTCTACGTTGTCGCAATAGTGTCGTGAATCAAGATATTGATGGGCTGCTACTTTAGCAAGTGAGTAGAGACATGAGAGAGGCTTGTCGCTAGCATTAGAGTGGTGTGAATCATGAGTGATGGACCGATATAGCGTTGTGAAATCATGTATGTATATAATCAGTTGTGAGATTAGTTGTGTGATAAAATAAGTAGCGCTGATAGTCCGCATAACTTTTTGTGGTGCATTCTATGTGTGTATACAAATAAAAGCACATGTTATTAACCAGCATGTGTTAGATTCTTAGACTGTTGGAAATTCTACAGTGTTGCACTTTGGTGGTTGGTTGGATTAAGAAGAAGTGTGCGAGATTTCGCGGTGTGCGCTATAGGATGTGTCTCCCGGCAATATGAAGAAGTCGTAGAATTAGGTGTGAATACGCTTTGTGAGTATGTAGATGCAGTTTGTGTGGTTAATTATTGTGGTATAAATTTGTCTATGTGATAAGTTGTTGTTGATATTATTAGCGTGTGAGTTTACAAAAAGTTTAGAGTCAGTTTATGTGTGTGTAGATGAGTGTTTTCTTGTAGAGAGTCTAGCAGTGAATGTACTTGCATGAATCGTAGCTTGAAGCAGCAGCTATACCATGACTGTGCTAGCTAGAGCTATTGTGTGATTAAGTTCGCTGAATATCGCTGTGATATGAGAGTGACAAAAATATATTGCATTTATTTTAATTAAAAGGGTTTCTTGTAGAACTGCATGACTGCATGAATCGTGCAGCACAGCACCACTCCATTACGCACAGCTCGACACCCGAGCGCTTGGTGGGATGCTGCATGGTCCGGAGGGAACGAGAATGGAGCACATACTGTGGTAAGCTCAGTCTGATCGTATGTGCGTATCTCGTGTTGGGCAGTCTGTGCCAGTTTTACGCAGACTGGGAAAAAGATTTTTGGTGAATGGGATGTTTTTCAAATAGACGTTCCTCTCTAAGCTGAGCACATTCAAGTCTGCACAGTCCAGTCTGGTCAAAACCGCGGTAACAGGTCCAACGCAGCCCAAACAGCTTAAAAGGCCAATTTATACTTCACAAGAAGCTAGACGTTTTTTTGTTTACCTATAGGGCTTCGAGAACAAGAACAAAATTAATTTCGGCTCTAGCATTCACACTTCAACAGAAGCATCGCAGCCAAATTCCTCTAGACCCCCATGATCCCCATCAACTGTTTCCATTCCGTTGCTATGGAGATTATTATCACAAACAGATCAGCTCGTTATGAGATTGTGGAGAGAGGAGATGATGGGACTTCGTAAACGTATTCTCTGTAAGTTAATGCTTCATGTTTTATTACTATCAGTCACATATTCACAGAGAAAGTAGTCAAATGTGGAAGTGAATTCAGACGCAGCAAAATGCTATGACGTCAGCATTTTATAGCACCCCCACAATCAAATCATTTTTTCTTGTGCCGTCCTAACTCAACCTGCGGGTCAAAAAACAACCTATGCGTTGCACTGTTTACGTGAGTGGGAGAAAACAAAATAACAATGTAAAATATTACCGTATTCATTATTCTATAACTTATAATTTGTTATTTATGATACTAAATTTGGTGATACAGGTTGCTGTATCAATATATCGCCATGCGTCAATTTTGGTATAATTTCCCGAATAATTTTGTTACTGCACTACAATTTTGTTGCTAGTTTAAAGGAAGGAATTTGTTTATGCTAACCATGTGACATTTTTACTGTTTTGATGATTAAAATGGGTGTATTTCCTTTTGAGTTTGTGCAGGTCGTGGTTAAACAAAGAAAAATGTTGTTAAAATGTATTAGGTTTTGACTTCCAGTTATGGTGACGCACTGAGTGGACGCATCTTACACCTGCTGCTGCAAAACGTGGCGTTAAAATCATCATTTGACTCACCCAATCCCAAAGAACAAAGGAGTTGAGTAAACAAGGAAGACACAGGTCCGGTAGCGCCACGGGATCAAAACTGACAAAGCTGATGGCTCACGGCTTCGTTGGAAAACAGCCCGCATTACAAGCTAACAAGGCTAGCGCGGCTAACAAAGCTAGTTAACAACAAACCTACGAGCTGCGCTCCTTCCCGCATCCCGGAGATTGCGGAGTACCGCCGGCCCAGATGAAGACTCACGCCACTTCTTTACATCAGAAGGGGAGAGAGACCGTAATTGGTCATCGGCTGTGGCTCAACATGTCCGAACTGCAGCGTGCCATGGAGTCTCTGAGAGCCGAGTTGTTAGCTACCATAGCTCCGGCAGTGTCTGGGGCAGTGACCGTTAAAGCTCAAAGCAGATGGCATAACGGGAACAAGCATTGAGGAGGTTGAGCAACGTGTATCAGACAATACGGACGATCTACAGACAGTAAGGGCCGAGATGGAGGCACTGCGGGCCAGGGTGACAATGCTGGAGTCTGAGGACAGTAACATGAAGAATAAGCTCCTGGATTTGGAGTCCAGATCCTGTTGTCCTAACTTGAGGCTTGTGGGCCTTGAAGAAAGAGAGGGAAAAAAAGACACAGAAAGCTCCCAGGAGAAGATCATACCAGAGCTCCTTCTTACCTCAGGAGTTTCAGTCCCTCCCATCACAATCGAAAGAGCACATCGCCTGGGCAAACCAAGACCGGCAGCTGATAAACCACGAAGCCTGATTATGATGTTTCTCAACGATCGTGTGAAGGAACGCGTCCTGAAGGCTGCAAGGATTAAAGGAGACCTCCAGGACAAAGGCAAGTGTGTTCTTCTTTGCTCCAGATATTCCATACGAGGTTCGCCAATCACGGCAAAAGTTCCACCACATCTGTGAGGAGCTCAGGAAGAGAAAATTGAGACATGGATTCTCTTTCCCCGCGACTCTTCTGGTGACTTTTGAAGGTAAAAAATACGTGCTCAGAACACCAGGAGAAGCAGAGGGGCTCTTAAGGAAGATGCAAAACACAGAGAAATTAACAGTACGGAGGATGGAACAACCAGCATGAGGTATGTGAGTTTGGGTTGTGGTCACATGGTGATACATTTCTGTTAATTTGAAGAGACTAATGATCTGATTTTTTTAGTTTTAACATCAGACTTCATGCCCATGTTGGCTGTCTGCTTTTGTACATAAACTGTGACTAAAAACATGTACTCATTGTCGTGTCAAATGTGGGAGACTTGTGAGAAATTTAACATATAAGCAGAGTGCAGCAGCGGGACGTGGTGAGCCAGGGATCTTATATATCCAGTTCTTTCCTCCGAGGATTGGAGTCAGGAGTGCCTGGGAATTTTTTGGGGGGGCCCTTCATCAGGATTGGACTTCCCTCCTTTTTGCAATCTAACACAAAATGTATTAAATCCAAATCAAGTATAACTGTTAAAAGCATTTTAATGAACAAGCATTTCTCTCTGATCTGTTCTATAGTGACATTGGTTTTACCACTAGTGTTCCAGAACCCAACACAGCACTGGACTTTTTCATCAAAACATTTAATGCTATGACTGATAATCACGCCCTCTTAAAAGAGTCAAGGTCAAAAAAAAGAATAATCCCTGGTTCTGTCCAGACATCGCTGCATTATCTCGTGAACCTGACAAAACCTGGGCAGGAGCCACGGCAACCAAAGCAGCAGCAGATTGGCAGCAGTTTTGTCATAAGCACAATAAATATGTTTCTTCTGTTTGTGAAAGCCAAAACATCTTACTACGTCAATACTTTCCCTCAGGGCAAGAATCTTAGGGCAATTCTTGGGAAAACCGTTAAATCCTTCGGGCAAAATTCTCCTCCCTCTTTACCAAAAAAAATGAGTAAAGATTCAATGAGCTTGCCGACCAAAAAATATATTTGTGATGCGTTTAATCAGCACTTTGCTGAATCTGGAAATATCTTTGATGCTGCTGCTCCATCTGTTGCTGCTCCCCAAATACATGAGAATAGACCTGATCAAGTATTTTCCCTTAGGCCCTTTACACAGTATGAAGTATTAAATATGTTGCTCTCTATAGATCCCAAAAAGTCCACTAGAGCTGACACCTGAACCAAGGTTACTTTTGTTATCAGCCCCACTAATAGTAAATTGTTTAACTCATGCTTTTAATCTCACAATTCAAACTGAAAGTATCCCATTAATGTGGAAAACTGCTTTTGTTCTCCCTTTGCACAAAGGAGGCCAGAAAAATGATTTGAATCATTTCCGTCCAATCTCAAAACTATCCTGACTCGCAAAACTCTGAGAGAAGCTCATAAGTAACCAGGTCCGTGCGTTCTTAACCAAATATTCCATTTTAAATAGATACTAGTCTGGATTTAGACCAGGACATAGCACTATCACAGCTGCTACCACAGTTATACATGATATTGCTCTTGCATTGGACAGCCATGAGGAATGTGCTGCTGTTTTTGTAGATCTGTCAAAGGCCTTTGATTCAGTAGATCATTGTATTCTCTTGGAGCGTCTGGATGCTGTTGGGTTTGATACCAATTCTAAAAGAGGGTTCGCAGATGACCTCACAAATAGAGCTCAAACTGTTTCTGCTGATGGCTTTCAATCTGAATGTTCTTACCTTAATAAAGGTGTTCCTCAAGGTTCTGTCCTTGGACCACTGTTATTTACAATTCATATAAATTAGATTGGGCATAATCTAAAACACAGTAGCATCCACTTGTATGCAGATGATGCTATTCTGTATGCTAAGGCACCTTCTTGTGCCCAAGTGATTCAAAATATTCAAGAGGATTTTCACTCCATCCAACACAACTGTGTTCATTTCAAAATCAGAATCAGAAGAATTTATTGCCATTGTCAATGAACAAAATTCACAAACATAGGAACTTGTCTCAATGAATGAATGAATGATGAATTAATGAATTCAAATAAAACAAAATGTATGCTGTTCTCCAAAAGACACTCTATTGACCCAAAAAATATATCTATTCTCACGCTTGATGGTAATATGATTGAAAAAGTACCCCATTACAAATACTTGTGCATCTGGATCGATGAGAAACTCTCTACAACAAACACACACAAGAGCTGACGAATCATCTTAAAGCCAGATTGTCATTCTTCTTTAGAAATAAAGAATGTTTTCCTCTTAATTGTAGGAAACAGTTCATCCAGGCTACATTTCTCTCAATTCTAGACTATGGTAATATTTATATATATGCATTCTACAGCAACAGTGTTAAAACCTCTGAAACTCACTTTTCACTCAGCTCTAAGGCTCAGCTCTAAGGCTCAGCTTCTAAGGCTCAGCTCTAAGGTCAGCTCTAAGGTTCAGCTCTAAGGTTTATTACAGGAGAAGGAGACAGAACTCACCACTGTGAATTATATTCTGAAGTAGAATGCAATCATTGGATGTGAAGAGAACAGCTCTGCCTTTTGTTTGTGTCTAAAGCTCTAGTTGGCATTTTGCCTGATTATTGATCCAGTTTATTGCACATCAGATCAGGTATTCACAGTTTGAGGTCTCAGGACATTTTGATCTTACAATCCCATCGTTTTAACACAGAGACAGGAAAAAAGGCTTTCAGACACTTTGCTCCCTCCTGTGGAACAAAACCCAAAACCCATAAAATGAAATCATTTTATGCCTTTTAAATGATTGAACACAAAATCAAGGACTACCCGCAGTGCCAATGCACTTGTTTTATATGATATATATGATTTGATCTCATATTGTATGTATAAATGTGTTGTCATGAATTGGTTAATTTTATTGAATGTTTTATTTTTCTTGTAGTATCCTGTGTTTGTTGTTTATTTTGTGTTGTGTTTTATCAGGGACCCATGAAAAAGAGAATTTTTCTTATTAGGTTTTCACTGCATAAATAAAATAAAATGAGTGAAAATATTTTGATCAGGTTTTTGGTTCGATAACCGTTTCTAGCGTGTTACCCTTCTGTTTTCGTTATTACCTTTTCGGTTGTTCTGTGTTCCTACGGTTTTTGTGTGTGTTTGTTGTTTTCGCCTCAGAGAGATTAAAAATATTAAAAATTTGTCAACAATGAGATTAATACAAACAACCCAATGGCATCGGAAGTATAACAAAGTAGCTCTGAGGGAACCGTAATTTGTGGTGACGATTGCAATCTCCGCATTCAGCCTACATTGGACGTGTCGAACTCATGAGGCACTGGAGGAACAATAAATAAGAAGTTCCATCTTTTACTGAAGACTATAGGACTGATTGACATATGGAGGGAAATTAACCCAGTATACCCATTTTTTCAACTCCAAATACACTCTATTCCAGAATAGACTACTTTTTTGTTCTCAATAAAGACAGATCTAAAATCACGGAAGCAGATATAGGCACAATAGACCTAAAATGTCTCCGCCCATCCTTTGGGATGCTTCCAAAGCGGTCTTGAGAGGACAAATTATAGCTATAGCCTCCAAAAAAAAGAAACAAAGGGTTAAAAAACTAAATGATATGTAAGAAACATTTAAATTGTTGGAGGAAAACCATGCCAAAAGGGGCGTCCTAAAATGCTACAAGAAATTAAAAAGATAAGAGGGGAAATTAATTACCTGACTTCACAGGAAATAGTTAAGAAAATGCTCTTTACCAAACAAAGATATTATGAGAGTGGATCAAAGTTTTCTAAATTACAATCTTGGAAACTTAAAAAAAACAAGCTGAAAGATCAATTTTTAAATACGAGACGGACAAAATGATGTAATCTTAACTAAACAAGACCAAATTCAATCAGCAGTTGAATCCTTTTTATATAAAAACTTTTTTTCAAAAATTCCAGACGATAGAGGTGACGGTATAAATTCCTCTCTGGACACCCTCAATTTGCCTGTTATGTCAGAAGAACAGAAGAAATTAGGATCTGAAATAACAGTTTTGGAAATACAAGGCACAGTCAAAAGATTAAAGAATAAATCTCCGTGGAGAGATGGGTTCACCTCAGAGTGGTAGAAAGCTTTAAAAGACACACTTACTCCTTTCCTTTCGGTAACTTTTAACTGGTAACTTAAAAAAAACTCTGTGGGCCAAATTCCTGGAAGGGAGAGACAACTTTGTATCAGGGAGAGATCAATTCAGAATTTACACTGAATTAAACCATTCACTTTGAGACAATACAACTCTGTCCGATCGTTTATTTCATTTCTTGATAACTATTACTGAAGTTTTCCACGACAATAACCCCATGTCAAAGTGCCCATTACTCACAAGGAAATGCAGCCTGTTGGAGAGGCTGTGGCAGCAGGAGGCAACCACTATCATGTTGTTTTGGGATTGTCCTGTTGTTCACAAGTTTTGGACTGAGAGAGCAACAAAGCCTTGTGTATGCATGACACAAAAACACACCGACGATCAAGGACTGGACTAACATTATAATGGACATTCGACAAATGTAAAAAATCACATTCGGACTCAATTTGAAAATGGACAAATATGACAGACTGTGGGCAAAGTGGGACGTTTGTTTAGGTTCATTTGTGTTTTAGTTTATACCTTTTCTTTCTCTCTCTGGTCTTGTTTTGTTTGTTTTCGTTTTTTGTTTTTATTGGGTCCTGCCAAAAATAGTGATGTATCGTAGAATATTATGAGCAATATATTGATGTATCGCAAAATCTTGATATCGTATCGTGAGCCGTGTATCATGTATCACATTGAATCGTGAGGGACCCTGTGATTCCCAGCCATTAAGTTTCTTAGTTACGATTCTGGCCATTCTCAGAATGTACCAGACCAAGTTACTTCACTCCACCTCATATTTTGGCTTGATCACACCTCTTTTTTAGAATTCCACACCATACGCTCTCAGCATTTGTGCCGACTGCAAGGTGTGATGAAATGAGCTCCGCTGCGCCCACGTTAACGCTACCTCCGGGGGCAAAAACACTGCCCTAGAAGTTCAGAGACGGCAGTCATCCATCCTTACCTGTAAATACAAACATTTTTGGCACTTTTGTTAGTTAGCGCTGTTCGCTCTTTTGGAAGTTAGGTCCCATGGGCAGAAATCCAGGGGGGGTCAGCGGAGTCCGGACCCCACCTTTGCAGACTGGTGTCCCCCTCTCCCCTTACAGTGTCCCCCCCTCCCCTCGCATAACCTTTAATAGAAGTGTTATATAGTTTTTAACAATAGTTCACTATATATATCAGACTGGTATATGATTACTATTCACACACACACCACTCCCTCTTATTAAATAATGTCTGAAAGTCGAAAGTGAACAATCCACCCCTTCAGTTGTGGCACATTGGTTTGGTCCGTTGCGTGGTGACGTGCACTGCCCCCTCACGTGCTTCTGCAGCGCTACATTTGTTTTGAATCTTTTCAAGCAAGGCCGAACTTCTGAGGAAATGTTTCTCTTGAACCGGCCCCTGCCTTTAGCTCAGCCCAGCAGAGCCTCGTGCTGGAAGTGTCATTCAGGACTTGAGTTTGACTCATACACTTCCCCATGACTCTGTAGAACATGGGTCTCAGACACGCGGCCCGCGGGCCAACTGCGGCCCCCGGTACGATAATTTGCGGCCCCCATCTTAATATGAAAGATTAATATAAGTGCGGCCCTCAAGATTTACACTTGTTGTGTGCGGCGCTAAATGAACCAATCACGGTGAGGTATATGCCTCGAGGGCGGGACATCGGCCGGGCTGCCTCGCTCAGAGGAGAAGCCGTTGTGTCTGTCGGTTTGAGCTATGCGCATGCGTCTGAGTGGAGCCCATCAGTTCTTTGTTGTCCTCTCGAGTCGCCAACGCGCATGCGTTTGTAGAGTGAAGACGGCAGCAGTGAAACCACGTCTGTCTCCTCGAGGTAAGTTTCTGTGATTATTTCGGATTTCATTTTTATTTCTGGCGCGATATGATGTGAGAAATATACCCTTCTGATGAAATCCCGACGGCTAGTTTTCTGTTTTGGACTCATAAAACAACCCGTCTCTTACGTGAGGACGGCTTTTCCCCGCTTCCGCTCGGCCAGTTTTATGGGACTTTCCGCGTGAACTGGACCCGAATGGAAATAGGTGGTTCTTGGCCAAAGTTCCCCGCAGGGCTCCGCTTGCCTCACGTGAGGTTTTGAAGCCCTTAACATACTATCGAGGTGATTGTAATTTATCTTAATGATTGAAGCTGTATAGAATATTGGTTTATGTTACGTCGTGGTGAGGCATTTACCGTTTGCACGTCTTTTCATATTTTGGTGCACACGCAGCATAAGTAATATAACTAAAGGCATGTCTGTAATAATGTGTTAACTGTATTCAAATGTGTTTAGGAAGAAAATCTCGTCACGTCCAAACCGTGACCAGATTTGGACGAGGAAAGTGGAAGTGGATGCGTCCAGCTCTGAGTGTCTGGAGGGGAAGCTATTGAAAGACTTTTCTCTTCCCGAGCAGTGATATATTAATTACCCTTTGTATTATACCGTGATTCAATAAACTTCATTTTACAAACAGTCTCCATTCCTTCACATTTTCAAATGGCAATGTGGTTTTGTTGTGATTTAAAGGAGCTATCCATGATTTTGGAGAGATGGGGTCACTCAAAACTGGAAACTGTCATTGAAGGTTCAAATGTGGTGTGTGTTTTTTCTGATGCATTGATATTTCCCAGATTTTACTCCAGAGTCAATTTAAAATGATGTTTCAGAACTTTGGGAGAGGAAAACTGTCATAATACTGTGAAAAACAGGAACTTGCTGGTAAGATTATAATCAACTGAAAGGTTTTGAAAAAAATACTTTTGAAATGTCTATTATGACATAGATAAAAAGGACAAAACACTTCATTTTTCCTAGCAACAATATGAAACAAATCAAGCATAGCTCCTTTTAACTGGGTGTCTGGTATTACTTGCGTAGCTGGGTGATGTATAAAAATAAATTGTTATGCTTTCTGCCAATAATTTCCCAAAATGAATTTGCATAATTGCCATTTTTAGTTGCTTATCTGTCCTTATCCTTACTCCTTATTTATTATTTTATTCATTGTTTCATGTCTTTAATTCATTATTTTGTGTTAAAAATAAAGATATTTGATAACAGTGTAATGTTTTATCAGCGCTTTTCTTGTGTAAATCCTGATGCGGCCCAGCCTCACCCAGACTCGGCCCCCAGCGGCCCCCTGGTAAAATGAGTCTGAGACCCCTGCTGTAGAAGAAACAAGCTTGTCTCGTGATTACAGTAATGTCGAACATGACGAAAAGACGAGCGGATATAAGGTCCTATTTCATATCGCCAAGACGCCTAGTAAGTTTCACGGTGAAGCAAATGCACTGCCATAAACCTCGAAGAGTTATTATAGCTTAATGTCGTAGGCACGGGATCTTGAAAAGGGAGGAGGAGACGGGAGTCACAAGCCGAAAAACCTAAACTCTTCGTATCAGGTAAGGTTTGGTTTAGTGGTCTTGACGTCCTGCCAGAGGAAAACCCATGAGTACACACGCCCGCTGAGTACACGCCCCGCTGAGTACACGCCCGCTGAGTACACGCCCTGAGTACACGCCCGCTGAGCCCGCTGAGTACACGCCCGCTGAGTAACACGCCCGCTGAGTACACGCCCGCTGAGTACACGCCCGCTGAGTACACGCCCGCTGAGTACAGTACACGCCCGCTGAGTACACGCCCGCTGGGTGAGTACAAGAACTGAGCTCGGAAGTTGATGTTCCAATATTTGAGGAATTAAAGCCCGTTACAAACGCCTCCTGCGTGACCTGAATTTGGATTCTCGTAACGTACGTGATTTTAAAGCCGCTGTGCTCCGTGTGTGCGCTGACTTATGTAAACTATTAAACATTAACGCTAATGATGACTGAAACAGCCAATATACAGCCCCACGTGAGTTTACACGGTACACAAAACTTGTCCTTTTATCATTTTCCACAAAACACCGACACAAATTCCACAACTCAACGCTCTTTATCCAATTGGAGGCATTGTTTGAAACACAAGTGCTAAAAAGAGTAGATGCACGTGTGTCAGTATTTAACCTCAGTATGACGCTGTGAGGACTGTGAAGCTGCTACAGACTTAACACACTACGGCCTCCTGTGTAGCAGCTGTTGTGGAAACCGTTTTCTTCTCAACTGCATCACATTTTACAAAATGAGAATAAGTCACAAGTTTTGACTTGAATCTCACTACAAGTGTCTTGCTTTACGCCGTGCTTTTTTGATGTCTCTTGTGGGATATTTCCGAGTAAGCTCCACCCACAGTGGTCTCATAGTGTTTGCTTATTAAAGTAATGCTCTTTGAACAGTGTTGTTGATCATTTTCAGTCATTTTCCTTTAGAACAAATACATTTAGTGTCTGACTGTATTTATTGCTAATACAATGTCTTGTTTATTTGGTTCAAACATGATTGCACCTTTAAAAAACAAAGTGTTTTTTGTAATTAAACTGATTTCTGAATAAATGTTCTAATATCTAATATTAATCATATTAACAATGTTGTTCTCCATTTAAAGCGTGAAAGGCGTTATCATTTTCATACATTTTTTGAACCCCCCCTAGACCAAAGTGTTTTGCCCCTGGTTAAACACTTTAATGATGATGTACTCCAAAAAATGATGTGCAGTGATTTTGTTTATTTAAATGTTTAATGCTACTTGTGTGCTTTTCATTTTGTTTTTTGCTCTCTGGTCGCGTTCTGTTCTGTGGTTTATGTTTAATTTTCAAGCTAATAGGCAATAACAACAAAGAAATCTTGGCAATATGCTTCAATCAGCTATTTACAGAAAGTAAAAATAAAAGTGCCTCTAAAAGTACTGAAAAAAGAAGTGAATGTTGACATTGTCTACTCACTGAGTTTGCCCTGGCAGATGTCCAGACGGGACGCTCCGTTGACAATGAACTGAGGAGACGTGCAGAGCTCCTGAGCAGCAGCAGGAGCAGCAGCAGCAGCAGGAGCAGCAGCAGAGAGAGCAGACACAGCACATAAGAGAGGTACACTATCTGCTCGTGAAAGCAGAGTCATGTGTTGGGGTGAGACTCGAACCATCATTTTATATCATAACAAGGATAGTCAAACAAGTATTTCCTAATAAGGTTCATTAGACTTCATAAAAACTTTTTGAACATGATTACATTTGAAATCTTAAAAAAACCCTTTTATTTATGGTCAATTTTTTCCCAGTTTGACAATTTGAACTATGATTAGAGGTCGACCAATATGGGTTCTTCTTGGCCGATGCAAGTTTTATCTGCCGATGTTCAAGGCCAATGTCTAAAGCAGATTTTCATAAAAAAATTTCCAGTGATCAGTACAATCAATGTTAAATACATAGCACCACAAGATCCTTTTAAAAATATATATATATATATATATATATTTTACTTTTTTAAATGTTTGAAAGGATCAAACTCAAAACACAGAAAATACACAGAACACAACCAGAGAGCAAAATAAAAAATACAAAAAACTATACAAAAAACAAAAACAATTATGGCACAATCAAACCAAAGTAAAAATTCCATGTGGTCCAAAGTCTGTAAAATTTGTCCATTTCCAAATTGAGTCCGAATGTCATTTTTTCCCATTGTCTGATGTCCTTTACTATGTCAGTCCAGTCCTTGATGATTGGTGATGCTTGTGTCAACCATTTCTTTGTGATGGCCTTTTAAAAGGTATCCATTGATTGTGTCTGGTTCAAAATGCAGCAGCAAGATTACTAACAGGAACTAAAAGAAGAGAGCACATTACGCCGGTGCTCGAGTCTCTTCTGAGCGGATAGTTAGAGAAGAAAGCAATGAGAGAAAAATTCCTGCTCCATCAGCCAGAGACCGAGCCAATGTTTCAACAAGGTTTGTCGTCGTGAACCCAACCTGTCGCTGACGTCACTTCGAGGTAAGTGTATGCTATTTTGAGAGTCGCTCGCTCGCTCCATTTTATTGTTAATCCACAAATTATACAAATACTATTTTAGCTTCCTATACATTAGTGAAAGTGTGATTGCTCCTTAACAATCCGGAGCCTTGTACAGCTCACTTCGCTCAGTATTTAGTGGATTAAAAAACCCCAGCTCTCTAGCCTCAGCCCGAGCTAGCTTTAGCCGCTAGCGCCATGGCTGAAACTTTGTCCGCTTTTACCTGCTCAAATTGTCATATGTCGAGTCAGAACCCTGGCTTCTTCTCCGACGACAGGTGCGTGAAGTGCAGTGTAGCGTTAGCTTTGGAAGCCATGGTTACGGAGTTAGAAGCACGGATCCGCTGTGTGGAGTAGCTTAAGTCTAGCTATAGCCAGGTTGTAGCATCAGGCTTATCGGACCGTGCGTCAGGACGCAGTGTTAGCATTAGCAGCGCTAGCAAGGCTAAGACTAGCCCCTCAGTGCCTCCCGCGCAGCCGGGACTAGACCAGGATCAAAATAGGGACCAATTTGTGACAGCTTTGGAGGGAACGAGGCGCTAAACGCCAGCCTGTAGTGCACCGTGAGCTTCCCGTCTACAATAGGTTTGCTCCCCTCAGCGATCACACGCCCGCTGAATGGACTCGTGATACTCTGGTAATTGGAAGTTCTATAGTCAGAGACGTGAAGCTACCAGCGTCAAGTGTTAGATGTTTACCAGCGGCCAGAATGGGGGACATCGAAGGAAACCTGAGGCTTTTAAAGCAGAGTAGACAGAGGTTCCGCCGAATTGTGATTCACGCAGGCGGTAACGACGCCCGGCGGGGACAATCAGAGGTGCTCAAATTACAAGTAGGTGTGGTGTGTGAATTGGCAAAGACGATGTCAGATACCGTAATATTTTCTGGTCCCCTGCCCAATCGGATCAATGCTGAACTGTACAGCCGCTGTTCAGCATTCAATCGCTGGTTATCTACTTGGTGCCCTCAAAACAATGTAGTCTTTGTTGAAAATTGGAGTGCGTTTTGGGGAAACTTGCAATTTGTTCATCGTTTTTCCTTCTTTTTCTCCCACTTCCCCGACGGGAGTGGAGCAGGCACATCGAGGACCTGTGGATCCAGATGCTCCTCAGCTGCCTGGAGAAACAGTCTGCCTGGAGAAACGGTCTGCCTGGAGAAACGGTTTCTACTCCATATGAACGGTTCTTCATCAGCCTCAAAGAACTGGTTCTCCTCCTGAGTGGGTCTTGCTCCACCGTGTATCTGCAAATTGAGGCGCGTCCGCCTGTCCGTCCGAGGGAGTCGGATCTCTCCTTCACTGTGGAACTTCTCCAGGTTTCTACTTTTTACCCAAAGAGGTTTGGTAGTTTTTCCTGGCCGAGAAGGAGGGTCTAAGGACAGGGGAGCTTGGCAATGTCCCACTATCCCGTGTCCTTAGGCAAATGTCCCAAGTCCCTTTGAACATTGTTTTTTTCAGTGTCGCCCCTCGAGGCAACTGCTGTTGTAATTTTGGGTGTAAACAAAAATGTATTTAATTGAAAGTGAATAGTCATATATGTGTGTATCAGATGTGTGTTTTCATATCAAACACTGTTAATGTTCCTGTTTTATCATGTTAAATGAGCTGCCAGTCAAAATAAAATAGGAATCCATGCATGGTTTGTGTTGTCTTACATGAGCTTTTTGTTTGGTATTTGTACCTGTAACATTTACTTTGTCATTTTATTTTTGGGGGTAATTTAAGTCCAGTATTTAGTGTGTTTGATTTCATATAGTTAATTGTTTGCCGTCTACTTTGTACAGTTTATTGATTCAGGAACACAGTATAAAACTATAACTGCATGTCATTTATCACAAGCTACATTTAGCATGCTAACTGCAGCTTATTGCTAACATACACGACTAACACAATACATTTTGGATCCCTTAACTAAACCCGTGGAGCCTGATTGAATAATTACACAATTTATTTTCACAAAGCAACTATTGTAAATGGATTAATCAGTTTGTATTTCTAAATTACAGCCACTGTGTGGAACCATTGGTTCACCCGACTAGTTCCTATTAAAAAAATACTCTTATCAACCATTGGTGATGATTTCATACAGCTGTTTTCCTATGGTTCTGATGCTGGTTCTCAATAGCTTAAGACTAAAAGTAGAGAAGATCCATTCATTTGTATCTGCTGCCATTGAATGAAATGGAAAGTTTTCACCCAAAAGTGGGCGGGAACCACCAGAGACATCTATTGATGACGTAGACAGAAAGATTCTGTTTAAGCACTTACTCAGCACAACACTTCCTGTAATTTTCAATATTTATTTTTTAAATGATTCAGCACAAACTTGAGTGTTGGAAAACGGATACATATTTTTCACAGGTGTAATACCACCAAATGACATAAGAATGTGCCGTATACACTTGTACACACTTGATATACTCTACAGTTGCATGTCTGAAGGTAACAGTGGCCCTATGCTGGGGCAGAGCACACAAGTAGAGACATGCCAGTGCAGTACAAGATTGCTTTACCTGCGGTCGCTTCCACTTGACACCGGAGTGCATTTCTAACTCGCCCAGGGGGAAATGGTAGTCCACAAACAGGCCGTCCCGCCCCACTGTGTCGGGATCTCTCCCGGTGTCCCCCGGTATGACAGTACTCAGCAGGTCAGCAAGCCATCTGCGGGACTGAGAGCCCAGCAGTTCATCCGAGCACTCCGAACCCAGGTCATCCTCCTGCGGCAGAGAGCTGTCAGAAGACAGACTCACAGACTTCCTCATGACGGCCTTGGGGTCTGGCTCCACAACAGAGCGGCTCATGGTGCCAGATCTATGAGTCTTCTTGCTGCGCAGTGCACACTCTGTCCGGAGCAGTGCGCAGAGCAGAGTGTTTAACTGCACAACCAGTGCCACTCCCATGTCCCCAGGTGTCATCACTGCAGGCAGGCCTTCGGCACACACATCCGGGTTTGTCAGGCATGTGCAGTGTGACTATGCGTGTGTGGCTGTGTGCCTACACGTATTTAACACTGTTAAGAATAGAAGAACCAGAGGATGCATGGGGCAAAAATCTGCCAAAACATTGTAAAATATGTAATACTTGTACAAATGTAACAGTGGTTGCAAATACACTACGTTTTGCAAATATGCAAAACGATTTGAACAAATGATTTTTGATAGCAAATATGGCCATTTTAAGACGTACACATGAGATTTGGATTTGTACAAATATAGAAATAGTTTAGCACAAATATGACTTGATTTGAAATGACATCTTAACCTAACCAGAACAAAGTAATCCCGGGAAAAATCCTGTGATCTGGGATCTGCAAAATGGGCCAATCAGACGCAACCAATCACACTTTACATGGTCATCACATTTGCCTTGAGGTAGATGATCTGTAAGTTATTGCAGTAGTGTTGTTTAAGCTCTTTATGAAACCCTGTGTGAAAACGCTTTGATGTGGTCCTTTAAGTGCGCTCGCACGTCACCTGCTCCCAGAGCGGACAACAACACGGAGCAGCCACGTGTTTCTGTGAACACGCACGGAACTACAAGCTTAGCCGCTGGTCTTCTAGTTAAAAACAGAGTAGAGCTTCAGCCGTATGAAGTGATGCGCTCAGACTGAGCCAAATGGTTTTCCAATGTCTCCACAGAACGCACGGACTTTACTCGTTACAGGTTCATTCAAAAGTGATCATTTCATGTGTGCCTTAAATGTAAGGCAAGGCAAGGCAAGGCAAGTTTATTTGTAGAGCACAATTCGTACACAAGGCAATTCAAAGTGCTTCACACGACAGGAAAAAAATGCATTAAAATCACAAAGACATGGCAGAAATCACAATCTTAGTTCAAGACATAAAAGAGAAGAGTGCAAAGAAAAGCATTTCAGTCATATGCACAGCCAAGCAAAACAGTTTTTAGTTTAGATTTGAACATTGCCAGAGTAGAACCTGTCTCACATCCTCAGGAAGACTGTTCCAGATTTTAGCTGCATAAAACTGAAACGCAGATTCCCCATGTTTAGTCCTGACTCTGGCACCAGCAGGAGGCCGGTCCCTGAGGTCCTCAGAGTCCGAGATGGTTCATATGGCACTAACATGTCCGAGATGTACTTTGGTGCTAGGCCATGGAGAGACTAGGTCTGTTGTTTATCAACTGGTCAGGATCAAGATTAGGCTTTTTCAGAAGCGGTTTAATGACTGCATGTTTGAAGGACTGTGGAACATAATACTTTTTAGTGAAGTATTTATTATACTTAAGAATAGAATCTATAATTAGGGGAGAATGTCTTTGAGGAGTCTGCTTGGAATCGGGTCTAGAATACAAGATGACGTTTTAGAGGACATAATGGCTGAAGTTCTCTCTGATCAACAGCAGTGAACCTTTCTAGTGTTACTGATGGATTTCTATGGGACACTAGTTTTACAGCTTGGGCTTGTTCAGGGCCAATAGTGGGAGGAGTTTCATCTAATTTATCTCTGATGGTTTTTGTTTTTATTGTTAAAAAATAGAAGAAAATCATTAGAGCTGAGAGTAGCTGGGAGTGAGGGCTCTACTGCGCTGTGACAGTTTATTAGCTTGGCTACAGTGCTGAAAAGAAATCTAGTGTTATTTTTGTTTACTTCTATTAAATTTGAATAGTATCTGGTTTGGGCCTTACGCAGAGCCTGCTTATAGGACAGTAGGCAGATTTTCCATGCTTTTAGGGATTTTAGGGATTTGTGGATGCAGCGGAGCTGCAACATCAAGAGCGGACTTCAGAGAGTTCATGGTCAAGTCGACAAATTGATCACTTACACTGGGACTTAGGCCGTTTCTCAGCAGGATCACATGACATGTCACATGACATGAATATGAATATTGGCTCTATTATTTCTTTGAATTTTGAGATCGATTTTTCCGATATTGTCCTTTTCAATATGACTTTATTTTGTGGGGTTGGATAATCTTTAAGAACAAACTGAAAGGTAATTAGGAAATGATCTGACAGTATGGGGTTTTGAGGGAAGACAATGAGGTCACTAATCTCTATTCCATATGTTAGAACAAGATCTAGAGTGTGCTTGTGACTGTGAGTTGGTTTATTTACATTTTGAGCAAAACCAATGCTATCTAACAGGGCGTTGAAAGAATTACTGAGAGAGTTATCGTTCATGTTCACGTGGATATTGAAATCTCCAACTATCACTACTTTATCCCAGTCTAACACCAAGTTTGATATAAAGTCTGAGAACTCTGTTAAAAAACTCTGAATAGGGACCAGGAGGTCGGTAGAGAACCACGAACAGGACTCCTTTTTGGTTTCTCCAATTTGGACATCTGATTGATCACATGACGCTTCAAATGAGCGAAATGCATTGTTAATTTTAGGACTCAAGAGTCGGCTTGAGTGTGAGATCACTGCCACATCACCACCTCGGCCTGTGCTCCTGGGGGTCTGAAAGTTAACATTGAGTGGGTGGGCTGGACTCATTTAGTCTGACATCAATCATCTTGTTGAAGCCAAGTTTCAGTTAGAGCTAGAAGATCTATGTTTACAGTCATTAATTAATTAATTAACTAAAAGCGATTTAGAGGAAATTGACCTAATGTTTAACAGTCCAAATTTTACAAACTTATTTGTTTATTTGTATCATTTGTGAGTGATATTTTTATTAAGTTCTTTGGTCTGACGCCTGAACTAGCTTTTCTGAGGTTTGACTTTTTGACATTATTTGCACGAGGGACACACACAGTCTCTATCTGCCTTGAGTCTGAACACTTCATTTGTGACAGAGCGGGCGAGAGCTCAGCGACAGAGGAGCGTCTTACACTGCTGCTCTGCGCCCGGGGCTCATCCCTGGGTGGTCACTTTAGAACAGCGGCTGTACAGTTCAGCATTGATCCGATTGGGCAGGGGACCAGAAAATATTACGGTATCTGACATCGTCTTTGCCAATTCACACACCGCACCTACTTGTAATTTGAGCACCTCTGATTGGCTCCGCCGGGCGTCGTTACCGCCTGCGTGAATCACAATTCGGCGGAACCTCTGTCTACTCTGCTTTAAAAGCCTAAGGTTTCCTTCGATGTCCCCCATTCTGGCCCTGGTAAACATCTAACACTTGACGCTGGTAGCTTCACGTCTCTGACTATAGAACTTCCAATTACCAGAGTATCACGAGTCCATTCAGCGGGCGTGTGATCGCTGAGGGGAGCAAACCTATTGTAGACGGGAAGCTAACAGTGCACTACAGGCTGGCGTTTAGCGCCTCGTTCCCTCTGAGCTGTCACAAATTGGTCCCTATTTTGATCCTGGTCTAGTCCCGGCTGCGCGGGAGGCACTGAGGGGCTAGTCTTAGCCTTGCTAGCGCTGCTAATGCTAACACTGCGTCCTGATGCTACAACCTGGCTATAGCTAGACTTAAGCTCCTCCACACAGCGGATCCGTGCTTCTAACTCCGTAACCCTGGCTTCCAAAGCTAACACTACACTGCACTTCACGCACCTGTCGTCATCGGCGAAGAAGCCAGGGTTCTGAATAGACATATGACAACTGGAGCAGGTAAAAGCGGACAAAGTTGCAGCCATGGCGCTAGCGGCTAAACCAGCTCGGGCTGAGGCTAGAGAGCTGGGGGGTTTTTAATCCACTAAATACTGAGCGAAGTGAGCTGTACAAGGCTCCGGATTGTTAAGGAGCAATCAAACTTTCACTGGTGTATAGGAAGCTAAAATTGTATTGTATAATTAGTGGATTAACAATAAAAAGAAGCGAGCGAGCGACTTTCAAAAATAGCATACACTTACCCGGAAGTGACGTCAGCGTGAGACGTGACACCAAGGCCTTGAGAAACCTAGGTAGTTTCTTTTGGATGGACCATAACATGGTTTGAAACTCTGTTGTACATAGTAATTTGGAACAGTGCGGAAAAAACAGTATTTTATCATTGGGAGGTTTGTTCAATAACATTCAAATTGATGACTTGAAAATGATGACAACTGTCATTTATATTGACAATTTGGCAAAATCAAAGAAAAAAGACATTTGCATAATCATTTGGAACGCAGTGTAGGCTCTTTTGTGGATATACAATGATTTTTCGTCTGATGTTTTCTTCTCTTCTGTGAATTTTATGTGAATTTAATTTGTGCCTTAATTGTAAATGCTATATCCAAAACAAGGAGAAATCGTGGGCCTGGGCTTTCTTAAAATGATTACACATTACATTTGGACAAATACAATTATTGTTGTGATAATAATTCATGGAGACATTTTCTATCATTGCACATTAATGGCATTTTACAGCTCAGGACTAGGACACTTCTGGCCTACGATTATTCAACAAATCTAATTTCGTCCAGTTGTTCGTCCAACGCTGTGTTCACATTGATCTCGCTGAGCTTCCACTGCGCTTTACACCTTGTGTTCACCAGTGTTCACACGTTTGTGCTTGGACGCCCGTTTGCCGTGTCCTCGCCACTTGAATCGCCCGAAATGCCTCACACCTCACCCCTCATTCGTGCATGGAAGTATACATACACAATGTGTCTACAGCTTAATGCTAACTGGCGTGCAGTATTTTTGTATAACCGCACAGGTAGTTCCGACAGCAGTAAACACAAAAAACAGGCAACCCACAAATTGATCATCCTCATTTCTATTGATTGATTTTATTTTCAGGGCACAGGCCTAGGTACATTCATTTGGTAGGCCAGCAAACAGGAACCTACATTTACCACTGCATCTGAAGGTCTTCAAGCCATATTTAACATATTTATCGCATCACATCATCTGGGGGGCCCCCTGAAATCCTTTTGCAACCCCCAGTGTTGTGTTGTGGTAATGAAGGCGACTGTAATGTTTAATGACCAGATAACACGTAGACATGACAGCGACAGTCGTTACCCGTGCATTATGTACAGAGTATTGGCAAGGCCTATTTGCACATGTGCAGAGCATGGTAAGGTGAAGGGTCAACACATTCACTGACAATACTCTACACCCGGGTTTAGAGCCATCAGTGACGTGCATTTAGGGGAGGCGGAGCCTCACCTGTCAATCTTGGGAGAAAAAAACTAATGATAAAATATAAAAGTAAATATTTGTCATTTGGTATGTATTATAAACCCCCTTCCCTTTGAATCCAATATGGAACCATATTTTTTTTCAATGAAGAATATCAGAATTTCCGCATGTCCCGTAACTCCTGTTCAAACACAGGGAGGAGGGGCGCCCCCGTGAGGCAGCACAGCGCTCTGCTGCTCGGTGCACAGTATAATGCCTCACAAACTGTGCTGTATGCGACCTCCCTCTGTTTTATAACAAATAAAACACCCTGACGTTTGTGCTCTGCACTTCCATATTCTGGATCATGTATGAAATGTATTTCTGAAACGTGTTTCGCAGATTCATTATAAAACAGCAGTAAAAGTTCACTCGGTGAGGCAAACAATACGCCTGCCTCATGGCAGAGGGCGCTCCTGAGCCCATGGACTGTTGCGTTATCGTTTATTTCTTATTTACAATCCGGCTTATCAGAATGTAAAGGTAAGACCATAAACTTTGATTTATTTTGGCTTGAAATAGGCTGGAATTTGGCTCAATACGATTTCATTTTGACCTTAAATCAGTGATGTCACATGTTAGTGTAAAGAATGCTGAAATGAGATATAAAGCACAACTCATTGTCTGTTGTCAATGGAATTATGTTGAAGGTGCTCTTTGGGTTCATTCGCATTGGTAAATCACTAGTCATGAAACTCACTGCACGTCCGCACAATATGTTAGTTGTAGTCTATATCTTCAGTCATAAAATGAAAGGCTTGCCTTAATAGGGTTTTAACTACCTTATTCATGTGAGTAGAAAAGTTTACTCAAGTGAAGAACAATAAAATTGCAGAGCTGGGCAGAATGTGGGATGATTATCTATCCGGAGTGCATACACCTTTCAACACAGCAAGTTCTTAACTGCTTTTGAAAGGTCGGACTTCACATTTCTGTTGAATGCTTTTGTTGGTCAATGTGCGGCCCGTGGCCCATATCCCTCGCATCCTCGTGTCAAAGCTCAGCCGACAGGAAAGACAACTCAGTTATGACAGAGGTTTATTCCAAACACAAAAGATGAAAAAGTGATCAGCTGGTTCCGGCGCAGTCTGTGCAGGTTCGGCATCACTGGGATGTTGCCATTATACTGGATACACCTGAAATATGCAATCATCATTAGTGCCCTGTAACTTAGTTTTTTAACTAGTCATGATTTAAATCAGCTAAAAATACCAAGAAGTGTAGTCGCACATTAAGACATTACCTGGTACTTTTTTACTTCCAGGCTCCATTTACATTGTGTGGGAACTAGGGACTGAGTTCCCACTAAAGGACTTTTTAGCTCCTGCCCAGGGGCAGGTACTTTCCAGTCAGACCAGGACCTAACCTTTTTGGTTACACAAGTACCAGTGGTGTGCGTTCAGGGCGATCATGACAAGCAGTCATTGACCATTCTAATCTGTAATTTACTGTACCAAAAACCACACAAAACAGAAATGTCAACAGTTTGTGCAGCTGTGTGCCAACTGCGCACGGGCAGTGCCACGACAACAGTGCCAAAGTTTCAACAAATGCCTTAGAAATAACTAGCTTTTGACTTCCAGTTATGTCTTTGGTACACCAAAACCATTTGCTAAGCTTCTGCCAACATTTTCCTTAAAAATCTCTATCAACCACAGACCCCCAAGAAACGAGGTGGGAGAGATGAGTAATCACGTAAAAACAACGCTGAATGACCATAGCCTCTGTGGAAGACAGACCATCTCACTTTGCATGGCTAAAATGTCTAGTGCGGCTCCTGAGGGGCCGGGCCAGCCCCAGTGAGGACTCTCCGGGGCCTGCAGAGCAGCGTATCTG
>BJKM01000894.1:57906-170619 GCA_015082035.1 Chaenogobius annularis
TCTGTGCAGGTTCGGCATCACTGGGATGTTGCCATTATACTGGATACACCTGAAATATGCAATCATCATTAGTGCCCTGTAACTTAGTTTTTTAACTAGTCATGATTTAAATCAGCTAAAATACCAAGAAGTGTAGTCGCACATTAAGACATTACCTGGTACTTTTTTACTTCCAGGCTCCATTTACATTGTGTGGGAACTAGGGACTGAGTTCCCACTAAAGGACTTTTTAGCTCCTGCCCAGGGGCAGGTACTTTCCAGTCAGACCAGGACCTAACCTTTTTGGTTACACAAGTACCAGTGGTGTGCGTTCAGGGCGATCATGACAAGCAGTCATTGACCATTCTAATCTGTAATTACTGTACCAAAAACCACACAAAACAGAAATGTCAACAGTTTGTGCAGCTGTGTGCCAACTGCGCACGGGCAGTGCCACGACAACAGTGCCAAAGTTTCAACAAATGCCTTAGAAATAACTAGCTTTTGACTTCCAGTTATGTCTTTGGTACACCAAAACCATTTGCTAAGCTTCTGCCAACATTTTCCTTAAAAATCTCTATCAACCACAGACCCCCAAGAAACGAGGTGGGAGAGAGATGAGTAATCACGTAAAAACAACGCTGAATGACCATAGCCTCTGTGGAAGACAGACCATCTCACTTTGCATGGCTAAAATGTCTAGTGCGGCTCCTGAGGGGCCGGGCCGGGCCAGCCCCAGTGAGGACTCTCCGGGGCCTGCAGAGCAGCGTATCTGGCATTACGGATGAGTGACAGGAGCTGAAAGCTGAAGTTGGGAAAATGCAGGCAGAGAATGACGCTATGAAGAGCAGGATTCTGGATTTGGAGTTTAGGTCTCGCAGAAACAAATCAGACACGTGGGAGGGTGGTCAGGAGGAAAAATAATGAAGGCTTTGGGGAGTGCGATCCCGGAACTTGTATACAGCCCTCCCGTTACTATGGAGAGCACATTGCATGATAAACCACGAGGCCTGGTAATGAGGCCTGGTGATGGCCTTTAACTAGGAGTGTTAGGACTCAGGAAGCTCGTCATTCGGTTTCGATTCCCGATTCAGGATCTACGATTCGATTCTTCACAATACTCGAATAATGAAAACGTTTGAGTCATTATTGGTGACAACAAAAAATTAGAATTGTAATGTGTTTCTGAGTCTTTACAGAAGTTTGGTCAAATGTTTTGCCAGATTGACCTGTTGGAAGCACTTACGTTGTTGACCTCGGTCTGCTTTGCCCGTGCTCATGCTCTGTCCCGGTGCAGTTCTCCGACAGTGCATGTCCGTGTGTGTACATATGTGCGCTTGCGGGTGTCCAAGTGTGCAGCACTACTCTGTGCTGACATTAGTACGCAGATGTGGCGGGCGCAGATACACGGCGGCTCAGCGGCCTGTGCTGCAGTTATAATGTCGTTTTTAAGTGCGCATCTATCAATTTCGCATCGAGATGGAGCAAGACACGTGTATGATGCATATCGTAAATTACATCGTAATACTGATGCATTGTGGTATGTTACTAGGGCTGGGTACTGTTAGATACCAATACTCAAACAATACTTGCTTTTCGATACTGGTTCCTGGACTGTTCTTTTTTCTCTGTCTGCTTTCATTTATTTCTCTAAAATTAATTGTAGAAAAAGAGTGTTGTCATCTGGGCACGGTTTTTTGAAAAACAAGACTTTGACTCTCATCCAGTCTGCGGATCTAGTCTGAGAACTAGGGTATTTAGCCTACGCTGAGCTGTGTAAGCCCTGCCCACCAGGCGGAACCCCCTGACGATAGCCTGGCCTGTTTATCTTGTGCAAACAAGGGCAGGCAACAAGAGGTATTTTCACTCAAACACGAACATCTGCCAACTTATTTCCACTCTTGGATCAAACTTGTGCTGACGTTCAGTTCTCTGTGTTTTCTATGTTTATGAGGCGCTTTCTGCTTCTGCTGGCGTTTTTACCTACAAAAGTCACCAAAAGAATTGCCGGGAATAAAAGCCATGCCTAAGTGGTATCCTCTTTAAATTCTTCGTAGATGTGCCAAAACTTGCTCGTTGCTGATGAATATCATAAGTCTTCAGAGAGAAATGGCATTTGTACTGGAGATGATACTTCATACTGTACTTCATGATGCTCTTCTTCTCAGGGTGGGTAAGAATTGCCATTATGAGGACGGGGCCGGTTCATCTTTTCTGCCAAGACAATGTGATTTCACTCTAGCGATGGAGGGGACCGCAACTCCAGTCCTGGATACAAGTTCTGGAATCACAGTCTAGAGCAGGGGTCCCCAAACTACGGCCCGCCTCCACATTTGACCCGGCCCCCTAAACAATACCAGAGACGCATTATTCATGTCATATGAGCTCAGACAACTAAGATGTGCACGGCACTACAGAAACTTTCTGTCTGTGAAGAACCCAGAGAGGGTTATTTGATCTTGGAAAGGGTTATTCATATTAATTATGTGTGGCTTTCTGGAAAACAATAAATGTTAACATTTAGGCACCCCTGCGATCGTCACACTTTTTTCTGTTACAAACTGACCCTTTGCCCTCATCAGAGAAGGGAAAAGTTATGTGGCCCTCACTGGAAAAAGTTTGGGGACCCCTGGTCTAGAGCCTGGGTCTCAATTGGTGGCCCGCGGGCCAACTACAGACCGCCAAGCAATATGGTCTGGCTCACAGCCAGTTTCCCAATGAATTAAGAATACATTGATTCCGATTGGAGGAACCTCTTCACACATTTCTGGAGACACCAAATCTACCAAATACTGCGCGCACACCCACACATATATACATTATAAAACACACACCACCACACGCACATATGTATATATACATACAGGTCGCTGGTTTAGGTCCTGTAATAGGGCACTTATTGTCACTATGCGTAAGTCAACTAAATTTAGGTTTATATGTTCAAAACTAACAATAGTCCTAAAATTTTAATTCATTGCTTGAGCTCAATAACAGAAGAAAGTGCGCCCCCTGGAGAGTGGCTGTAGGATTCTACTGCCATTCCCTGGAACACACCAGCAGGTCTATGAGAGAAGTACACTCACTTTCAAAGTCGATCTTCTCCACAATGTTCTTGGGTTTAACACTCTCCTCCTGGTTGAAGATGAACACCTGTCCGTCCCTCATCCTCGGTCCAGCAATACTTATTCATCCACGCTTTCACCTGTGTGTCTGAACACCAGAGGATTACATTATTATCTATACTTGACAGTATTTTACAGAGTTTTTAGTGGGAGGCCAGCCTCACCTAGCGGATCTCCCAGCATCTCTGCCAGTAAGCGCCGGTCGATGGTCTGGTACGTGATACCCACTACGTGACAGATGACTGCAGAGAAAAGCAGGCAGGTTAAAGGTTCACATAGTCACCAGGCTGTACTCGTACATCGATATCGTGACGGACTTCTTGGCAATACATGTATCGATACAGAGATGTGCATCGTGATGCGCTTTGGCAACAGGAAGTCATGAGAAATGTCTTGCATAGTCGATACCCGGGCAGCCGTGCGGCGCCTGCTGGCGAACTTGAACTCTTGGAGAATGAAAAAAACAATGATGCACAATATACAACACATTATGAATATAGTACAGGTGGTCACGTGATGGTGTTTTTCAGTGGATGTGGGGGATGGGTCACAAACAAGAGGAGAAATGGATAGAGGAAGTGCAGACGGTGAGTGAAGGCCAAGTGAATGTTGTTTTGTGTGTGTGGGTCGCAGCTCTCTGGCTTGTTGCTCCAAGGCTGGGAAGAGATAAGGAGGAGAAGGGAGATTTTGGCACATAAACTGGTGAAAAAACTTTGATACATTTTGTTGATCCAATAATTAGCTAGATCAAATAGTCCAATCATTTCTGGTCCTCTGAGTAGCGATCAGTTTGTTTCATCGAGTTACTCCATCTTTCAGCAAAAAGTTCACTATTCCTGATTTCGCCCCAGAATCATCTTCTGCAACTCCATATTCCGACCTGAAGATGTTCCAGTTCAGTTCTATGAGTTGCACCATACTATGCTTGAGTCTCTGTTCGAGTCCTTTCGTCCTTTCACTCAAATCCAAAAAATTTATGTTGTTGTTGTCAGACAGTTGCTGGATAAATTTTTCTGTCTTCCCAATTTTCCGATAGACCAAGGCAACGCCAAGCCCAATTAGTAGGAATCCCGCCATCATAAATCCAAATAGGAATAGGTCTTCAACATATTTTTTGAGCAGAGGCTCGATGCATAGGACCTGCCAGTTATTCCAATAGTCCCGTACGTACACAGAGTTGAAGGTCCCGTCGGGACAGGTGGCTTCTCCCGGAGCAGCTTTTCTCTGGGAAAAAACTTTATCCAATGCACTCAGAGACCAATCAATCAGATTCATTATTGGAGAACAGCCGGCAAGCAGGTGCACCGTGATGTAGAGAGAAAAAGTCGACGAGACAGGGCAAAGAAGCAGGCAGCGGGAGCAGAGGGAAAACACGTCTGCACTCGAGGAGGGCTGAGCAAGAAAAAGTTGTGGAACTTCAGTATAATGCTGGTTCGGGGCCCGCTTGGGAGGCGGGTAGCGATGTGCACGGTCAAGCTTTATTTTCCTAGCTTAAAGTTTTAGATATTCAGGGTATCCAGTTCTCCACATACTTGAACACATCTTTCCATTCAGTGTCCTCTGGAAAACCAACAATCTGCAGGTTGCCTCTGCAATTTCGATTCTCCGGCTCATCTACATCTTGACTTAAGACAAGTTAATTGTGCCACTTTGGTTTGCAGGGTAGAGACCCTTTCTTTCAATCTCATGCTCGGCTTCTGTGGCTTGGCTGTCCAGTTTGCCATTCACAGAGTTCAAATCACACGTTTCTGCCAGGGTCACTTCTATCTTTGAGTCTACGGCATTTGTACTCTTGTTAGTCCTGTAAAGCCTCTATAATAACTATTTTACTCCAGGTCTCCTCCACTGTCAAGTCTGATCCGCAGGTGGAGGGGCCGGAGCCTATGCAGGGCGCTAGCAATCTTAGATTTAGCATTGCCAACCTGGTTCCTGGTAGCGATTTTCTGTTCCTTCCTAACAGCCCTGTAATGAGCTAACAAAATCCTGTTGGAAACAGACTTTTGCTCCCTCATTACTGAGTACCTGATTAGCATCAGAATGAGAAGCCCTGGCCATTCTGAGGATACAAAGAAGAGTAGTCTGAAGTGAAACTTGAAAACGCCCTTCTTCAGGGCCCACTCAAAATAGAATGAATATCTGAGTTTCCAGACTCAATCCAGATATTGAGAACGATACTCTGTTTTTAGAAAAACAAGATGTTTCGACTCTCATCAGTGTCCAGATTACAACAACTGAATATCTATCTTCAATTATCTTGATGAGCGTTACAGTAATTGTCTCCATAGATATAGCTCAAACCTGAAACGTGATTCTTTGCTCTTCAAAGAAGTGCGAGATGGGCGGCATGGTGGCAGAGTGCCAAGCATTCTCTCTCACAGCAAGGTCGTGGGTTCGCCTCCTGGGCCAGACTCGGCCTTTCTGTGTTGAGTTTGCATGTTCTTCCACATGTCTGGGTTGCCTAGCTCAAGATCTGGAGCTGGGTGCACCGCAGCAACCTCTGCTCCTGAGGAGATTCCCCAGTAGGATTGAAGGATGGATCAAATGCAGAGGACAAATATTCCTACGGGGACAATCAAGTGCACCTTAACTTGAGATCTGTCCTCTCCCAGAGACGCTGTGTGATCCCGTGGAGTGTTCAAGTTTCTTTCAGCCGCCTGCTCTCACTGATAACCCAATCCAAAAGGATTTCACCCCTGGAAGAGTAGACTGCAGGTTCAAACTTGAGACTGTTGATACACTGGATACTACAAGAGTCTCGAAGAACTGCTTACATTATTGCTATACACCAGTTTGTATTGCACTATTCAGTATTTGTGTTGAGATGAGGAGCAGTCGAGTGCAGGTGGTGAGGGAGGGGCAGGTATGTGACAGGTGGGGGAGCGGCTTCACATCTGAGCTTGATCTGATAGTGGGCACACGATAATACAGTCTATCGCGGCAGAATTAGAAGCTTAGAAGAATACTCACATTTGCGAACAGAGTCTTCAAAACCAGCAATGCCGTCAATCAGCTCCCGGTTCTCCTCCAGACTTGTCTGCACAAACATATAATAATAAAGCTAGCCGCAATGATCGGCCCTAGCCTGGGCCACACAGCTGCCCCACAGCGCAAGAGGGGGCGGGCGTGTTATCTTCCTCCTTTTATTAAACCTACTCCTAAATCCGTGGCACTATCGCGCCTTCTCCTCTCCTTTGCTTTGCATATATGGGCATTATTGTGTACTGAAAATTTCAATATTTTAGGAAAAGACTAATACTTAAAAGAAACATTGTGACGATGTTTGTCACAAAGGAGGAGTTTATAAAAGTATAAAGTGTAAACATATTCACATTTCGGAGATGTGGCGATTTTCCCATTGGAATAACATTGCTATGGCTATGCCGTAAAAAATATGACCAGGATCTGATTGGATTTTTTGATCAGCACGCCAAAATAGAATTTTGGGCAAAATTTGGCAAAATGGCACTTAGAATAAAACATTTTATAACTTTTGATGGCCATTACTGAAGAAGAGTCTCACCAAATGTTAGATTAATCGGGCTAACGCTCTAGGAGGACTTTGTAAGAGTATAAAGTGTAAATATGTTCAAATGTCAGATTTGGCGACTTTCCCTCAAGAATAACATGGGAGGTGCCAACATTTTTATTTTTTTGCACCCCATATAAATTCCGTAGGGGGCGGTATCACCCTGAATTAAATTGTTACACTTCAAGTAGGTTTAACAACGGATTCAAATTTGACCCAATTTGAACTGTAATATTTGGTACATTTTTGAAATTCTAACTACAGTCTGCAAGGCATCCAAATAAATGTATGATGCCCCATTCGTCAATACTTTCAAGTTTGTAAAAGTACAAATTGGGAAAAACTGGCGAGTCATGCTTAGCCGGTTTTGATTCAATATGGCTGACATTTGGTTGGTGGGACGGGGTAGACATAGAAATATTTTTTACGTTCTACCTCTGCGCCAAATTTCATGATTCTACGATCAGATTTTGTTTTGCCATTTCCTATCACGCAATGCACAAATAAATTATTATTTTTTTTTAAATCATACGTGATTTCCGGAATATTTTGAATTTTTAGATTCAGTCTCTCACAGTGGCAATGCACCCACGATGAAAATTTCAGATCCCTCCATAATTTCTGAGTGTGAGAACTTGCAAAATTGCAGGGGGTCCAATAATTACTTTTCTCACTGTCAAAATGTTCTCCCTTTACCTATATTTTATGCCAAGTTATTTGTCTACGTTGCAATTTTTCCGGTCCGAGCTCTCTTCGCAGCCATGTGAATTGACATTTGAGGTGGCGCTACTGAGCAGTCTGTCAATATTTGTTCAGGGGTCTTCACTTAAAATCAGAGCTCACTAAACTCTAATTTTGCAATACCATTTACCTGCCAATTAGGCATTGTTTACTACTTGATTTCTTATTGAAAATGTTAGTTACAATAGGGTCTCGCTGACTACTAAGTTAGAAACTACAAACTTCAACAATGAATAGAAGGAAGTATTTGGGAAAAATATTGTATTGTGGTTTTTCCAACAAGAATGGCAATGATGCGATTTATGTTTTGATTATAGGATTCTGTTCAAAGAACAAAAAGACTGAAATAGGCCCATGAAATGACAAACTACTAAAGGACTCACATGTATTTCAGAGCATGTTTGTAAAGATATAAACTAGAGTTAGCATTTTTTATGCAGGATTCGACAGAATATTTTGTTGTTTGTGAGGAAATGGCTACACTGTAAGAAATATGTCATGGGTTTGACACATTTCAAAACAAGTTATTTGCCCCCCATATAAAAAGTCTGCCAATTCATGTAGGGGGGCGCCAATGAGCCAAATATTTAGTTTGTTCTTAAGGATTTAAGGATAGAAGAAAGAAAAATAATATAATATTCCAATGTCGAAAAAGATTCAGTTGTTTCATCTGGACTCTGTTTTAGAAAAAACAAAACATTTCAACTCTCATCCAAGAGTCATTCTCAATCTGTGAAACAAGTCTGAGAACTCTTGTTTATATCCTACTCTGTGAGAGCCCTGCCCACAGGGCGGACTTCCTGCTAATGGCACCATTGAAACTGGGATGGGCATATTGTTCTGTAGTTCCTGCCTCACCTTGAGTGCCTATTTAGCATCCGAATGCCCCGGGCGTCTCCATGGTTTCAGCAGACCACCAGTATAAACAACTGGAAGGTTGAATCTTAAACCTCCATTACGATTTAAGGAAGGATTCTCTTTTTTAACAAAGATGGCCTCCTTAACTCCTCTTTCAAACCATCTTTTCTCCCTGCACAGAATCTCCACCTCACTGTCTTCAATAGAGTGGTTTGTGGCTAATATTCCAATGCGAAAACAAGGTTTCCCATCATAAACGATCCATTCAGATAGCGCTTGCACGTTTCTACATCATGGTGTGGGTTCCTGGTTTGCCCACTGTGTTTTATTGACTCACTATACAATAATGTTTGATTTTTGCATTACAAATTTGCTTTGCCCATTTAGAACAATAACTAATCTGTATCTATGGGACATGCATGATTGGACGAGTGCGTTAGTGTATCTGGAAGCTAGAGAGCGCTTTTGTGCGCACTCTGCACTTTGGCAGCCGTGTTTGCACAGTATTGCAAGATGAATGGGCCCCTCGCCAGCTTGTGGCGCTTGGGCCCAATAATGCCTTATAGGTCTTTCATTCTTCTTTCATCCCATACTTTGTGTTAATAAGCTACTATAGCCATACATGGGGCAAATTGACAGAAGCAAGGCTGACAAACTGTGCCATGGGCCTCTTTGGCCACAACCACCCTTTCACGCACACACGACAATGACAGAACTTGGATTTGGACGAGTGCTCTAACCACTGAAACGGCCTGTCAAACTCACAGGACACTTTAGACATTCTGACAGAAGGGTCTTACCCAGAAGCTCTGGAAGTGGCAGGTCTCCAGCAGGTTCCCCAGGTACAGGATCTGTCTGATGGGCCGCTCCTCTTGCTGCGACACTGTAGTCAAGGAAAGGCACACCCCCCACGCCAACAAGCCTAACACTCATCTGCTCTTTATCAGAAATAGGGACAATAGGAGCAACCAGCAGACAAATGAGGCCACTGAAACGTTTATAGTCAATGGTAAATTTGAGTTTGTTACAAGTAGGACCTCAGAAAATAAAAAAAAAATTAGACCCATACCATCGAACCAGTTTACGGATAGGTGTCCCAGCATATTTTGACTTTATATCAAACTTGGTGTTAGACTGGGATAAAATAGTGTTGAAGTTTCAATATCCACGTGAACGATAACTCTCTCAGTAATTCTTTCAACGCCCTGTTAGATAGCATTGGTTTTGCTTAGCATGTAAATAAACCGACTCACAGTCACAAACACACTCTAGATCTTGTTCTAACATATGGAATAGAGATTAGTGACCTCAATGTCTTCCCTCAAAACCCTATACTATCAGATAATTTCCTAATTACCTTTCAGTTTGTTCTTAAAGATTATCCAACCCCACAAAATAAAGTCATATTGAAAAGGACAATATCAGGAAAAATCTATCTCAAAGTTCAAAGAAATAGAGCCAATATTCAGCGACACCTTATGTGATCCTGCCGAGATCGGCCTTAGTCCCAGTGTAAGTGATCAATTTGTCGACTTGAACCATGAATTCTCTGAAGTCCACTCTTGATGTTGCAGCTCCGCTAAAGCAGGTGGTCATTAGGCCAAAACGTGCCTCCCCATGGTACAATGAAGAACTGCGTTCACATAAACAGAGTTAGAAAATTAGAAAGACCATTTCGTTGCTCCCACACGGAGGAATCCCTAAAAGCATGGAAAATCTGCCTACTGTCCTATAAGCAGGCTCTGCGTAAGGCCCACACCAGATACTATTCAAATTTAATAGAAGTCAACAAAAATAACACTAGATTTCTTTTCAGCACTGTAGCCAGGCTTACAAACTGTCACAGCGCAGTAGAGCCCTCAATCCCAGCTACTCTCAGCTCTAATGATTTTCTTCCACCCTTTGTCTCTAAAATCCTTGAAAGAGTTGTAGTTAAACAGCTCCATCTACAGGACAATAACTTATTCAAAGTTTTCCAGTCAGGCTTCAGAGCCCACCACAGCACTGAAACTGCACTAGTTAAAGTCACAAATGATTTGTTATTAGCTGCTGACGATGGACTGGTCTCAATCCTTGTTCAATTGGACCTCAGTGCAGCGTCCGACACCATCGACCACAACATTCTACTGCAGAGGTTTGAAACTGACGTAGGTGTCAGAGGGACAGCCCTCAGCTGGTTTAAATCCTACCTATCGGATAAGTACCAGTTTGTTAATGTAAACCAGAGCTCCTCCCCCTGGTCTAAAGTAACTTACGGTGTGCCACAGGGTTCAGTTCTCGGTCCAATTCTGTTTACTCTTTATATGCTGCCGTTTGGTAACATTATCAGAAAGCATGGCATTAACTTCCACTGCTATGCAGATGACACACAGCTGTATTTATCAATGAAATCCGATCAAGCAGGCCGACTTGGTGCTTGTGTGAAGGAAATAAAAACCTGGATGACACTTAATCATCTGCTTCTTAACCCTGAAAAAACCGAGGTCATCGTACTAGGCCCTAGTCATCTACGAGACACTTTATCTGAGCAGATAGTCACACTGGACAACGTCAGTGTGGCCTCCAGCTCCACTGGAAGAAACCTTGGAGTCTTATTTGACCAAGAGCTCTCATTCAAAGCACACATAAATCAAGCCTGTAAAACAGCCTATTTCCATCTGCGTAATATAGTCAAAATCAGAAAAATCTTGCCTAAAAGCGATGCTGAAAAACTTGTCCATGCGTTTGTAACATCTAGATTAGACTACTGTAACTCCCTGTTTGCAGCGTGCCCTAAAAGCACCATAAAAAGCTTTCAACTGGTTCAAAATGCAGCAGCAAGATTACTAACAGGAACTAAAAGAAGAGAGCACATTGCGCCGGTGCTCGAGTCTCTTCACTGGCTCCCTGTCGAGTTTAGAATCAAATTCAAAATCCTCCTCCTCACTTACAAAGCCATAAATGACCTGGCCCCATCCTACCTCAAAGAGGCTATAGGACCTTATCATCCAAACAGAGCACTTCGCTCTCGAAATGCTGGACTTCTGGTGGTCCCAAGAGTCTCTAAAAGCACAGCAGGAGGTAGAGCGTTTGGCTACCAAGTTCCTGTGTTGTGGAATCGGCTTCCTGTCCATGTTAAAGAGGCCGACAAAGTCTCTTCATTTAAGACCAGGCTTAAAACTTTCATCTTTGAAATGGCTTATGGTCAGGCCAGTTAGGAACAGAAATAAAAACCTACAGTTCCCAGCTATGCTGCCCTAGGAGCAACTATGCTGGGGGAAGTATGGCAGCTTGAGCACCATCCTCTGTTTCCTACTACTTTTCTATCAAACAATATTTAATATTTAATTTCACTTGCAATTTGTTCATCGTTTTTCCTTCTTTTTTCTCCCACTTCCCCGACGGGAGTGGAGCAGGCACATCGATTACCTGTGGATCCAGATGCTCCTCATCTGCCTGGAGAAACGGTCTGCCTGGAGAAACGGTCTGCCTGGAGAAACGGTCTGCTGGAGAAACGGTCCTGGAGAAACGGTTCTGCCTGGAGAAACGGTCTGCCTGGAGAAACGGTCTGTACTCCATTTGAACGGTTCTTCATCGGCCTCGAAGAATTGGTTCTCCTAGTGGGTCTTGCTCCAGTATCTGCAAATTGAGGCGCGTCCGCCTGTCCGTCCGAGGGAGTCGGATCTCTCCTTCACTGTGGAATTCCTACAGGTTTCTACTTTTTCCCAAAGGTTTGGTAGTTATTCCTGGCCGAGAAGGAGGGTCTAAGGACAGGGGCGCTTGGGACATCTAAGGACACAGGATGCTGGGACATTTCCAAGTCCCTATGAACACTTGTTTATTTTGTTTTCCACTGTAGCCCATTGTCGCGGGTTCCTCTTTACCACGAAAATGATATGGCGTAGTCCGGAAACAGTGTTAGTAGATTTATTCCCAGAGTGAAAAAACAAAATAGTGCAGAACAGAAAACGGTGGATATTTACAGGTCACGTGCAGCAATACAATAGATAGGCAAAAAAAAACAAACAACCTTCTCTTAGCTCTGGAGCTAGTGCCTGCGGTGCACTCAGCTCCCTCCTGGAACAGCCCCTTGAGGTCCTAGGAGTCTCCTTTTTATAACAGGAGGCTCCTCCCCCAAAACAATCAACAGAAAAAAATCAAGAATTCTCTTCAAAACAGAACCATAAACATTTCATAAATAATACTACAAATTCATAAATATATTTCTACACACATCCACGCCTATGTGTAAGGATTAATGCAACAGACAAAAAAAACCTAATTAATTTCACCCAAACACGGTGAATTAACATGACGTCGCAAATGACGTCATACCCGTGCGCCCACCACTGACGCAATATAATGCGGAAGACCGCGGAGTTCGGGATGGCCGGCAGAAACGTGGAGAGGACAACGGTAAACGGGAGAGTGTGTGAATTTGGGACCGTGTTATGGCGAGAAGTATGGTTTAGCAGCAATCAAGTGTGCACCCTAGACTGCTACGATGGCTTTGGAGGAGAAAAAAGAACGGCTATTGGACAGGTAAGAGAAAACGCTGGTACAGGTGTGTGTGCGTGTGTGTGTCTGTGTGGGCTCCATGTCGCCTTGGCCTCCCCGCGCTTACTGACGAAGCTACTTCGTCACACCCATCGAGGCAACTACTGTTGTGATTTTGGGCGTTACAAAAAAAATAAATTGAATTGAACTGAACAATTATATTAGGAATTTCTTACTGCGCTGTGGATAATTGTACTGACGCTGGTAAAATATTCTCTGGGGGTAAAAGAGCGAGACGAGTGTTCTCACAAATTATTATGGACATTGCGACTTCTGGTCATGACGAGCTAGACAGAAGCTCTCGCTCAACAGCAGCAGAAACTCTTTTTAAAATCACATTTTCACCCACATGATCCCAGAAAAGACTAAAAGAGAAGAGTTGAGGGAAAACACAAGACAGGTAATGCTACAGGACCAAGACAGCCCACCCCCCAAGCTAATGAGGCTAACATGGCTAACAGGTACGGCACAGCAGACTGCAGCCCCTCGCCCGCGGCCAGACAGGGCTCAGCCGGCTCCATGGCTTCAACACTCTTTTATACACGAAGGTTGAATCTTCCCTGACTCTATGCACGAGACACTTGATTTGACGTGACAGCCATCGCAGCTGGATTCAACTAAATGTAATTCATTTTTCTATCGGATTGAGGGCCCTACCGCTACTGAGCATTTTATAAGCCAGCCCCACAGTCATAGACGATTGGTTTCAGGTGCAACATAAGCTGGTGGAGCGAGTGGAAGGGGATAGGACGAGGGCGTAAAGATGGCTTGGGAAAGGGCCGTCCCCCCCTCTGCATGAGTGTAAGACCCAAACACTTTGACATGAAATATATTTGTAATACCTCGGGCGCTTTGTTTTCAATTCAATTAAATTTATTTTGTAACGCCCCAAAATCACAACAGTAGTTGCCTCAACGGGCTACAGTGGAAAAAAATAAGCTAAATAAACAAAGTTCATAGGGACTTGGAATTGTCCCAGCATTGCTTGTCATGCAGCCTTTCATCGTTACCATTTACAAGGCAATGTGGATCAATAGAGGAAGTCAGATTTGGGAATTCTTTTTTAAAACGTGAGTCTTTTTTTCTTGCTGATATATTGATAGGTTACATGATTACATTCCTTTTCAGGTCAGTTAGTAAAAACTGTTGACCATAAAAGGGGTCCATTTAGAAGTATGTATTTGATCAAAGGGTTGGTTAATGTCATGAATCGTTTCATTTCTCAGAACAATTCTATTTGGAACTTCTCCAGCCCCTAGAGGCAACTGCTGTTGTGATTTTGAGCGTTACAAAAATAAATTGAATTGAAAATTGACATCTTTTTATCAGGGGTCAACAATCTTGTTAGGGCCAAAGGCTGACTTTATGAGCACGGACTTGGTGGAGGGGTATCTGTTCAATTAGCCTAAATGGGCCTATAAACAAAATCGCATAACTATTTAAGAGTTTAAAAAGAATATCAGGAACTAAGAGAGCTTTGTATTAAATCTATAACTAACTAATTCAAATGAATTAATGTCATTGTCAAAATACAAGCAAAAGTGCAAATATAAGACAAAATATTGTTTTCATTGAGTATTTAAACTTTCCAACAGTTTCTCCTCCTGTGGCTCTGTTTAGACCTGGTTCAGTCCTGTGCGAGTCCTGGTCTGGGTTAGACCTGGTTCAGTCCTGTGCAAGTCCTGGTCTGGGTTGGACCTGGCGCAAGTCGAAGCTCCAGGTACAAAAAGAGATTTACAGCGAGAAGTTGTACATGTACAACCTCATCTTATGTAGAACTCGGGAAGGATATTTTAGATATCTGAAAAAATTGGAAGCTGTAGTAACAACTGGCGTGTCCTGTTTGCCACAGTAAACAGATTAACAAACCCTCCATCTGAGCTGCTGTGAGAACTCATTTCCACATCCAACTGTAATGAGTTTGCATTATTCTTTAATGACAAAGTTCAGGGCATTAAAAATGCTATAAATTCTACAAAGCAAAAAATAACCCTCAAACCACCTACACACTTAGAGCTGACTCACTTTGCACCTGTAACTGACAAAACTGTCCAGGAGATCATCACCAGTCTGAGTTCATCTACATGCTGCCTCCATGCGTGACCTCCAGATTTCTAAAGTCTGTGCTGAACAGTTTGTTAGCACCACTCACTCACATAGTTAACATGTCGCTTCAATCTGGAACATTCCCAATGTCTTTGAAAACTGCGGTCATAAAGCCTCTCCTAAAGAAGAGCAGTCTTGATACCGCAGTACTGAGTAATTACCGGCCCATCTCTAATCTGCCATTTTGGGGCAAAGTCCTTGAAAAGGTTGTTTACCAACAGCTCACTGATTTCCTCTTAATAAACAACTCATTTGATGTTTTCCAGTCAGGTTTTAGACCTCATCACAGCACTGAGACTGCTCTTGTCAAGGTGACAAATGACATCCACCTGAAACACTGACGCGGGCAAAGCCTCAGTCTTAATTCTGTTAGATCTGAGTGCTGCTTTTGACACTATCAATCATGGGACCCTCTTGCAGAGACTAGAGGACTGGGTGGGCATCACTGGCACGGCGCTAAACTGGTTAAAGTCCTATCTGGAAGACAGGAAGTAGTTTGTGGAAATTGGTAACTGTGTCTCAGACCAGATGCCCCTGACCTGTGGTGTGCCCCAAGGGTCAATCCTGGGACCCCTTCTGTTCAACCTCTACATGCTGCCGTTAGGTCAGTTGATACATTATGCAGATGACACTCAGATCTATGTTTCCATGACGGCAGGTGAGTATGGACCAGTGGATTCACTCTGTCACTGCATGTAACTGATCAGTGTGTGGATGCAAAAACAACTTTCTTCAGCTGAATTCAGACGTCTCATCGTGCCTCATCGTCTTTGGCCCACAGAAGCTCTAAAGCCTACAAATCAAGTTAGAAATCTGGGGTTAACAATGGACTCAGACTTGAATTTTAACAGCCACGTCAGATCAATAACATTAGCAGCCTTTTACCATCTAAAAAACATTGCCAAAATCAAAAGTATAGTGTCTAAACCGGACTTGGAGAGACTTATCCATGCGTTTGTCTCCAGTAGATTAGACTACTGTAACGGCCTGCTCACTGGCCTCTCCAAACGAGCTGTAAAACAGCTGCAGTACATCCAGAACGCTGCCGCTCGGGTCCTGACTAGAACCAGGAAGTACGATCACATTAGTCCTGTGCTCACGTCTCTGCACTTGGCTCCCTGTGGCTCAGAGAATAGACTTCAAAGCTGCTCTGATTGTATACAAGTCTCTCCATGGCCTAGCACCAAAGTACATCTCGGACATGTTAGTGCCATATGAACCATCTCGGACTCTGAGGACCTCAGGGACCGGCCTCCTGCTGATGCCCAGAGTCAGGACTAAACATGGGAATCTGCGTTTCAGTTTTATGCAGCTAAAATCTGGAACAGTCTTCCTGACTATGTGAGACAGGCCTCTACACTGGCAATGTTCAAATCTAAGCTAAAAACTGTTTTGTTTGGCTGTGCATGTGACTGAAAGGATTTTCTTTCTGGTCTGGGTTAGACCTGGTTCAGTCCTGTGCGAGTCCTGGGCTGGTGTTTAAAACATGTTTAGATTGGATTTTGTCCTGGGTTAGTCCTGATTTAAACTAAACTAAACATGAGTTAGACCTGGTTTAGTTCTGGGTTGTCCTGGTCTGATAGTAGTCCTAATTTAAAACTTTAGCCCTGCATGAGTTTCAGTTTTATGCAGCTAAAATCTGGAACAGTCTTCCTGAGGATAGGCCTCTGCTCTGGCAATGTTCAAATCTAAACTAAAAACTGTTTTGTTTGGCTGTGCATATGACTGAAATGCTTTTCTTTGCACTCTTCGGCCGGGTGCAGCCCGAACGAGTGACGTGGGGCCGTCCTCCCGTGACCACACACCTGCAGGAGGATCCATAAGGGGCTGGTGCAGAGGGATCTGGGCGGCAGTCGACGGCAGGGGCCTCGACGACCGGATCCCCGGACACAGAGACTAACTCTGGGGACATGGAACGCCACCTCGCTGGGGGGAAGCCTGAACTTGTGCGGGAGGTTGAACGGTTCCGACTAGATATAGTCGGCCTCACCTCCACGCACAGTTTGGGCACTGGAACCCATCCTCTCGAGAGGGGCTGGATGCTCCACTTCTCTGGTGTTTGCCTACGGGGAGAGGCGCGCGGGCTGGCGTGGGCTTGCTTATTGCCCCACAGCTCAGCCGCCATGTGTTGGAGTTTACCCCAGTGAACAAGAGGGTCGCGTCGCCTTCGGGTTGTGGGAAGGTCTCTCACTGTGGTGTCGGCCTACGGGCCAAACAACAGTGCTGAGTACCCGGCCTTCTTGGAGTCCCTGGGAGGGGTACTGGACAGTGCACGACCGGGGACTCCGTTGTTCTACTGGGGGGCTTCAACGCCCACGTGGGCGACGAACAGTGACACCTGGAGAGGAGTGATTGGGAAGAACGGCCCCCCGATCCGAACCCGAGCGGTGTTCAGTTATATGGACTTCTGTGCTTGTTCACGGACTGTCCATAACGAAACCATGTTCAAGCACAAGGGGTCCACCAGTGCATGTGCACCAGGACACCCTAGGAGCCGGAGATCAAACCTTTGTTGTCGTGTCATCTGACCCTCCGGCCGCGTGTCTTGGACACTCGGTAAAGAGAGGGGCGGAGCTGTCAACCGATCACCACCTGGTGGTGAGTTGGATCCGCTGGCGGCGGAGGAAGCCGGACAAGACTTGGCAGGCCCAAGCGTATAGTGAGGGTCTGCTGGGAACGTCTTGCGGAGCCCGATGTCAGCAGGGTCTTCAATTCGCGCCTCCGGGAGAGCTTTCTCCCAAATCCCGGGGGAGGCTGGGGACATTGAATCCGAGTGGACCATGTTCTCGACCTCCATTGTCAATGCGGCTGCTCTGAGCTGTGGTCGCAAGGTCTCAGGTGCCTGTCGCGGCGGCAACCCCCGAAACCCGGTGGTGGACACCGGAAGTAAGGGATGCCGTCAGGCGGAAGAAGAAGGCCTATCAGGCCTCTTTGGCGTGTGGGACTCCTGAGGCCGTTGACGGGTATCGGCCAGGACAGCGCGTGCCGCAGCACGTGCTGTCACAGAGGCAAAAACCCGGGTTTGGGAGGAGTTCGGGGAGGCCATGGAGGAGGACTATCGGTCGGCCCCAAAGAAATTCTGGCAAAACCGTCCGGCGCCTCAAGAGGGGGAAGCAGTGTTCTACCAACACCGTTTACGGTCCGGGTGGGGACCTGCTGACCTCGACTGGGGATGTCGGACGGTGGAAGGAGTACTTTGAGGACCTCCTAAATCCCACTGTCACGTCTTCCGAGAGAAGTAGAGACTGAGGACTCTGAGGCTGACCAATCTATCACCCAAGCCGAAGTCACTGAGGTTGTTGGCAAACTCCCGGTGCAGAGCTCCGGGGGTGGATGAGATACGTTTCGAGTACCTAAAGTCTCTGGATGTTGCAGGACTGTCTTGGTTGACACATCTCTGCAACATCGCGTTGGCGATCAGGGACGGTGCCTCTGGACTGGCAGACTGGGGTGGTGGTCCCTCTGTCAAGAAGGGGGACCTGAGGGTGTGTTCCAACTATAGAGGGAACACACTCCTTAGCCTCCCTGGTAAGGTCTATTCCAGGGTACTGGAGAGGAGAGTCCGACGATAGTCGAACCTCGGATTCAGGAGGAGCAGAGTGGTTTTCGTCCTGGCCGTGGAACACTGAAACCAGCTCTATACTCTCCATCGGGTGCTCGAGGGTTCATGGGAGTTTGCCCAACATGACCACATGTGCTTTGTGGATCTGGAGAAGGCTTTCAACGGTGTCCCACGGGGTGCCCTTTGGGGTGCTGCGGGAGTACGGGGTCCGGGCCCTTTGCTCAGGGCTGTCCGGGTCCCTGTATGACCAGAGCAGGAGCCGTGTTTGCATTGCTGGCAGTAAGTCAGACCTGTTCCCAGTGCGTGTTGGACTCGGCCAGGGCTGTCCTTTGTCACCGGTTCTGTTCATTGTTTTTATGGACAGAATTCTCTAGGCGCAGTCAGGGGTCGGAGGGGTCGGCGGTTTGGGAACACAGGATCTCATCTCTGCTGTTTGCAGATGATGTTGTCCTGATGGCTCCATCAAACCTGGACCTGCAACATGCACTGGGGACGGTTTGCAGCCGAGTGTGAGGCAGCTGGGATGAGAATCAGCACCTCCAAATCCGAGGCGATGGTTCTCAACCGGAAAAAAGGTGACTTGCCCTCATCAGGTGGTGGGGAGTCCTTGCCCCAAGTGGAGGAGTTCAAGTATCTCGGGGTCTTGTTCACGAGTGAGGGAAGGATGGAGCGTGAGATTGACAGGCGGATCGGTGCAGCGTCCGCAGTGATGCGGTCGCTGCATCGGACCGTTGTGGTAAAGAAGGAGCTGAGTCGAAAGACAAAGCTCTCGATTTTCCGGTCAATCTACGTTCCTCCCTCACCTACGGTCATGAGCTTTGGCTAGTGACCGAAAGGACAAGATCGCGGATACAAGCGGTCGAAATGAGTTTCCTCCGCAGGGTGGCTGGGCGCTCCCTTAGAGATACGGTGAGGAGCTCAGTCACACGGTAGGACCTCGGAGTAGAGCCGCTGCTCCTCCACGTTGAGAGGAGCCAGCTGACGTGGCTCGGGCATCTGTTCCGGATGCCTCCTGGGCCCCTCCCTAGGAAGGTGTTTCGGTCATGTCCCACCGGGAGGAGGCCCCGGGGAAGACCCAGGACACGCTGGAGGGACTATGTCTCTCGGCTGGCCTGGGAACGCCTCGGGATCCTCCCGGAGGAGTTGGAGGAAGTGGCTGGGGATAAGGAAGTATGGGAGTCCCTGCTTAGACCCCGGATAAAGCGGAAGAAGATGGATGGATGGGTCTTCTCTTTTATGATTTAAACTATTTGAAGGATAGCCTGAAAATGGCACTTTTAATTTTTTTTAAATTAAGATTTTGTGATTTCTGCCATGTCTTTGTGATTTTAGTGCATTTTTTTCCTGTTATGTGAAGCACTTTGAATTGCCTTGTGTACGAATTGTGCTCTACAAATAAACTTAACTTGGCAAGGCAAGGCCTGGCCTGGGCCTGGCCCTGGCCTGATAGTGGTCCCGTCCTGTGCTGACAGCTCCTCCTCTGCTCTCTGTAAAAGCCTACTCCTGACATTTTTAAAGGAATTGCGCATAATTCGTCTCCTTTTTGCCCGTCTTTAAAACTAAAACATTGCTGATCTAAACATGTCTCTTTCCTGCAGGTGGCGCTGCAGATCCAGCGCTGTCCATGTCCACTTTGGTTTGGCTTCTTTAGCAGCTCGTAACTACGTAATTACTGGATGTATTATCAAAAAATGAAGTGACATGTCTACATGTCCAGCTCTCATATAAAAACAGGCTTAGCAGCGTTGGCAAAACCAGAACGCTTTGGCGGAGCTGTTCTAAATTTAGAACAAGTTCACACGGACGACAGAGCGGGCCCAAAGGGCCCATAATGGTGAGTGATCAATAAACAATGATATTCCACAGCCTAATTATGAGAAAGAAGAGCACCAGAAGGATACGTGTGTCTGGTCGATCATGCACTTGCACAGGGTGAAGTCTGTGTGGGGAAGGTTGGTCAGAGCCTTCAGCAGGATCTGGGATGTCACCAGGGTCTGGAAGTAGGCGGGGTTAAACTGGTACCTACAAAGACAGGTTTAAGATTTTTATCTACATCGTTACTCAGACAAATTCCATATGATCTAGACGCAATGAATTAATCGGTAAGCATAAACACTCCATGAATAAGTAGAAGTATACGCAGCAAAAAGAATGACACAATGCAGTCATTGCAGTTGCCTCTACAGATTTTTTTAAAGTTGATTTCACCAACAGAAAGTTAGAAGAAAATAAAAATAAAACAGTTGTACATACATCACTCTTATCCAAACAGGGGACATTTTTTACTTTTGCAACATTAAAAAAGGGAAAATATGGACTGGGTCAAGACAACTTGTAGGTCAAACATGTATACGGGAAGAGTGTTATTTTTAACACTTTCTATTTCTCAGAGTAATATCCTATCTAAATTGTATACAATTCAGCAAGACAAACAGGTCAACACAGAACACATAAAGAGGTGGTGGGAAATGGAAGGCATGTTTGCATATTTTTGGTGAAAATATGCCACCTACAATGGCACACAACATGATCTCCAACATGGCAAGAGTTGGAGAAAATATTGAGGTTCTTTCTAACACTCATTCCAAAAAAGACACCAAGGAAGGGGAGATTCCTGATGGAGACCCTGTGGGTCAACTGGGGCTAACCACTTTCATATTTTTGGGGATTGTAAGATTATACTATTCTATTCTCAGATATGCAACCGTATAAATAATGTTTATAGCTCAAAAAGACCCTGTGCATTTGAATGCGTCTACTTGGAACTAATTGGAGAAAGGATGGCAAAAGATAATTTCCTAGTAGTTGGCCAAAACCCCATCATGAGAAAATGGCCACAAAGTGGAGCCTCCATCTATCGAAGAGATCCACATAAGCCACGTAAGAGTGGCCCAAAGATCGGTGCGGTCCTGGGGCGTTTCCACTGTGCAAAGTCAAGTCATCTGTAACAAGCTGAGGTAGAAAGAAATTGATTCACCTAAATATCGCAATACTTGTATCGATACTGCAATATTTTGATGACGTCATGCATATTAATTGAGTTCTTATTGTTGCCTGGATTTCACAGTGTCAACACTGGCTAAATTGGCCAATTCTGCCATGACAGTAGATGCGGAGGTCAGCGGTTCGAAGCCTGCTCTCGACCGTTGTGTCCGTGGGCACTTAGCCTCGCCCCCAGTGGCTGCGTACAACTGGTGTATGTGCTGTATCAATGTGACCATTTACCATTTACACAACCTGTCAAAGTATAAAATGACCACTGCATTGTATTTATATGAAGTGACACATGGTTTATTCCTTTTGGAAACAGGACGTGCCCTGTGTTACCAAAGTATCAATACTTGAACTGATTCGGTCAATACTTTTACAGAAAATAAATCTGTATCAATACTGAGTCATTCAATACTTCTAAGAATCAGTTTCAATACCGGAAAGTGTCTACAGCTTTGTCTTATTTTATGTCTCATCAAAACAGAGAAAATATAACAGAATATATAAAATTGATTTCATGAAATTATATATTGTGGAATATCGAAACATGACATGTGAATCGTGATACGCATCATATCGCCAGATTAGACGCAATGCACACCCCCATCTGTAATCCTGCATTTGTGGGTCCGAAGAGGGCCTTGAAGTGTACTAGCTTTCAGAAGCAGATACACAACAAATGATCATTCCTCACCAAATGCATTAGCCGTTTCCTGTTTATCGACACATAAGACACAAATTATATTATATTTCTGGTACATAATGCATCCATTTAATATGTAATAATAATATGGCCGGTAACGGTCCAGACCGGGCCATAGCCCTAAAATACCAGGCCTATTTGAAGCTGTACTCTGCATTGTGTGTGTTAAAGTTGGTTTAAAGCAGTGATTCTCAAACAGTGGGTGAGGGTCCACAAATGGGCCACAGAGATTCGGCTATAGGCCCACAGAACATTAGGCTCTTCAGGTGAAGTGAGGCAGTTTGATGTTTAAAGGTGCACGATGGAAGTTTTCTAGTTGAGGGTGATCCACGTGATTTTCTCATAAAATAGTTTTTGCTTTGTCTGTAAAGGTTCCACACCATGTTAAATAAATAATCAATCACTCTTTCATTTATTTATCCATGGCGATTGTTTCATACCCCCAACAGCTACATAGTGCCCTTTAAGTTACATGCCAGCTGTATGCTCATAAAAATGTGCTGATCATGAAATGAATAAAGAAAATCTGCATGTTTAATCATGTTGAAATTATATAGTAGGATATCATACAACCATGGCCAACTGGATGAATTAAATACATCTCTTATCAAACCAGAAATTACACCTATTTTCAGATTATTCTTTTTTTCTCGGTGAGGACCCCCAGAAATGGACTCCTAGGCGTATGTGTTATGGTGTAATGTAAAGTGGGCCACTTGAACTCCCGGGCCACCTTTTTCACCACAGTACAACCCCGGGCTATAGTCCATGACATCAACCTGATGGTGATCCAAAGAGACAGCCAAAGGGACAAATTATTAGGGAATTATGAGTATGTTAAACCCATATCATCTTCTTGCAAGATGACCTGATGTAAGCAAACAGACTCAACTGAAGGAAAAAAGTTGAAGAAAACTATTTAGCGCTTATAAAAATGAAAATGACTGCAATCTAGTGCCCGAAGACTAGAATTTAGCCACTGTAAAGGGTTCTTTACAGAGAGCCAATAGTAGTAGTTCAGCCCACGAACAAGGTTTGTCAGGTTGTACCCATGATTCTAATGTGGTGAAATGTCCCTTTCATTCCCCAATTAAAGCTTTCACACTAGAACATAATGAGGTTTAAAAATCCTTCCAGTTTGTGGCTGGACTTTTGGTTTTCCTTGCCTTTTTTCTGTTTTTCCTCATATACTTCCAATACTTTTTTCATGCGCTATAAAAAAATAAAACAAATAAAAGACAAAACCCCAGACGTACAGTTTGAGAACAGCCAGATTGGCCTCAAGGTCGTAGGCGTTCTCTCGGGCCTGCGTCTCCACATAACGCTCCAGGGTTGCAAGGTTTTCTGGGTTGTACCTAAGACGACACACACACACAGTAAATTTACCAATTAGTTATAATACAGGCTATAGAGAATGTTGCCATGGTAATCTATTGTAAGGCAAGGCAAGTTTATTTGTAGAGCACAATTTGTACACAAGGCAATTCAAAGTGCTTCACACAACAGGAAAAAAGTGCCATAAAATCACAAAGACATGGCAGAAATCACAAAACATTTTCAGTCATAAAAGAGTGCAAAGAAAAGCATTTCAGTCATATGCACAGCCAAACAAAACAGTTTTTAGTTTAGATTTGAACATTGCCAGAGTAGAACCTGTCTCACATCCTCAGGAAGACTGTTCCAGATTTTAGCTGAAAAAAACTGAAACGCAGATTCCCCATGTTTAGTCCTTGACTCTGGGCCACCAGCAGGAGGCCAGTCCATATTCAGCTCCGACTCTGGGCACCAGCAGGAGCCGTCATGTTCAGTCCCACCTGCCACCAGCAGAGGCCGTCCATTTCAGTCCCGACTCTGGGCACCAGCAGGAGGCATTCTGGATGACTGCCAGCTGTTTTACAGCTCGTTCTGGAGAGGCCAGTGAGCAGGCCGTTACAGTAGTCTAATCTACTAGAGAACAAACGCAATGGATAAGTCTCTCCAAGTCTGGTTTAGATACTATACTTTTGGCAATGTTTTTTAGACGGCAAAAAGTACTGCTGATGTTATTGATTTGACATAGCCTAACCAATTGTCTAGTTCAGCTAAATGTTGTGTTGGAAAAAGTCTATTGAAAGAACTCTTAAAAAGTGAGAAGTGGGCATTTTTAAATGGTTATGGTCCACCTATTTTTCCCATCCTCGCCTAGTGTCTTTTAATTTGCAATTTTCCAAATTAAAAAGATAATCTCCGATCAAAATAACATTATTTTCGTTTCTTTGGTGATATGCATGAAGCAATGCAAGTGGTGCACAGGCAAAGCTACTGCATTATAATATGTCGAAAATAGCTCTTTTTTTTTTTTTTTTTATAAAATAACTGATTTCAAATGCTTGTAATAAAAGACATACTTATTGCCATACTGCGTCAACAACAGTGAAATTTCAAAGCAGAGAATTGTATGCATACACCACAAAAGTTCAAGTAAAAATATGACTCACACCGAAAATATAGTTCATGTGAGGATATGTAAAAATGATGTGACCCTGCCTAAATCATACAGGAAGTCGGGCATATTAGCTCAAAAGGTGGCACTGACAAAAGTGCAACCCCATTTACTTTTGAATCTCTTCCGACTATTTTCATCAAAAACAATTCCAATTTCCAATTTAACACATAACACAAACCCATGAGCAATTAAAGTTCCTCCATTGAAGCTGATACACATTTGAGTGTGGTCATAGAGTTATTCAAATATTTTTTAATTGGAAAATGTGAAAATTTGGAAAAGCGTTTGTGAAGATTTGGTAAACTGAACACAATGAAATGCAAATGAAATGGCTCTCTTAAAACCAAACTGAGAATAAATAAAGCGGGTTCATTTGAGAGATAAGCAACTCGTTTTTGTTAAATTATTTGATCGCTTAATTGGGTTCAATATGCGATTAATGTTAAAGGATGCTACTTGTAAAACTTCTGATGCCATTGGCTTGATCATATTGATTTGCATTGATCATTTATCATTGATCATTTAACTCTAGTGAACAGAACAAAATGAAAAAAAAACAGAAAGACTTAACACAGGAAACAGATGTAGAATGATAACACAAAAACAAAAGGGGTCATGCTGAAAACAAGCACCAAACACAAACACCTGATGCATGTAAATCATCAAAAGTGGAGGCAAGTCCATTCCTACTGAAGGCCTCTGAAAGCCCCTGGCCGCTCCTGGCTCCAATCCCCACCACCCCCGGTCCCCACCTCCCCCCCACCACCGGTCCCACCACCTCCCCGGTCCCCACCCCTCCCCGGTCCCACCACCTCCCCGGTCCACCACCTCCCTGGTCCCACCACCTCCCCGGTCACCCCTTCCCACCACCTCCCCCGGTCCCAACCACCTCCCGCGTCCCACACCTCCCCGAGCCCACCACCGCCCCGGTCCACCACCTCCCCGGTCCCCACCTCGGCCCTGCGAGCGCTTAGGGGGCGCGGGCAACGATGGCTCCACCACCTCCCCGTCCCACCACCTCCCGGTCCCACCACCTCCCCGTCCCACCACCTCCCGTCCCACCACCTCCCCGGTCCCACCACCTCCCCGTCCCACCACCTCCCTCCACCACGCCATTATCACGAAAAATGCTAAATGTTGAGAAAACAGTTGAACCAGGAGTCAAACCACCATCATGTGTTTTGGGACTGTCCTGTTGCTCAGAAAATTTGACAGCCATTAACAATGCACGGTTATTGACCTGCCATCCCACTCCACTCCATTTTAGAACTCTGTGCTTGGGCCTTAAAACTCCTGCCATGGACACAATAATTGGATGCCTTTGGAATGTACTTCCAAAGTACAAAGGCAGGATAAAAGGTGGCTGTTCTCTTGGTCCAATGGCAGACCAGGTTCAAAGGTGTATTTGCTTTAGAAAGTCCAAAAACAGAGGCAATCGGCTAACGCGGTTTGTCTGTGTCCACCAGATACTTCAGAGGTGAGCAGAGGCTAGTAAATATCATCATTTGCTCCAAGAGCTGCGTCTGGATTCTTTTTTTTTACTCGTGCTGGTTTGTTTTGGTCCTTTTTTCGGACAGTGAAACGCTTTGATACGTCACTGGAGTGTAATCTATGATTGGTTGCTAAACTGCGTCAGCCGCAGAAAAATCATCTTTGTCCAACTTTTCTGCGTCCGACATTTAAACGCAGAATTCGCGCCGCAAAAGCGCTGGATGCCCAGAGCGCACGTCCACATAGACTAGAATATAAATTGTGCTTTGACGCCACGGTGTGAGCGTACAATTTTGTATTGCTCCTAGTTTTTCCGATTTGACGCTGGAACGCAAAAATCCGGAGGAAATGCTCTCTCGAGGTCCGACCTTCTAGTACATCCCTAACATAGACACGCTAGCTCCATGTTAGCCTAGCCCTAGCATAATATTAGCCTAGAGGAGCTCACCTGTCAATGCCTCGGAGCAGTTTCCCCACATTTGCTCTCATTTGCTCAAAAGACGACGCCATTTGATTGCTATTTTCCTTTCCCCCTTCCTTTTTCAACTCAGACTAAAACCACACGTGTTAGAGCATCAGGAACCGGTGATGGCAGCAGAAGCACGGACGAGGAAGGAAAGAGGAAGGTGCCGGCGGAGCACAAAAAGGGACGGACTTTGGCTGCGCTATCTGCGGAGGAAGTGACAACTGCACGCGCAGCACTATTCATAACTCTAGTTCTTTTAAAAGTTATTTAACGATATTCAAACACTTTCATGTGAATGTAATGATGATAGCTGTTGATTAAACTCTCAGATATTTTTTTATTTTATTTTATTTTGATGCTTGCTTGTTCTGTGTTAATTTATTTTTCAAAAATGAAAAAAAATAAAAATAATGAATGAGCTGCTGCTGTAGATTTTTTGTGTGTCGACAAATCATAACATTTTCAAGTTGAGCAAGTTTCACATACAAACCAAAATAAATAGAGAAAGACAGTATTCATGTCGAACAAACAAATAAAATAGCACTTCACTCTAGCCTCTCAAGTTACAATTGTGGTTAAATAAAGTGTTTCAATACAATCCTACAGCCAATGTACCTTTTTAGATTTACAGAGTTTCTTTGGGTTTTTTAAACATAAAAAACAGAACAGACAAAAAGCAAGGCCAGAGAGCAAAATTGAAATTACAAATAGACAATCAACAAAAGAAACACAATTATGACACAGAAGTATTAAAACAAAAGTCCCTTGGGCGAGTGGTCGCGCACTCTCATGCACTCGGGCCTTATCACCGCTCAACAGCGGCTGTTCAAGTCGCTGCTCTCTGGTACAGGGGCGCTTTCGCCTGAGGCCACGCAAATCTGCCTGATCCTGCAGCATGTGATCGGTGGGAAATCCCGTCCGGCACAGGTCTCTAGTCAGGGCCCGACGGCGCTGATTGCCTCCTCTACAGCTTGGCCCACATCGGCCCATTCACCCATCAGCCCACTGGGAAAATCCCAGTATGCCAGGCCAATCTTGCCTGTCACTCACTGAATCACATTGTATACATTTTTATGTATGTAGTTTATTTTCAGGTCGCAGATTTTCTGTGTGCAGCGACCTTTGGAGCAGTGCGCAATTGTGCACGCGCTCATCTTAGAGGGAAATGTGGTCAGTTCAGTCTTTGATCGTTAGTGATATTTGTGTCCTGCCGTCAAAAGTACATTCCAAAGACATCCATGTATTGTGTCCATGGCAGGAGTTTTGTGGACGAGTATGTAGTTGTAAGATTCATAGGGATAGCAATGTCGACAACAGCCTGCAGTGCGTTGTGAACTTCAGTCCAATATTTTTGAACAACAGGACAGTTCCGATACACGTGATAGTGGTTTGCCTCCTGACTGCCCCAGTTTCTCCAAGTGTTAGCATTTCCTTGTGAATTTTGATTGAATATATGTTGTTTTATTATTGCTCAGTGTTTTATGTTGCACCTTAAGGCCGAGACAAGTTCCTACGTTTTTGAATTTTGTTCATTGACAATGGCAATAAACTCTTTCTGATTCTGATTCTGATTCTGATTCTGATAATGAGCACTTTGGCATGGTGTCATGAAAAAGCATGACACATTTTTCCAGCAAAATTCTCTCCAGACATGTGATTTTGTGGTCCTCCACTGGGATGTCCACACATTTTCCCACTCTTCATCTGTCAAAACAACATTACCTTCTCTTTCCCCTTTGTTTTTAATATATTTAGTAGAGTAGTTGTCCAGATTATTAATGCATTGATATAATTTAGATATCATTCTCCTTGAAAATTCAGATTTTTAAGCCTTGATCAAAATTTCAGTCAGAGGGTTATAATGGTCATTACTTTGTTTAATTTATTTGTTAAAATAACTCCTTATTTGTAAATACCTATAAATGTCCTGTTTCTCCAAGCCAAAGGATTCTTTCAACTTTTCAAAGTTTGCAAAAAAAATATTTTATTTAGTCCGACTGTGATTATTTTTTCTATTTTTCTAATGTCCAATATAATGTCTGTCCAATTTTTGATTGTTGGTACATTTTGTGTCATCCTTTTTTTTCCAGAGATAACTACTGTTTGTGTCCATGGCAGGATTCCTGAGGCCCAAATACATCGCCTTGAAATCCAGCGGAATGGAAATTTAATTTATTGACTGTAAAGGTTTATTGATCTCAATCCAAAACCTCTGAGCAACAGGACAGTCCCAAAACACGTGGTAGTGTTTTGCCTCCTGGCCGCCACACTTTCTCCAACAGTTTGTGTTTCCCTGTAAGTAATGGGCACTTTGACATGGAGTTATAAAGAAACATGACACATTTTACCAACAGAATTCTCTCCAAACATGCGATTTTGTGATTCTCCAGATGTACATATACTTTCCCACTCTTCATCATCCAGAACAAAGTGGCCCTCTCTTTCCCATCTTTCCTTTATGTAATGAGTAGAATGAAAGCCCAAATTGTTAATACATTTATATAATTTGGATATTATTCCTCTTGAAAGTTCTGATTCATAAGCTTTAATTAATATTTCAGTCAAGGGGCTATGATGGTCATTACATTTAATTTCTTGGTAAATACCTATAAAAGTCAAAGGATTCTTTATACATATCAAAGCTTTTCAAGTTATTCATTCCTTTACAATGAATTTTAACAGCCACGTCAAATCAATAACATCAGTAGCTTTTTACCATCTAAAAAACATAGCCAAAATCAAAAGTATAGTGTCTAAACCAGACTTGGAGAGACTTATCCATGCGTTTGTCTCTAGTAGATTAGACTACTGGAACGGCCTGCTCACTGGCCTCTCCAAACGAGCTGTAAAACAGCTGCAGTACATCCAGAACGCTGCTGCTCGGGTCCTGACTAGAACCAGGAAGTACGATCACATTAGTCCTGTGCTCAGGTCTCTGCACTGCCCCCTGTGGCTCAGAGAATAGACTTCAAAGCAGCTCTGCTTGTATACAAGTCTCTCCATGGCCTAGCACCAAAGTACATCTCGGACATGTTAGTGCCATATGAACCATCTCGGACTCTGAGGACCTCAGGGACCGGCCTCCTGCTGGTGCCTAGAATCAGGACTAAACATGGGGAATCTGCGTTTCAGTTTTTTGCAGCTAAAATCTGGAACAGTCTTCCTGACGATGTGAGACAGGCCACTACTCTGGCTAAACTAAAAACTGTTTTGTTTCGCTGTGCATATGACTGAAATGATTTTCTTTGCACTCTTCTCTTTTAAGTCTTAAACTATTTGAAGGATAGCCTGAAAATGGCACCTTTAAATTTCCTTAAATCAAGGTTTTGTGATTTCTGTCTTTTCTTTGTGATTTTAATGCATTTTTTTCCTGTTGTGTGAAGCACTTTGAATTGCCTTGTGTACGAATTGTGCTCTACAAATAAACTTGCCTTGCCTTGCCTTTACAAGCTGGTAAAAAATAAATAAATGTATACCTTTTTTTATCATCACCCAACCAATTTAAAATGTTAACATCTTTGTTTAATTTATATGTTTAGATTAGCTCCTTCCATGTTGTAAGAACCAATTTCACCCAAGGTTCTCCACCTCCCCAAATGACTCAAGGACTTCTTATCTGCCAGTAAGGCCTGCACAGGAACACCCAGAACTTCCTGAGTCAGTGGATCTGTCAGATGACAATTCATTTAAATTCTTGATGTTGGACAATCATCCCACTATTTTTATAATTACAGTACTTTTTGCCGCATCTAGATTCACTTCCTCATTAGACTAATTTACTCCCCGGGAACCTATGCCAGGATCCTGTTCGTGGACTTCAGCTCTGCTTTCAACACCATCCCTCCCTGCTCTGCTCCAGGACAAGCTCTCCCAGCTCAACGTGCCTGACTCCACCTGCAGGTGGATCACTGACTTCCTGACGGATCGGAGGCAGTGCGTGCGGCTGGGGAAGAATGTCTCAGACACTCGGACTATCAGCACCGGAGCTCCTCAGGGCTGTGTACTTTCCCCTCTGCTCTTCTCCCTGTACACAAACTGCTGCACCTCCAGCCACGACTCCGTAAAACTGATCAAGTTTGCGGACGACACCACCCTCATCGGACTCATCTCGGACGGGGATGAGTCTGTCTACAGGAGGGAGGTGGACCGGCTGGTGTCCTGGTGCAGCAGCGGTAACAATCCTGGAGTTTCAACGCCCAGAAGACAGTGGAGATGATCGTGGACTTCAGGAAAGCCACAGCCCCCCAGCCCCCCCTCATCATGACAGACTCCCCCATCACTACCGTGGACTCCTTCCGCTTTCTCGGCACCACCATCACCCAGGACCTCAAGTGGGAGCCCTCCATCAGCTCCCTCATCAAGAAGGCCCAGCAGAGGATGTACTTTCTGCGGCAGCTGAGGAAAGCCAAGCTTCAGTGAAGATGATGGTGCAGTTCTACACGGCCATCATTGAGTCCATCCTCACCTCCTCCATCACCGTGTGGTACGCTGGAGCACAGCCAGGGACAAACAGAGACTACAGCACCCTCTGCTGGAGCCACAGCCAGGGACAAACAGAGACTACAGCGCATTGTGCGTTCTGCTGAGAAGGTGATCGGCTGCAGACTTCCATCTCTGCAGGACCTGTACGTCTCCAGGGCTCTGGGACGAGCAGGTCGGATCACAGCTGACCCTTCTCACCCTGGAAATGGGACTATTTGAACCACTCCCCTCAGGCAGGAGGCTACGGTCCATCCAGACCAGAAGAATAGTTTCTTTCCCTCTGCCGTTGGACTCATGAACACTTCAAAACACTTGTCACTTTAACTGCAATATTTCAACCACTCACTGCACTGTCACTTTCTGCACTACAACTTTAAACATAACTGTAAACTTGTGTACATAGAAATGCCTATTTTTATTTTTTATTGTATAGTAATTTTAAATTGTTTCTTAATGCATGCCCTTTTTCGATTGAATATATGTTGTTTTATTATTGCTCAGTGTTTTATGTTGCACCTTAAGGCCGAGACAAGTTCCTATGTCTGTGAATTTTGTTCATTGACAATGGGCAATAAACTCTTTCTGATTCTGTAGAACACCCCAGCTCCTGCACTGTCGATAGGCTGGGGTCACTAACTGAACTTTGGTAGAGTTTTGCCTGGGACAAGTGGTTTGAGCGATACGCAAAACCAGGGTTGTCAAACTCATTTGGGCCGCGGGCCGAATTTCAATGCTCAGGCTGGGTCGCGGGCCAAACATAACGTAAAAAATAAAACGATAAAAACTATAAGAAATAAATAGCTTTATATAGCCTAGCAATAGTTTTTTGTGGACACTGTTGCACGGATCTGCGGCAGGTGAAAGACTGAGTCAATATTCATGCTACAGCAGGAACAGGAACATGGACTTATGACTTGGGTTTTGACAATTCTCTTTTAAAGCTGAAGGTAAATTAACTAAAAATGAGTTTTAGGGACTTGTAATAAAGCAAAAATGTCCAGGTGGAATCTATATAAAAGTCCCATTCATTTTTCATTTTGGGTAATTTTTTGCTTGCCTTTTTTGTTTTTACAAAAAGACCCTGATGCTTCCCAGAATGATTTACTTGACTGGAAATAAGAGGGTTAAAGCTTTATTTTTACGTACAGCATATCAAGCAGCTTGGGAGTTTTTAAAATGGAATAAATAATGAAAAAGTCCAACGTCCCACGGGTGGGACGCACTAAGCGTAAGGGATTAACCCTTTATGGGTCTGCCGTCCCACGGACCTGTATATTCGGCGGGCCGGAATAAAACATCTGGCGGGCCACATTTGGCCCGCGGGCCTTGAGTTTGACACATGTGCGCTAAACTAAGAAAAGTGCTCGTCACTAAAGATGACTTAAAGATGACTTAAAGCGCGCGTGGTCGTTAAGAGCTCGGACAACACAAGAACGCCCCTTTTGGGATGGTAACACACACACACAACACACAGCAGCAACCACTTAGTTTGAAGCTGGTGCGAAAGCACGAGATGGTCCTTATGCTAAGTTTAGTCGCGCTAAAATTATATTTCCCGAGTATTTCACACCTCCACTGTCTTATGGTCCCTGATCCCAACACACCTTCCTCTATTCTCCCTTGTGTCCAGTAAATCTCCTCAGGTGTGATCTGATGTGTACAACTGGGCATTTTGTCTAAATTCCACCTTAGATGGTCTAAAACTTACAACCAACACGAGAATTGAAATATTATTCAAATGTTTTGCCACACAAAAGTAAGTCTACAGCTGATTATCACCCAAATTGATCCCAAAACCCCCAAACTTATTTTTTTAGCATGTGGGAGAGCAAACACTGAGAATGCTAATGTCAAAGACAAAGGAGATTTGCAGTGTTTTGTGCCTTTTTTTTGTGCTCAAGTTGTGAAAAGTTGTGAACGTTGTTTAGAAAAAGTTGGTGCCTCTCTTCTCCTCACAGACTCATGAAAAGATTTTAGGATGTCTAAATTTAATTAGATCAAGAGTGTCTGCTTTGATTGACAGTGATCAAATATTGAAAGATTGTAATAAACTTGCTGCAGCAAGAACCATTCCGATTTTACAAAGATGGCCAATATTTTGGGGAATGTAATTACAGATACAGGATAATTTTTCATTTTTCTCAATCTGTGAATCAAGTCTACTCAGACTCAGACATGAGTTCCCAGTCCAGTGTACAATAGGATGAAGATGGCCCATGATTTTATCCCTCTGCTTTTAACAAATTTTAACTGAGCCCTTAAAAAAATCTCAGATCCCTGCGAGTTGGAAAGAAGCCATCATATCCTTAATACCTAAAGAAGGGAAGGATCAAATGGATTGTGCCTCATGTAGACCCATTTCTGTTCTGAATGTGGACTATTGTTTATACACCTCGGCACTGTCGGCATCTTGTCCTTAGGGTGAACCAGTTTTTGTCTTAACGTGTTGCCTGGTTTGAAATACGACACAAAAACAGAGCAATGTAGTGTATTCTATCCAATGCAGTGAAGAAAGTTGTAAAGAGCGCCACATAGGGGAGACTAAACAGCCACTTCACAAGAGGCTTTATCAACACAGAAGACTCAGAAAGACATTGAGTTCAGGACCCAGAGCGCGGTGCATCTTCATCTCAAAGCCACAAACCACTCTATTGAAGACAGTGAGGTGGAGATTCTGAGCAGGAGAAAAGATGGTTTGAAAGAGGAGTTAAGGAGGCCATCTTTGTTAAAAAAGAGAATCCTTCATTAAATCGTAATGGAGGTTTAAGATTCAACCTTCCGGTTGTTTATAATGGTCTGCTGAAACCATGGAGACGCCTGGGCATTTGGATGCTAAATAGGCACTCAGGTGAGGCAGGGAACAATAGAACAAGAGGCCCATCCCAGTTTCAATGGCCATTAGCAGGAGGTCCCGCCCTGTGGGCAGGGCTCTCACAGAGTAGGATATAAACAAGAGTTCTCAGACTTGTTTCTCTGATTGAGAAATGACTCTTGGATGAGAGTTGAAACGTTTTGTTTTTTCTAAAACAGAGTCCAGATGACTACAACTGAATCTTTTTCTACAATGGAACCCTCCTGGACGAATGAGGGATTACACCGACATTACATTTTGTTAATTAGCACAGAGTTGTGCCAAAAAAAAATGTGCACGATTGATTTCTTTTACATAAATTTGATCATGTGACCACTCATCAAGCCGCTATATAACAGGTGTGCTTCAGGCTACATTTTGTCTGATGAAGGGCAACGTCACTGGGGTGAGAACAAACTAATATTTCTTTGGAGCTAATCGAGTTGTGCGGATCATCTCTTTTCTTTATTGCGACCATGTTTCAGTGCTCTTGCACACTCATCTTCAGGATGGATGTGCGAGTCTCTCTCCTCTTTCATTTGAGTCAATTGAAATAATGTGCCTGTCATTATAGATGGTGGTCAAATCCAGAATTCTGTTGTACAACACTGTTCAAATCCCTGGACCAGGTTAAAATCTGCAAAAATACCTTTGTTTAGAGGGTGCAATCAGGGCTGGCAAAATTGGTCGATCTTGATTTTTCATTTTATTTCCTTTTTTTTTTTTAAACAAAATAAAAATGGCTTTTATTTATTTTATAATGAAACAATACAAACATTTAACCATTGCCATCTAACACAAAAAAATTCGAATTTCTTTCTCCAAAATCTGAACTCTGCTCCAGACCACATCTACTGAAGACTGAACAACCCAACCATTTAATTGATGACTAGACATAACATTTTATCAAGAGCCCAGGAACCCAGAGTTATGGCATTATAACTAAACAGACTTCTTGACCTTATTAGCACACAGGACTGCCATGTATGTTTTGAATCAACAGTAACTAGTGTAGAACTGCATGAACACTTGTCAGCTGGGTGCTCCTGCTTAACCCCGCCCACAGGAAACCAGATGTTGAGCAGTGAGCGTCTGACAAACAGGAAAAGAGTTAAGCGCTGCACCACCGCACTAATCGGAGGATGACTTGACAGGAGCTGACATGGACCTCCAGCATCGCACAGCTCTGCACATCTCCACCAGGGACCCGCAGGAGGACTACCAGATCTTGCAGAGAGTGGGAGGGGGCACCTACGGAGATGTCTACAAGGTATAAATAAAATAAATATCTCAATAAACCTTTAAAAATGCTAGTACTGTTTTAAATGTTTTTAATGTTTGATGAAAAATGAATCAGTTCGAGACAGGAAGCTGGCCTTCAGCTCTGTGCTGACGTGAGAGCTCTGTTAAACATGGTGAACATAGTTGCTTGGCTTGCCAAGATTGTTGCTTTACGGACTTGCACTGTGTAAGTTTTCTGGTGAAGGGTTCGCAAAGATGTTATTGCTTTGCCAAGAATGTTCCACAGTATGGGATTAAACATATCATTTATTGAATTATGGGTGTTTTATTGCTTAAAAATTCTTTGAAAAACCTTCCACCAGAAAAGTGACATAGTACAGCTTTATATATAAAGGTGGCAGATAGTGATCTACACTATAATGATTGTATTTGTAGTTTAAGGTCAGCGAGAGAGCTCCACAGTCTACGTCCATAAAATGATCGGATCTTGTGCGTTTGAAGAACACCCCGTTCTTCAAACAATTCAAAAAACATTCCAAAGTAGCTGTTAAGTGTCTTTCAGTTGTGTTGGTGAAATCAGCATCAGGTCATCAGCCTGAGCAGAGTAGGGCGTCCCCTCTGAGACTGTCGAGGAGGAAGTGATTGGATCAAAACTGAAAGGATGTTTGCTATAGTGCAGTAGAAGTTCAAAAAAATTATCACTTTTTGCTTCAACAATACAAAAATCTAAGCCTACTGTTCTGATGACACCTATCTAAAATTTTGAGCCAGTGGGTTAGGGTTAGAGCACTCCACAACCGGTTTCTGAAAGATTGATCGATGTTGAAGTCCTTTACATTGACACTCTTTTGCAGTCTAGAGTTAAGTATAAGCTAAATAAGAGGACTTCCGATGCATGTGTGCTGTTTAAACGCCCACAGTCACAGTGGTTGCAGAGCTCATTCATGCATGAAGAGTTTTCAATCCAATCCATGCACTGCAAAAACAACAGTCTTAAGTGTTACTTACAGCATTTACTTGTCTTTTAATCATTCGTAAAGTGTCATTGAGTGTCAAGAAAGCACTTATAAATCAAATCAATCAATATCACTTTATTTGTCTGCGAGCAGCAAATCAAGCACACTTAGCCTTTAAAAACAATAATAATAATAATAGAATGGCTCAAGGCAGGTGTGAGTGCAACTGACAGGAGGACCGGTTAGGAGCCGCAGCCCGCTGGACCAAAGCGTGTGTCAACTCTTTTGTTTCTGTTTTGTGATTGTGGTAGAATAAATGAAAGTAGCAAGAGATTTGAAAGAAGGCGCAGAGGCTGGAGTTCTGACGCAAGAGAAATTGATTTCCATCAGTCTGGGAGTATAATGTACCTCTGATAACGAAGACTAAGTTAACAAGAGCTTGACCGGCACAGGTTTAAGGAGCCCAGGCTCATTACAGTCACTCTGTGTTTACAAGACCTAATTTAATCCTGACTTTTAGGCCCACTGAACACCTGGTCCATGTCCAACACCCACAACTTCACCACCACAAAAAAAATCTGCTCGGTGCAAGCGAAATGCAAATGATCAACTGACATAATTTCCCCTCATGTGATGTTTGGTGTGTAGACGTTAAGTTGTCTCGCCCTGGAGTGTGTCAAGTCAAAGTGAAGTGCTTGCGCTGCATTTCAGAGCTGGACTGACCTGTTCACCAGTGAGACACTGGAACCAGCCAATTGTACATGACACAAACACACACGCACACGCTCCCACATGCACAGGCACACACATACTCGCACACGCGCACACACATAGGCACGCGCACACTGGTGAGGTGCTGCTTTAACTGTTGTCTTTTCAGTTGTAAATGTCCTGTGTCTTGCACTTGTGATTCAGTTAAGTTTAGATTTATTTTTTTTTAGGCTCGGAACAAGAAAACCCTGGAACTCACAGCCCTCAAACGCATCAAGATGGAACCAGGTCTGTCTGCTCTCAACAGCAGCGATTGCTAAATCAGACTAATGCATCCTAGAGAAATCACACAATGATTAAACTGATTTAATAATATGCTTTAAAAGAATGAAGTGTTAACACATAAATGTCTCTGTCCTCTCTCACTCCCCTCTTTTCCCCCCACTCCTCTCTGTTCCTCTCACTCCTCTCTGTTCCTCTCACTCCTCTCTGTTCCTCTCACTCCTCTCTGTTCCTCTCACTGACTCCTCTCTGTCCCCTCTCCTCCTCCTCTCTCTTTCGCCTCTCACTCCCCTCTGTCTCCCACGTCCTCTCTCCCTCCCCTCTGTCCCCTCGTCATCCCCTCTGTCCTCTCCACTCCCCTCTGTTCCTCTCACTCCCCTCTGTCCCTCTCACTTCCCCTCTGTCCCCCTCACTCCCCTCTGTTCCTCTCACTCCCTCTGTCCCTCTCATCCCTCGTCCCCTCACTCCCTCTGTTCTTCTCCTCCCCTCTGTCCCCCTCACTCCCCTCTTGTCCCTCTCACTCCCTCTGTTCCTCTCACTCCCCTCTGTTCCTCTCATCCCTCTGTCCCTCTCACTCCCTCTGTCCTCACTCCCCTCTGTCCCCTCACTCCCCTCTGTCCTCCTCACTCCCTCTGTCCCTCTCACTCTCTCAGTCCCTCTCACTCCCCTCTGTCCCTCTCACTTCCCTCTGTCCCTCTCACTCCCCTCTGTCCTCTCACTCCCTCTGTCCCCTCACTCCCTCTGTCCCTCTCACTCCCCTCTCTCCTCTCACTCCCCTCTGTCCCTCTTCATCCCTCTGTCCCCTCACTCCCGTCTGTCCTCTCACTCCCCTCTGTCCCCTCACTCCCCTCTGTCCCCTCACTCCCTCGTGCCCTCTCACTCCCTCTGTCCCCCTCACTCTGCCCCGCCCTCACTCCCCTCTGTCCCCTCCACTCCCCTCTTCCCCCTCACTCCCTCTGTCCCTCTCACTCCCTCTGTCCCCCTCATCCCTCTGTCCCCTCACTCCCTCTCTGCCCCTACTCCCTCTTCTCACTCCCTCTGTCCCCTCACTCCCTCTGTTCTCTCACTCCCCTCTGTCCCCTCACTCCCCTCTGTCCTCTCACTCCCCTCTTGTCCCTCTCACTCCCCTCTGTCCCCTCACTCCCCTCTGTTCCTCTCACTCCCTCTGTTCCTCTCACTCCTCTCTTCTTTCGCCTCTCACTCCCCTCTGTTTCCTCTCACTCCCCTCTGTCCTCTCACTCCCCTCTGTCCCGTCTCACTCCCCTCTGTCCCCTCACTCCCTCTGTCCCCCTCACTCCCCTCTGTCCCCACTCACTCCCCTCGTCCCCTCACTCCCTCTGTCCTCCCTCTGCTCCCCTCTGTCCCCTCACTCCCCTCTTTTCCCCCTCACTCCCCTCTGTTCCTCTCACTCCTCTGTTCCCGCTCCTCTTTCGCCGTCTCACTCCCCTTTACCTCGGTCATCCCTCTTGTTCCCTCATCCCTCTCGTGCTCCACTCTCGTCTTCCCCTCGCCTCTCACTCCTCTTCTGCTTCGCTCTTCACTCCTCGTCTCTTCCCTCTCACTCCCTCTGTTCCTCTCACTCCTCTCTCTCTTCGCCTCTCACTCCCCTCTGTTCCTCTCACTCCACTCGTTCCTCCACTCCTCTGTCCTCTCACTCCCCTCTGTCCCCTCACTCCCCTCTGTTTTCCTCCCCTCTTCCTCTCACTCCTCTCTCTTTCGCCTCTCACTCCCTCATGTTCCTCTCAACTCCCCTCTGTTTTCCCCTCACTCCTCTGTCCCTCTCACTCCCTCTGACCCTCTCATCCCCTTCGTTCCTCTCACTCCTCTCTCTTTCCCTCTCACTCCCTCTGTTCCTCTCACTCCTCTCTCTTTCCCTCTCACTCCCCTCTGTTCCTCTCACTCCCCCTCTGTTCCCCCACTCCCTCTGTCCCTCTCACTCCCCTCTGTTCCCTCTCACTCCCCTCTGTCCTCTCACTCGACCTCTGTCCTCTCTCCCTCTCTTTCCCTCCTCCCCTCTGTTCCTCTCACTCCCCTCTTCTCTCACTCCCTCTGTCCCTCTCACTCCCCTCTGTCCCCCTCACTCCCCTCTGTTCCTCTCACTCCCCTCGTGTCCCTCTCACTCCTCTCTGTCCCCCTCACTCCCCTCTGTTCCCTCACTCCCCTCTGTCCCCCTCACTCCCCTCTTCCTCTCCCTGTCCTCACTCCCCTCTGTTCCTCTCACTCCCCTCGTCCCCTCACTCCCCTCTGCCCTCTCACTCCCTCTGATCTCCTCCCCTCTGTCCTCTCACTCCCCTCGTCCTCTCAACTCCCCTCCTGCTCTACCCCCTCGTTCACTCCCTCTCTGTTTCCTCTCACTCCCCTCTGTCCCTCTCACTCCCCTCTGTCCTCTCACTCCCCTCTGTCCCTCACTCCTCTGCCTCACTCCCTGTCCTCTCACTCCTCTCTCCTTTCGCTCTCATCCTCCTCTGTCTCTCACTCCTCTCTCTTTCGCCTCTCACTCCCCTCTGTTCCTTCTCACTCTCCCCTCGTTTCCTCTCACTCCCCTCTGTCCCTCTCACTCCCCTCCTTCCCTTCTCCCCTCTTTCCTCTCACTCCCTCTGTTCCTCTCACTCCTCTCTCTTTTCGCCTCTCACTCCCCTCGTTCCTCTCACTCCCCTCTGTTCCCTCACTCCCCTCTGTCCTCTCACTCCCCTCTGACCCTCTCACTCCCCTCTGTTCCTCTCACTCCTCTCTCTTTCGCCTCTCACTCCCCTCTGTTCCTCTCACTCCTCTCTCTTTCGCCTCTCACTCCCCTCTGTTCCTCTCACTCCCCTCTGTCCCTCACTCCCCTCTGTCCCTCCCTCCCTGTCCCTCTCCACTCCCCTCTTGCCCTCTCATCGACTCTGTCCTCTCACCTTCCTTTCGCCTCTACCCTTCTTCCGCCTCACTCCACTCTCCCCTCTGTTCCTCTCACTCCCCTCTGTCCCTCTCACTCCCCTCTGTCCCCTCATCCCCTCTGTTCCTCTCACTCCCCTCTGTCCTCTCCACTCCCCTCTTCCCCTCACTCCCTCTGTTCCTCTCACTCCCCTCTGTCCCCTCACTCCCCTCTGTTCCCTCCTCACTCCCCTCTTCCCCTCACTCCCCTCTGTTCCCTCTCACTCCCCTCTTCCCCTCCTCCCTCTTCACCTCTCACTCCCCTCTGACTCCTCTCCACTCCCCTCTGTCCCCTCTCACTCCCCTCTGTTCTCTCACTCCCCCTTCCTCTTTCCCTTCCCCTCTTCCCTCTCATCCCCTCTGTTCCTCTCACTCCCTCTGTCCCTCTCACTCCTCCTCGCCTCTCATCCCTCTCCACTCTCTCCCTCTGCCTCTCCCCTACTCCTCTCACTCCCCTCTGCTCTCCTCTCACTCCCCTCTGTCCCTCTCACTCCCCTCTGTTCCTCTCACTCCCCTCTGTCCCTCTCACTCCCCTCTGTTTTTGCTCTCTTCAAAGTGTGCGCTCCATTAGGGAGTGACATCCTCTTTTATGCTGATACAACAGAAGGGATTGGGGTTTATCACTTTTGAAAATGACTCAATCGTGATGCTCACAGCCATTTTCACCAGGTTCAGGTGATTAAGAGAATGATTTCATTCAAACAAAAGTGTTAAGTTATCCAGTCTCTTCTTGTGATGATAATTCTGAGAAACAGCAAAAGTCATGGATGAACCTTCTATTCCATTTGTCTGCGCAGAGGACGACTTCTCTGTCATCCAACAAGAGATTGTGATGGTGAAGAGCTGCAAACACCTGAACATCGTGGCCTACTTTGGCAGCTACATACAGTAAGTGCCTCCTGCCCTGGAGTGGCACGTTTGGTTTGAGTCCAATACATCTGCTTTTCCTCAGAGACAACGAGCTTTGGATCTGCATGGAGTTCTGTGGAGGAGGCTCGCTTCAGGACATCTACCATGGTCAGACACTTTTTCTACAAACTTCATTTATTACTCCGTTTTCAATTTTAGCATGAACAGAATTAGCAAAATGATGATGAATCCAAAAGAATCGACTAAATCCCTTTAAAAAAAACATGAAAGAACCTTACTACACAGCAAGCCTTGTTAGTACTGGGCCACTGGAGGGCAGTAGTGGCTTTAATGCTGGGGTCACCGGCGGCTCTTTGGGCCTCTCTCAGGCCACTTCATCCAAAGCTTGTGTTTCGCCCAAAACTCTGCTTGGGCTCTTTATGTGAGCGCCAGGCAAGTACAGAATGCCATGTGCTGCAAAGAGCATCGTGTTTAGATCGCCACAGCAATGTTTCAATGTAAAGACCAGCAAAAAGGAGACAAATGATGCTCAATACCTTTGTGAATATCATATATATGTATATATATACATATATATATATACACATAAACTACAACTCTGCTCTGATTGCCTGTTTAATGTACAGTTGGAACGGAAAGCCCTTCAAATGTTTCACTCCTTGTTTCATTGCAGCCATTTGCTAAAATAAAACAAGTTCATTTCATTTCTCATTAATGTACACACATCACACCATCTTGACAGAAAAAAACAGAAATGTAGTCATTTTTGCTCATTTCCAAAAAAGAAAAACTGAAATATCACATGATTCTAAGTGTTCAGACCCTTTGCTCAGTATTGAGTAGAAGCCCCCTTTTGAGCTGGTACTGCCACGAGTCTTCTTGGAAGGACTGGACTAACATCATATTGGACATTGTAGAAAAAGATTCAGTTGTAGTCTGGACTCCTGGACGAATGAGGGAGTACACCGACATTATATTGGACATTCATAAAATGGAAAAGATTACATTTGGACATCATTTGAAAATGGACATATTTGACGGACTTTGGACTAAATGGGACGTTTGCTTTGGGTTCTGTGTGCCACGATTTGTCTCTTATCTTTTTCATTTATGTCTGTTATTGGATGTCTGCTTATTTTGGTTTAAGTCTCTTCTCTCTGGTCGTGTTCTATTCTTCTGTGTTCTCTTTTGTTATATATTTGAAAAATAAAAGTAAAGTCCTAAGTTGATTTCTGTTGTTGAATTGTGCCACTGAGATGTTTGTGGATCTCGTAGAGATAAAACATACAATTGTGGTGTGATTTTGTAGTCCGGCCCCCGAACCTTAGCCCTCCGAAAAATCTGGCCGACTGGAACATTTATTTGGAGACCCCTTTTCTACAGTCTGTCCACCTAAAGACTAAACACTCTGAGCCAGGACAAGTGCCCAAAGACACACAACCCACAACAGACTACACACAGGCACACACAGGCTATAGAAGGAGTAGAAACAGCATAAAGACTTTTTTTGTATTGAAAACCGTGTTTGAACCAGGTTTAGATCCAAAGACTTCATTGTCCAAGTCTGAAACACTTCTGAGATCAGCTGCTAAAAAGTATATTCTTTTTACGACATGAATGATTTGTGTCATATTTTCTACACATTTGCAATCTAAACCTGACTTGTATCCAGCAGAAACAGTGTGATGGTCCTTTAGGTCTCAAACTCGCTCACACACGCTGTAAAGAGTTTATAAATCTGTTGATTTTATTCATATTTTAATTCATTCATAAGTTGTGTTCACAACGTTAGATTCTTCAAACATTCTGAACAGTTTTGCCACTGAAGTGAATACATTTGAAAAGCGTGCTTTAGTTTGGATGAAACTTTATGAAACATTTCAGAAACTGTGCCAAAGTGATTGAGAAAACCAAAACTACAGAAAGTACTTTTTTTTTCTCTCTCAACCTCAAATGTTACAGTAAATATTCTAAAGTGTTCCACAGTGTTAACTCTAATTTTAAAAGCTCTCTTTTTGCTGTTTGTTATGTGAAAATAGAAAAAATGCCAAAGTGTTCCAGCCTTTAGTGAGTTGAAATGAGTATTCTTCTGACTGAACTGGTGTCGCAGGTGTGTCGTGGGCTCAGCAGTTCCGGAGTGTGAAAGACCACGAGCACGTTTCACCCTTTCAGACTGTGCTTAACATGTCGCTTGTTCCACAGGTTTTGAAAATGACTTCTTTCAATTGCATGCTATATTTAAGAAAGTTATAGGTCTTTTTGAAGTTGTGAGACCCACCCTTTCACCTCTTCTCCCTCTCCAGTGCCCCGCCATCTGTTTCTATTACAATGTCAATTATTTTACACATTTAGTTTTACATTTGACCCTTCACGCTCAAAGTGCTGGTTCACCACATGATTTGGAAATAAATGGAAATTGACAGTATTAGTTTAGGAAGTGAAAAATAATGTAATCATCTATTGCATGATACATTTTTGTTAAGAAAAACGTTAACTTCTTTTTCCAACTCTAGATAATAATATTAATAACTGCTTATTTCAATATTTAATATTTAATGCCTTTCAGTTAAGTCAAATGCAATTGTATACACATTTATTGTTTTTGAAAATTGTATTTTTGAGCAGGTGAACATTTTTAAAACACAATCCGACACAATGAATTACACTGACTTTACAAAAACGTCTAAAATATTTTCAAAAAAATATTACTTTAGCCTTTGGGAAAATGTCTGAATAAACCGAACTGAACTGAACGCAACCGAACTGAATAAATAGCACCAGTATATAGAATAGCCTTAGGTTTAATGTAATAAGTATGTCAATTATGATATTTGTAAAATACTTTTCCCCAAATTGCAGTGATTGACAAATGTATATTTTACATGTTATGCTGCTGTTTAGTTTGTGGTACATGGAGTGCTAAAACAATGCTTTGTTTGTACAGTGACAGGGGCCTTGTCGGAGCCACAGATTGCCTTCATCTGCAGAGAGATGCTCCAGGTATTCGCTCGCCGCACACCACCACCAGCGCCACTGCAAAATCAACAAAAGATAAAGGAGACATATTATGTGTCAACTTGAATGAGCTTGTAACCATGTTATAACAGTGTTCCTTCACCATTCACTTCAAATAGTACCCGGTAGTATTATCACCTTCACCCCAATCTCCGCCCACAGCCAGGTACTTAGTTACCATTATTCAAAACAGTCAGACTTTGAGTCAAACATGTAGGGTACAGGGAGGGTCTGCAGCTATTTTTTAGCAATAAAAAACTAATAATAATAATTTCGATATTATCCCGCTTGAAAGTTATGATTTATAAACCTTGAGAAAAACTTCAGTCAGAGGGTTTTGATGGTCATGACTTTGTTTAATTTCTTGGTTAAAATAACTCCTTATTTGGAAAAACCAAAAAAAGTCCTGTTTCTCCAAGTCACAGGATTCTTTCAACTCATCAACGCTTTTCATGTGATTCTCTTTTACAATCTGGTCAAAAACCTTTCAACCTTTTGTAATCCAGACCTTGAGTCTCAGGTCAGTTCTGTTTGGTCCTAAACCTTGGTCAGAAGCCGACCAGTTTAAGATCTGAACCTCTTTGTTGAGTTTGTATGTTTTGATCAGCTCCTTCCATGTCGTAAGCACAGATTTTACCCAGGGATTCTTCACTTCCACCAAATGACCCAAGCGTCTGTCATCTGCCAGTAAGGCCTGCACAGGAACCCCCGGCACAACATTACTTTCAATATTTTTCCATAGAGCTTCATATTCTGGGTAACACCAGCAACGCTCTGATCTGAGCTGAAATAAAGTAATTTTCAGACGAGGCAAACCCCGCCTCTTTTTTCTTTTGTTAATTGTAAAATAATGTATTCCCCCCCGCAATTTTATACACAATTAAATAGAAAATAACATAAATTGAACAAAACACAAAACAACCAGAGAGTAAAAATCAAGAGAAAATAACACAAGTAAACATCAACTGAACATGAATACAAACAAAATCACGGCATATTAAATATAACATAATACTCCCATTTGGTCCAAAGTTGGTCACATTCTCGCCAATAGTTGCATTTCCCGTAAATAATGTGCACTTTGACATGGTGTTATGAAGAAACGTGAAACATTTTTCCCAAAAAATTCCTTCCCAAGTTCTTTTTAAACTTAACATCATAGTCCTTAACCACAGGGCCGTGGGTCATTCTGTACCGGACGCCAGAATAAATTATAATATATAATAAAATAGGATTTATCTCGGTGTTCTGGTAAAGTGATCAAACACCGATTCCTTTGACTAGTTTTAGGTGTTGAATGCATTTTGCACTGTTGTTAGCTCCTCTGGCCCTTTCACCCGGTTCCTGAAAATCCTGATCATGCTTAATCTTAAACTGATTTTATTGTCTTGTAGACCATGATCAAGGACCCAAAACCTTCTGGTGTTGTCTTGAATCCTCATGTGAAACGCAGCCTGAAGCAAAAGACTTTTAAAAAACGTCCTGACAAAGGCAAAAGTGTCTCCGATCACAGTGAATCTCATCAGTCACTCCAAACATGTGATTTTGTACATAGTACATAGATTTTCCCATTCATCGTCAATCAAATTAAATTCACCCTCTCTTTCACATCTAATTTTCATAGACCGTACTTTTCGTACTACAAGCAGCTACTTTTATCCCACGCTTTGAACCCTGCGGCCCGTACAATGGATAGATTTTACTGGCTAATGGCCACCAGAGGGCACTCTCGCAGGCCAAATGAATGCTGTTTGTGTCCGTGCGTGTGTGTGTGTGTGTGTCGCTCGGTTTTGCTGGCTGTCCAGCTGGTGTGTCTGGACAATCTGAACTCACATACACCATGCTGGTGGCTCCATCTCTTTTCTCTGCTCAGTTCTGTGTGTCCTGCATCTTCTTGAGGAGCACTCTGCCTCTCTGGGGTAAAGAAGACGTGCTTGCCTTTATACTGGAGGTCAACTTTAACTTTTGCTGCCTTCATGACACATTCCTTCACACAATCGTTAAGAAACCTCGGCTGCTGGTCTTGGTTTGCCCAGGCGAGGTGCTCTTTCTATTGTGATGGGGGGACTTCAACTCCAGAGCCTACAAGGAGCTTTGGAATGATTTTCTCCAGGAAACTTTAAGTATCTTCTCCCTCCGGGACCCCCACAAGTCTGAGATTGGGCCTCCATGATCTGTACTTCAAATTTTGGATCTTATTTGTCATATAATTGTTCTCCGTATGCTGCACCTAATTTTTTTGCTTTGCTCTATGGTCATGGTGGGGGAATTGAGAGTGACCAGAACGATTGTATTTCTTCTTTGTTTCCTGATATTTTGGTGAATACTGGTTTTGGTGATGGGCTGAGTGGACATGCTTGCACCTCTGCTGCAGAAACTATCTTTAAAATTATCATTTGACCCACAAAATCCTAAAACAAACAAAAGTGAGTGGAAAAGGTAAAACTACAGGACCAAGACAACCAAAGCTGCTGACCCATGGCCCCATTAAAAACGGCCATTATCTTAAAATAGTGTAAAAAAAAATTTAACGTGGTCTGTGCTCTCTATCTTGCCGCTTGTTGGTGATAATTGGAGTTTAAATGAGAGACGGAGACGGCTCCATGTCTTTACACGTATTGACAGCCTGACAAAAACTCCATAAAGCCACAAGAGAGCGCTCCAGGATAATGTACGCCATAACTCCTCTCTCTTAACATCGACCTCACTCTTGCATCTGCAGCAGTCAATGTGTGACAGTCAGGTATGGTGACTTCAAATGCTCATGGACCTCTTAAGATCCCAGTCAGGACCACAAGGAGAGCATTAAGTGTCAGGGCTTCAAATCAAAACCACCCAACACTATTGCACCTGTGCAAATGGGAAAGGAATCAGGTGACGATCATGTAGTGAAGAATAAATATGAACAAACAAGACAAACTACCAATCATATTTAACCAACATTAAACCTAGTAAAAGCCTGCCCAGATCAAATACTCAATCTGATAATGTTCTAAACACTGACTTAAATATATCGACATTTAAATTAAAAAAAAGGTCTTTGAATGATTCACATGAATGTGCCAAGTCTTCAATCAAAAATACACTTCATTAAAGTGTGGGAAAAAAAAAGCAAATCCTGATATATTTGTATTCTCTGAAACATGGCTCACCTGCAGGATCTCAGACGCTGACATTTCATTGGACAATTATAATATATTCCGTTGTGATGGATCCAGTAAAGGAGGCGGAGTAGCAATATTTATAAAATCTTGTTTTACTGTATCTTTAAATACCAAAGTCGCCAAGTCAAAGAGTTTTGAATACAAAGTCCGACCGATGGGTTTGGGTCAAATTAATCAGAATCAGAATCAGAAAGAGTTTATTGCCATTGTCAATGAACAAAATGCAAAAACATACGAACTTGTCTCGGCCTTAAGGTGCAACATAAAACACTGAGCAATAATAAAAACTACATATATTCAACCCAAAGGTCATGCATTAAGAAACAATTTAAAATTACTACAGTATAACATAAACATTAAAATACGCTTACTATGTACACAAGAGTTACAGTTAGATTTACAGTTGTAGTGCAGAAAGTGACAGTGCAGTGAGTGGTTGAATATTTGCAGTTAAAGTGGCAGTGTTTAGAAGTGTTCATGAGTCCAACGGCAGAGGAAAGAAACTATTCTTGTGGCGGAGGTTCTGGTCCGGATGGACCGTAGCCTCCTGCCTGAGGGGAGTGGTTCAAATAGTCCATGTCCAGGGTGAGAAGGTCAGCTGTGATCCGACCTGCTCGTCCCAGAGCCCTGGAGACGTACAGGTCCTGCAGAGATGGAAGTCTGATAGTCCGAGTGTCTGAGACATTCTTCCCCAGCCGCACGCACTGCCTCCGATCCGTCAGGAAGTCAGTGATCCACCTGCAGGTGGAGTCGGGCACGTTGAGCTGGGAGAGCTTGTCCTGGAGCAGAGCAGGGAGGATGGTGTTGAAAGCAGAGCTGAAGTCCACAAACAGGATTCTGGCGTAGGTTCCCGGGGAGTCCAGATGCTGCAGGATGAAGTGGAGTGCCAGGTTGATGGTGTCGTCCACAGACCTGTTGGCTCTGTAGGCGAACTGCAGGGGGTCCAGCAGGGAGGAGGTGAAGGACTTGAGGTGGGGCAGGACCAGGCGTTCAATGACTTCATGACTACAGACGTCAGCGCCACAGGCCTGTAGTCATTAAGTCCAGTGATCCGGGGCTTCTTGGGGACAGGGACAATGATGGGCAGACTTGAAGCAGGCTGGGACATGGCATGACCCCAGGGAGGTGTTAAAAATGTCTGTGAAGACAGGAGTCAGCTCTCCTGAGCAGTGTCTTAATGAGAAACACCGTCTGGTCCAGCAGCTTTTTCGGGGGTTGGATTTCCGAAATAGCCTGTGAACATCCTGTTCTTGTACTGAGAGACCAGGTTTGGGTTGGCAGAGGTGGCCACCTGGGGGGAGGGGTGGTCACATCAAAACCTGGAGTAGAAGGTGTGAAGTTGCCAGTTTTCGATTGTCTGCGGCAGGCGGAGCTCGGGGCTTATGATTGGTGAGAAGCCAGAGCCCTCTCCACACGGAGGCGGGGTTGTTGTCAGAGAACTGCTGCTTCAGACGCGTATTGTACTGTGATCTCGCTCTCAACACCTCTTTGCTAAATCCATACTAGTGGGAAAATGACAGTTGTAGGGTTTATCGAATGCACCTGTTGTTGAGCTAGAGGACTTCTTTACCTTCCTTTCCATCCATCCATCTTCTTCCGCTTATCCGGGGCCGGGGCAGCAGTCTAAGCAGGGACTCACAGACTTCCCTCCTCCCAGACACTTCCTCCAACTCCTCCGGTGGAATCCCGAGGCGTTCCCTGGCCAGCTGAGAGACATAGTCCCTCCAGTGTGTCCTGCCTCTTCCCGGTGGGACATGCCCGAAACACCTCCCCAGGGAAGCGCCCACCTTCTTGTTACTTGTTTTAGGTGACATGAACATCGATTGGTCAAAACCTCTGACAGTCTAAAAACTATTGTAATGAGTTAAACCTCACATAACCTCTTACTGCTCCACCCGCCTTGACCCTAAAGACCCACTTAAAGCAACATTACTGGACATTATCTTAAGCAACAAGCCTCAGAATGACCATTGTAGTGGTGTCTTTCCTCTGGACTTTAGTGACCACTGTCCTACTGGACGTGTGCGGAACACAAAATGTGTTAAATCCAAATCAAGTATAACTGTTAAAAGGTCCTAGAAGCATTTTAATGAGCAAGCATTTCTGTCTGATCTGTTTCTGTAGTGACATTGGTTTGAACACTAGTGTTCCAGAACCCAACACAGCACTGGACTTCTGGACGCCTGGTTCTGTCCAGACATCGCTGCATCATTTCTCGTGAACGTGACAAAGCCTGGGCAGAAGCCATGGCAACCAAAGCAGCAGCAGATTGGCAGCAGTTTTGTCATAAGCACAATAGATATATTCTCTACTGTTTCGTGAAGCCAAAACATCTTACTACATCAAAACTTTCACAGAATCTCTGGGCAATTCTGGAAAAGCGTTAAATCTTTATCGCAAAACTCTGCTCCCTCTTTACCAAATGAAATGATTAAAGATTCAATGAGCTTGACAACAAAAAAATATATTTGTGATGCATTTAATGCTCTTTGCTGAATATCTTTGATGCTGCTCCATCTGTTGCTGCTCCCCAAATACATGAGAATAGACCTGATCAAGTATTTTCCCTTAGGCCCTTTACACAGTATGAAGTATGAAATATGTTGCTCTCTATAGATCCAAAAAAGTCCACTGGAGCTGACACCCTGAACCTAGGTTACTTTTGTTATCAGCCCCACTAATAGTAAATTGTTTAAATTGTTTTTTAATCTCACAATTCACATTGAAATTCATCCTGGAGAGACTCAGAAAAACACAGAAAGAACTGTTTAGCAAGCTTTATTACATGGGTTATTTGGCGCTCAGACCCCGGCGGAAGACATTGCGTTTATGGGCGCTCCATAATAGAACTGAATTAGATGACTTCCCCCAGGGCCTGGAGACTCGTGGTGGTATATATGAGGAGAGGGTAGATAGGATGATGTAAGGGATGCAGAGGAGGAGAAGGGGAGGTGGTGGGTCACGGCACAGTCTGAAGCGGCCGAGTCGACTTCATGAGGGTTTAAATGGGGCAGACAGTGCGCTGATTGGGAGCAGAGGAGGTGCGCCCTGCCAACAGGGAGGAGTACTTCCACTTTCAAAACATTGTCTTTTTTTAGACTTAATTTTTATTCATATTCAATGAATATTTTTACTTGATTGGATGTAAAAAAAAACAAAAAAAGAATAATCAGTTAACATATTCAAATGCAAAAAATGCAATTACATAAATTCTGTGTAAAATAAAAGCTTTGGTAATAAAAACACAAAATAACCTTCATACCTGTTGCTCAAAAATTTTGGACTGAAATTAATAATGCAGTAGAAACAGTTTTTGACACTGCCATCCCACTCAATTTTAAAACGATGTAGTTGGATCTCAAAACGCTTGCCATGGACCCAAAAACGGATACCTTTGGAAAGTATTTTTGGCGGCAGGAAAAAAAGCCACAACAAAAAAATGGCTGAAACAAACCTCACCAATGATCAAGGACTGGACTGACATTGGACACGTGATATAGTGGAAAATAAATTGAATTGAATTGATAACTGATATGAGACAAATGGAAATGGAATATAAAAATGACACTAATTTGAAGATGGACATCTTTGATAGACTTTGGACTAAATGGGACCTGTATGTTGTGTGTACGTGTGTGTTAATGTTATGTATTATTATTATTGTTATCATTATTGTTATTATTATTATTATTATTATTATTATTATTATTATTATTATTATTATTAATATTATTATTATAGGGGGCTTGTGATCACAAGCCCCCTATGATGGAAAAAAAAACAAGGCCAGTTACGTCGCCCGGATTGGCGTTACCGGGGCCCCACCCTGGAGCCAGTTCTGGCGTGGGTGCTCGACGGCGAGCGCCTGGTGGCCGGGCCTTTCCCCACGGGGCCCGGCCGGGTGCAACCCAAAGGAGTGACGTGGGGCCGTCCTCCCGTGGACCTACCACCTGCAGGAGGATCCGTAAGGGGCTGGTGCAGAGGGATCTGGGCGGCAGTCGACGGCAGGGGCCTCGACGACCGGATCCCCGGACGCAGAGACTAACTCTGGGGACATGGAACGTGAGCTAATTCTGGGCTAGGATCACCTCGTGGGGGGGAAAGAGCCTGAGCTTGTGCGGGAGGTTGAACGGTTCCGACTAGATATTAGTCGGCCCTCACCTCCACGCACAGTTTGGGCAACTGGAACCCATCCTCTTGAGAGGGGCTGGATGCTCCACTTCTCTGGTGTGCCTGCGGGAGAGGCGGCGGGCTGGCGTGGGCTTGCTTATTGCCCCACAGCTCAGCCGCCATGTGTTGGAGTTTACCCCAGTGAACGAGAGGTGCGCGTCCCTACGCCATTCGGGTTGGGGAAAGGTCTCTCACTGTGGTGTCGGCCTACGGCCGAACAACAGCGCTGAGTACCCGGCCTTCTTGGAGTCCCTGGGAGGGGTACTGGACAGTGCACCGACCGGGGACTCCGTTGGCCCCCCGAACTGAACCCGAACGGTGTTCAGTTATTGGACTTCTGTGCTAGTCACGGGACTGTCCATAACGAACACCATGTTCAAGCACAAGGGTGTCCACCAGTGCACGTGGCACCAGGACACCCTCGGCCGGAGGTCAATGATCGACTTTGTTGTCGTGTCATCTGACCTCCGGCCGCGTGTCTTGGACACTCGGGTAAAGAGAGGGGCGGAGCTGGCAACCGAATCACCACCTGGTGGTGAGTTGGATCCGCTGGCGGCGGAGGAAGCCGGACAGACTTGGCAGGCCCAAGCTCGTATAGTGAGGGTCTGCTGGGAACGTCTTGTGGAGCCGCTGTCAGCAGGGTCTTCAATTCATTACCACCTCCGGGAGAGCTTCTCCAAATCCCGGGGAGGCTGGGGACATTGAGTCCGAGTGGACCATGTTCTCGACCTCCATTGTCAATGCGGCTGCTCTGGAGCTGTGGTCGCAAGGTCTCAGGTGCCTGTGCGTGGTGGCAACCTCCCGAACCCGGTGGTGGACACCGGAAGTAAGGGATGCCGTCAGGCGGAAGAAGGAGGCCTATCAGGCTCTTTGGCTTGTGGGACTCCTGAGGCCTGTTGACGGGTATCGGCGGGACAGGAGCACCGCAGCTTGTGCTGTCACAGAGGCAAAAACTCAGGGCTGGGAGGAGTTCGGGGAGGCCATGGAGGAGGAACTATCGGTCCAGCCCCAAAGAAATTCTGGCAAACCGTCCGGCGCCTCAGGAGGGGGAAGCAGTGTTCACCAACACCGTTTACGGTGCGGGTGGAGATCTGCTGACCTCGACTGGGGATGTTCATCAGACGGTGGAGGAGTACTTTGAGGACCTCCTAAATCCCACTGCCACGTCTTCCGAAGAGGAAGTAGAGACGGAGGACTCAGAGGCTGACTCATCATCACCCAAGCCGAAGTCACTGAGGTGTTTGGCAAACTGCTCGGTGGCAGAGCTCCCGGGGTGGATGAGATACGCCCGAGTACCTAAAGTCTCTGGATGTTGCAGGACTGTCTTGGTTGACACGCCTCTGCAACATCGCGTGGCGATCAGGGACGGTGCCTCTGGACTGGCAGACCGGGGTGGTGGTCCCTTCTGTTCAAGAAGGGGGACCGGAGGTGTGCTCCAACTATAGAGGGATCACACTCTCAGCCTCCTGGTAAGTCTATTCCAGGGTACTGGAGAGGAGAATCCGACCGATAGTCGAACCTCGGATTCAGGAGGAGCAGAGTGGTTTTCGTCCTGGTCATGGAACACTGGAACCAGCTCTATACTCTCCATCGGTGTGCTCGAGGGTTCATGGGAGTTTGCCCAACCAGTCCACATGTGCTTAGTGGATCTGGAGAAGGCTTTCGACCGTGTCCCACGGAGTGTCCTTTGGGGGGTGCTGCGGGAGTACGGGTCCGGGGCCCTTTGCTCAGGGCTGTCCGGTCTCCTGTATGACCGGAGCAGGAGCTGTGTTCGCATTGCCGGCAGTAAGTCAGACCTGTTTCCAGTGCGTGTTGGACTCGGCCAGGGCTGCCTTTGTCACCGTTTCTGTTCATTTGTTTTTATGGACAGAATTTCTAGGCGCAGTCAGGGGTCGGAGGGGTCCGGTTTGGAGAGCACAGGATCTCATCTCTGCTGTTTGCAGATGATTTTGTCCTGATGGCTCCATCAAACCTGGACCTGCAACATGCACTGGGACGGTTTGCAGCCGAGTGTGAAGCAGCTGGGATGAGAATCAGCACCTCCAAATCTGAGGCCATGGTTCTTGACCGGAAAAAGGTGGCTTTGCCCTCTCCAGGTGGGTGGGGAGTACCTTGCCCCAAGTGGAGGAGTTTAAGTATCTCTCGGGATCTTGTTCACGAGTGAGGGAAGGATGGAGCGTGAGATTGACAGGCGGATCGGTGCAGCGTCTGCAGTGATGCGGTCGCTGCATCGGACCGTTGTGGTGAAGAAGGAGCTGAGTCGAAAGACAAAGCTCTCGATTTACCGGTCAATCTACGTTCCTCCTCACCTATGGTCATGAGCTTTGGGTAGTGACCGAAAGGAAATCGCGGATACAAGCGGTCGAAATGAGTTTCGTCAGCAGGGTGGCTGGGCACTCCTTAGAGATAGGGTGAGGAGCTCAGTCACACGGGAGGAGCTCGGAGTAGAGCCGCTGCTCCTCCACGTCGAGAGGAGCCAGCTGAGGTGGCTCGGGCATCTGTTCCGGATGCCTCCTGGGCCCCTCTAGGAGGTGTTTCGACATATCCCACGGAGGAGGCCCGGGGAAGACCCAGGACACGCTGGAGGGACTGGGAACGCCTCGGGATCCCCCGGAGGAGTTGGAGAAGTGTCTGGGAAAAGGAAGTATGGGAGTCCCTGCTTAGACTGCTGCCCCGCGACCCGGATAAAGCGGAGAAGATGGATGGATGGATGATTATTTATTATTTCATTATTATTGTTATTATTGTTTGCTCTTGCTCTCTGGCTGTGTTTTTGTTTTATGTTTGATTTAAATTAAAAAATTCACATTCACAGAAAACGTTCACTTCCTTTTGAACATCAGCTCCTCTTTGGCTGTAACTGCTGCCGTCAGGCTCGTCATTCAGGACTTCAATGTTTGTACTAAAAAGCTCTAGATGATTCTGGGATTAGAGTTGGTGTTTATTTCGCTACGGTTTTTGCAAATCAAGATATGGACAATAATAATTGACCAATCAGGTGCCGCCTTCTCTCGATTTAGGTCACAGCTTGCGTTAGCAGTTTGATTGACAGCCAGCACGACTCATTCCTTAGCACCAGCCCCTTAGCGGTGTGGCAGGAAGGGTGGGTATCTTCTACAAACTTGCTCCTGATTGGCTGTGTGGTTGTCACGAAACCCGACTCGGGATTTGATTCAGATGGAATTTGGCTCCAAATTAGCTGGTATGACTGCTAGCAGTGATTAGCTTCAATTGACTGGAGTACGACAATATGGCCTTATTTAGTCCACTTCGTTTCTACAGTTTGGATCAGACTTCATAAATATTGGCCATCAAACTTGAAATATACTCTGAGGCTATCCTTTTTTAATGTATTTATTTTGCAAAAGTTTGTCAATTTTAGACAATTTATACTTGAATATATATATTATATATATATGTATATATATATACTTGATATACTGTAAACTTGTTGTACATATGAAATGCTATTTTTATTTTTATTGTATAATAATTTTAAATTGTTTCTTAATGCATGCCCTTTTTTGATTGAATATATGTTGTTTTATTATTGCTCAGTGTTTTATGTTGCACCTTCAGGCCGAGACAAGTTCCTATGTTTGTGAATTCTGTTCATTGACAATGGCAATAAACTCTTTCTGATTCTGATTCTGATTCTGAAGAGGTCATTCAAAAAGTCAATCAGCAGAAATATATCCAACATCCAATTAGAGCAATGATTGACCTGATTGCTGTTGCTGTGCTGTGTGCAGGGTCTGGACTACCTGCATGCTCAGAAGAAGATGCACAGAGACATAAAGGTACTTTTTCTGTGTTCTACCGTCAGTTTTCTGATCAGATTTGAATGTTGTTTGTGCTGCAGGGAGCCAACGTCCTGCTGAATGACATGGGCCAGGTCAAGCTGGGTACGTGAGTATGCACCGCACCAGACAGCTGTACAGCGCTCTGTGTATCATCATGTGTTTGCATTTATATTTTTGAAAATGACAAACTATTACATTTTCGAGAGCATATTATCTTTCCAAACCTCTAAAATGCCTTCCTAATTTGAGCGTTGGTTTACTGACAATGGCACTATTTTTATAATATACAGATCTGTATGCTCTGAAACAGACACATCAAAGAACATAGAACATGACCAGAGAGCAATATACAAAACAAAAAGAACACAAGTAGCACAGGACATAAACAGAAACAAACTTAAGACACATTGAACATTAGATAATCCTCCCATTTGGTCCAGAGTCTGTTGAAAATGTCTAGTTCCAAATTGAAAACGAATGTGATTTTTTTTTCCTTTTTCCATACGTCCATTATAATGTCCGTCCAGTCCTTGATTGCACCTTGTGCCATCCTTTTGTGTTCATGGCAGGGGTTTAATGGCCCTAATACATAGTTCTGAAATTAAATGGAATGGCAATGTCAAAAACAGTCTGCAGCTCTTTGTTGAACTCAGTCCAATATTTCAGAGCAACAGGACAGTCCCAAAACACAAGGAAATGGTTTGCCAACTTCCGGTTATGGTGTCGAGCTAAACAGGTGCACTCCCTCCGCAGCTGCAGATGTTTGGTTTAAAATTTTCATTTAAAAATAACCCACGACTCCCGGTCATGGTGACGCACTGAGTGGACAAACTTCAGTCCACTGCTGCAAAAATTGGTGTTGAAATCATCGTTTGACCCCCCCAAACCCAAAGAACAAAGAAGAGAGATGAGTAAACAAGGAAGACAAGTCCGGTAGCGCCATGGGACCAAAACAGACAAAGCTGACGGCCCACGGCTCCGTTGGAAAACAGCCCGCATCACAAGCTAACGAGGCTAGTGCGGCTAACAAAGCTCCTTCTCCGCCGGAGATGCAGAGTCCCGCCGGCTCAGATGGAGACTCACGCGACTTCTTTGCGTCGGAAGGGGGAGAGACCGTAATTGGTCATCGGCTGTGGCTCAAGATGTCTGAAGTGCAGCGTGCCATGGAGTCTCTGAGAGCCGAGTTGTTAGCTACCATAGCTCCGGCATTGTCTGGGGCAGTGACCGTTAAAGCTCAAAGCAGATGGCATAACGGGAAAGCGCATTGAGGAGGTTGAGCAACGTGTATCAGACAATACGGACGATCTGCAGACAGTAAGGGCCGAGATGGAGGCACTGCGGGCCAGGGTGATGACGCTGGAGTCGGAGAACAGTAACATGAAGAATAAGCTCCTGGATTTGGAGTCCAGATCCCGTCGTCCTAACTTGAGGCTTGTGGGCCTTGAGGAGGGAGAGGGGGGAAAAGCCAGCAGCTGATAAACCACGAGGCCTGATTATGAGGTTTCTCAATGACCATGTGAAAGAACGCCATACGAGGTCCGCTAACAACGGCAAAAGTTCCACCACATCTGTGAGGAGCTCAGGAAGAGAAAACTGAGACATGGCTTCTCTTTCCCCGCGACTCTTCTGGTGACTTTTGAAGGAAAAACACACGTGCTCAGAACACCAGGAGAAGCAGAGGTGCTCCTCAGGAAGATGCAAAACACAGAGACATGAACAGTACAGAGGATGGAGCCACCAGCGTGAGGCATGTGAGTTTGGGTTGTGGTCACATGGTGATACATTTCTGTTCATTTGAAGAGATTAATGATCTGATTTTTTTGTTTTTAACATCAGATTTTATGCCCCCTGGTGGCTGTTTGCTTTTGTACATAAATTCTGTGACTTAACACATCTACTCATTGACGTGTCAAATGTAGGAGATTGGGCTTGTGGGAAATTGAAAGTATGCAGAATGCAGCAGGGGGAGTGGTGAGCCAGGGGTCTTATATATCAAGTTCTTTCCGAGGATTGGAGTCAGGAATGCCTTGGAGTTTTTTGGGGGGCCTTTCGTCAGGATGGACTTCCTCCTTTTGCGACCTTTTTATTCAGGTTTTGAAATGTTTTACGCTCCACCAGGGAGAAGATCACTTTCTATGCTGATGTCATGGACCTGATTGTGAACCACTCTGAGGAACCCTAATTTGTTGCGGCGATTGGAATCTTCGCCTTCAGCCTACCCTGGACGTGTCGAACTCAAGAGGCACTGGAGGAACAATTAACAAGAAGTTGCGTCTCTTATTGAAGACTATAGGATTGATTGACATCTGGAGGAAGATTAACCCATGGGCACGCCAGTATACAAATTTTTAACTCCACATACACTCTATTCCAGATAGACTAGTTTTTGTTCTCAATAAAGACAGATCTAAAATCACAGAAGCAGATTTAGGCACAATAGACCTAAGTTATCATACTCATATCTACATCTCTGTGGAATTGGAGGAAAGATGAAAAAACACACTTTGGAGGTTCAATTCCAGCCTGCTTAAGACCCTTTGTTTAAGGAAAAACGTCAAACAACATTAAGACTTATCTGGAGGAAAATGATACTGGGGAAATTTCCCCGCCCATTCTTTGGGATGCTTCCAAAGCAGTCTTGAGAGGACAGATTATAGCTATAGCCTCCGAAAAAATAAACAAAGGGTGAAAAAGCTAAATGATATGCAAGAACATTTTTGGGAGGAAAACCATGCCAAAAAGGGGCGTCCTAAAATGCTACAAGACTTTAAAAAGATACAAGGGGAACTTAATGATCTGACTTCACAGGAAATAGTAAAGAAAATGCTCTTTACCAAACAAAGATATTATGAGAGTGGATCAAAGTTTTCTAAATTACTTTCTCGGAAACTTAAAAAAAAACAACCTGAAAGATCAATTTTTAAATTACGAGACGGACAAAATTATGTAATCTTAACAAAACAAGACCAAATTCAATCAGTATTTAAATCCTTTTATACAAAACTTTTTTTTTTAAATTCCAGACATTAAGGAGGACAATATAAACTCCTTTTTGGACACCCGCAATTTGCCTGTTATCACAAAATACAGAAACAGAAACAGAATAAAAAATTAGGTGCTGAAATTACATTTTTGGAAATACAAAGCGCAAATAAAAGAGAAGAACAATAAATCTCTGGGGAGTGATGGGTTCACCTCAGAGTGGTATAAAGCTTTAAAAGACACACTTACTCCTTTCCTTTTGGCAACTTTTAGCTGGGCACTGAAACAAACTCAGGCCCGTCCTAGTTGGAAGGAGGCCATCATATCCCTGATACCAAAAGAAGGGAAGGATTGATTGGACTGTGCCTCATATAGACCTATTTCTATTCAGAATGTAGACTATCGTTTATACACCTCAATTATGTCCAAAAGAATGGAACAAATACTCCCAAACTTAATCCAGAATCAGAATCAGAAAGAGTTTATTGCCATTGTCAATGAACAAAATTCACAAACATAGGAACTTGTCTCGGCCTTAAGGTGCAACATAGAACACTGAGCAATAATAAAAACAACATATATGAAATCAAAAGGGAAGAAACATTTTAAAATGACTATAGTATAAAATAAAAATTAAATAGGCATTACTATGTACGTACAAAAGAATTACAGTTAAGTTTAAAGTTGTAGTGCAGAAAGTGACAGTGCAGTGAGTGATGAAGAGTTGCATTCAAAGTGGCAGGTGTTTAGAAGTGTTCATGGGTCCAACGGCAGAGGGGAAGAAACTGTTCTTGAGGCGGGAGGTTCTGGTCCGGATCGACCGTAGCCTCTTGTACCCTTTGTTGCAAAACATGGAATTTCCCCATTGTGGGACAAATAAAGGTGATCTTAGCTTATCTTTTCATATGTTATACAATAATTACATTGTCATTTGCAATACAAATTAAAGTATTTATTGTCTGCACCGTGTAAAGCATGTGCAGAATTGCTGTGCTTTCGGGGCCATTTCACTCTTCACCATACATGTTACTTCTGACCCAAGTTACCATATTGTAATGTTACATTCTAACATTAGACCCACATTGGTTATAATGGGCGTGTTACAATGTAACATTACAATTTTTATGCTTTTAACCTTTGGCTGCATTTTGACCCATTTTATTAAATAACATGAACTCAAATATTCATCCAAATGCCACTCAAAAATACAACAATTCTTAATGAGAGTTACATTTAGCATCAAATTGACAGTGTTTGCTCAGAGTTTGAAAAGCATTACATATAATTATATTCTTCTTCAACTCTGAAAGGAACCACCTTTCAACCATGAAAGGAACACGATATATGTTATTGAGTGACTATAATAATAATCTATGTGGCGCTTCCGTCACTCATATAGACACGCTGTGTCATAACATCTGTGTTGTTGCCTGCAGCTGACTTTGGGATCTCGGCGCAGATCACTGCCACATTGGCCCGCCGCATGTCCTTCATCGGGACCCCGTACTGGTGAGTAACTAAGAGCTCACAGGGGCCACCCCAGCACAGTCTGTGGCATGTCATTGGCCACATTTCTGAGAATCTTGTTCAGCAAAATAAACTAAATATCTAACCCAGTTTATATTATTTTTTATAAATGAGAAGTGTAATCCCCTATTCGTCCAGAAGTGGTTCATGGTAGAAAAAGTTTCAAAGGCTTCATTGGGACAATGTGTTAGAAACTGAGATGTTTGGTCTAATCCAGATTTAAAATTACTTCCGGATGGAAACCGCTCCTTTTTTAAAGCGTTTTCCAGATGACGACCTTTGAACCTTTTTCTACCGCTCTTTTTATGTATTATGTTCAATAAAAAATCATTTGTTATGTATAGTCCAAAATAGGGGTGTAACGATTCGTGAATCTCATGATTCGATTTATGATTCAGAACCTACAATTTGATTAATCACAATTCTCAAAATAATGTCAATAATGTAAAAACAGCAAAATAATGTATTTTGTGTTTCAATTATTGTTATCATAAATGCTATGTAAATGGCACAACTGTAGCCTTTAGTTTATGGCATTTGTTATTATTGCATAGAGGGTTTAATATAGGTTCTCTCTTATACTTTAGTTACAATTAGGCCAGTGGTGTCCAAACTACTCAGACCAATTTTTGTTGGCCCTCAGTCTTGACCCAAACAACAAAAAGTAGTACTTTTTACTGTAAAATTAATACAAATTCAAGCATTTTGATGTTATACCAACGTAATATTAATGTTCCAAGTCTTATTAAAGGTGTGGAGGCCCATCGAAACAAGGTCAAATGCAACATTTAGAATGATTCACTTCATTGTCGGGTTTGTCTGTGGCCCTCTGCTCCATATGCGTTTTAAAATGTGGCCCTCGGTGAAAAAAGTTTGGACACCCCTGATTTAGGCTATATCTTTTTCATATGAGGTGAACGGCTTGATGCATTTAGCCTGTGCTTATCATCTTCAGCGTGTGAAGTTGTCTACAGCATAATCAAGTGTTTCTGAGTCTTTACAGAAGTTTGGTCAAATGTTTTGCCAGATTGACCTGTTGGAAGCACTTACGTTGTTGACCTCGGGCTGCTTTGCCCGTGCTCATGCTCTGTCCCGGTGCAGTTCTCCGACAGTGCATGTCCGTGTGTGTCCGTGTGTGTCCAAGTGTGCAGCACTACTCTGTGCTTCTGCTCCGCCTCTCGTTCACAGCTTGCAGCCGCCTCTCACAGACATCGAGGAAAGTTTGAAGCACCGGGAATAGTTTGACTCCGCAAGTCGTCACAGCTGTGTCGTGCACGTTGTGTGGACATAAGCGTGTATGAGGAGATCATTCAATTCAATTCATTTTTGTAAATGTCGTTTTTAAGTGCACATCTATCAATTTTGCGTCGAGACGGAGCAAGACACCTGTATGATGCATATCGTAAAATAATACTGATGCATTGTGGCACAAAGTGTGTCCTAAGGTCATTTTCACACATGTTAGAGAGCTCAGAGGAGCGGCACAGTGCACTTTTCATTTAGTTCTGTTTTCACCACTTTAAGGTTGGTTGTGTTAACATACCGCTGACCACCTCCAGAGCTTATACTGTGTGTCAGGATGGCTCCAGAGCTTGTACTGTGTGTCAGGATGGCTCCAGAGCTTGTACTGTGTGTCAGGATGGCTCCTCTTGTACTTGTGTTCAGGATGGCTCCAGAGCTTGGACTGTTGTTCGGTATTCCAGAGCTTGTACTGTGTGTCAGGATGGCTCCAGAGCTTGACTTTTGTGTCAGGATGCTCCAGAGCTTGTACTGTGTGTCAGGATGGCTCCAGAGCTTTGGACTGTGTGTCAGGATGGCTCCAGAGCTTGGACTGTGTGTCAGGATGGTCTCCAGAGCTTGGACTGTGTGTCAGGATGGCTCCAGAGCTTGGACTGTGTGTCAGGATGGCTCCAGAGCTTGGACTGTGTGTCAGGATGGCTCCAGAGCTTGTACTGTGTGTCAGGATGGCTCCAGAGCTTGTACTGTGTGTCAGGATGCTCCAAGCTTGTACTGTGTGTCAGGATGGCTCCAGAGCTTGACTGTGTGTCAGGATGGCTCCAGAGCTTGGACTGTGTGTCCAGATGGCTCCAGAGCTTGTACTGTGTTCAGGATGGTTCCAGAGCTTGGTGTACTGTGTGTCAGGATGGCTCCAGAGCTTGTACTGTGTGTCAGGATGGCTCCAGAGCTTGTACTGTGTGTCAGGATGGCTCCAGAGCTTGTACTGTGTGTCAGGATGGCTCCAGAAGTGGCTGCAGTGGAAATTAAAGGAGGATACAATGAGCTGTGTGACGTCTGGTCTCTGGGCATCACCGCCATCGAGCTGGCCGAGCTGCAGCCGCCACTGTTCGACCTGCACCCACTTAGGTACTCCCTCACACATACCTATAATTTGTTAAAATATTTTGGGCTCACTTGGGGACCCTAAGCAGCTGCTTTGTCCACTTCAAAGGATAAGGCAAGCCAAGTGAAACTGTGACAGCACTGTCAGACGTGCAGTCACTGTGATCAATATTGAACCAGCTGGAATGAAAAAATACTAATGAGAGACATTTATGTTCAGTCTGGGTAACTGTCCATATACTGTCCTGCAGGGTCCTGTTCCTCATGTCAAAGAGCGGATACCAGCCTCCAAAACTCAAGGACAAATCTAAATGGTAAACCTTCACACACCTCAGGCATCACGTTCTGTCACGGTACAAGAAGATTTATTGTTTGCAATTTGGCTCAGAATGAAGTGAACATTAATAGGTAGTTTTCTTGCACTGTTGATCATTTTGTTATCAGTTGTTGCTGCAGCTGTGCGGAGGCCACAGAAAAGAGCAGGATCTGGCTTCTCATACTTTCTGTGTTTAGGTCTTCTACCTTCTATAACTTTGTGAAGGCCATGTTGGTGAAGAAACCCAGTAAGAGACCCAGTGCTTCTAAGATGCTCTCAGTGAGTATGGACCTCATCTCCCCTCTCATGTCTCCAAAATGCTCATGTGGATCTATGAGGGACAACTTGTTTCTGAGTTAAATGGACAATTCACACCAATTTTCTTTTTTAAAATATTTTCTTTTTTCATTTTATAAAATACAAAAAACGAAACAAGTCCAGAGAGAACGTAGGAGCTATAAAAGAAAACCTCACTAAAAACATTATAATAAAAGACCCATTGATGTCCCATTGGCCCAAAGTCTGTAAATTTGTGATCTTTTCCATTTCTCTATGTCAATGATAATGTCAGTCCAGTCCGTGATTGTCAATGCAATTTGTGTCATAAATCTTTTTTGTGATGGCCTTTTTCGCTGGAGCCAAGAGGTAACTGTTTATTGTGTCCATGGCAGGAGTTCTGAGGCCCAAGTACATACAGTGAAGAAATTCACTGAGATGTACATATATTTTCCCCTTCTTCATCAGTCAAAATAAAATTACCCTCTTTTTCACATTTATTTTCAATGTAGTTGGTAGAATGTCTGCCTAAATTGCTATGTGTTAGATATTATTCCCCTTGAAAGCTCCAATTTATAAGGATTATGGTGACCGTTGCTTGATGAAATTTCTTGGTTGTAATAACTTTATAAAAGTTAAAGTTAAAAGTTTTTCACATTTAATTGCTTAATTTTTCAAATTATTAAAAATATAATGACAAACACAAAGAAAGAGAACAAGACCAGAAAGAAAAGCCATAAACCAAAATAAGTAGACATAAAAAAAAAAAGATAAATCTCGGCACACAGAACCCAAAGTAAACGTCCCATTTAGTCCAAAGTCTGTTGAATTTGTCCATTTTCAAATTAAGTCCGAATGTAATCTTTTCCATTTTACGAATGTGCAATATAATTTCTGTCCAATCTTTGATTGTCGGTGTGTTCAGTGTCATCAATTTTTTTTGAGGGCTTTTTTTCGCCGCCGCCAGGAGGATGCTCAAGAGATAACTGCAGGTTGTGTCCATGGCAGGAGTCCTGAGGCCCAAATAAATACTTAAATCCCCTGGGATGATGTCATAAATTGTCTGTAAAGCTTTATTAACCTCAATCCAAAACTTCTGAGCAACAGGACAGTCCCAAAACTCATGCTAGTGGTTTACCTCCTGGCAAGGTTAAGGTTAAGGTTGAGGTACACTTTATTGTCCCCGTAGGGAAATTTGTCCTCTGCATTTGATTCAGTTCCTGTAGCGTTATCTGTCTTGTGTTTTCCATGTTGACTATATCTCTTGCGCCTCGTTTCTTGAGATTATATGGGTGAAAGAGTGATTTTTATTTTGGTAGCAGCGGAGCGAATGCCATAATCTAGCCCGACGTCATAACCGGAAGTCTTGACACCAGTTTTCAATACCAGTACTAAACCTAAAGGATTAAAATCAACTGCTTTACTGTGTAATATAGTTAGAATAGGGACATGGCTTCAGATTCAGCTGTGGATTTTAGTCAAGAAGTTTTCTTCTACTCCAGGCTATTAAAAGTCTCACTCTGTGGTTTCTACTAGAACCCATTTGTGACTCAGCCTGATCTGAACCAGGATCTGACCCTGGAGTTGCTAGACGAGTATCAGCATCCTGAAAAACTCAAAACCTGCCTGGTAACAGATGATGAAGATATAGAGGTACTTGCTCTCTGCCTGTCAAAAAACAATTTAACAACTTCCACTGTGAATGGCAATTAACAAATTGTCATTCATTGTTTTTCCTAATGAAGACAGTCCCTGGCTCATTAAGGAGGATCCAGTCTTTTCACAAACACAGGCCAGCAGTGCGGACCAGTTCGGACACACACAGTATGTGCTCACCATATCGGTTGTCATGTACTGGTTAATATTGTGTAACTCAATCTGAATGTTCCTGCCAGTGGACTGCAGCTCCACCCAGAGGCCCACCAAACATGGATCTGGCAAGACCACGGTAAGTGTCTGTACAAAGCACCGTCAAATACTCAGTGTGTACTTTAAGTCTGATCAGCTTGTGTCCGCAGGTTAAGCCTTTGGAGTTGAATGACTGTAACCAGAGTTCAGCCAGGTAACTGAGCAGTTGACCACAGCCACTCCTGATCCATGTGCTCCCTAACCCTATCTCTGCTCTGCCTGTCTGCAGGAGTCACAACTCGGACTCAGAGGACGACTATGACGATGTTGATGTGTACGAAAAACACCACACTCTTTAAAGAATGTGAAGGCATCAGTCCAAACGTTTTTTTTTACCTGGGTCAGAGGTCTAGGTTTGACTGCTGGTGAAATCTAGAGAAGATACATTTATTCTTCTGACCTATACGTTGCAGAACTCGTTTTGAAGGATTTGTATATGTTTATTAATGACATTTTTGCTGTGTGCTTCTGTTCTTTCAGGCCAACCTTACAACCGCCCAGATCTCCACTGAACAGGCAGCTACACATGCCTCCACATTCATTCAGCAGATCTTTGCTCAGTGAAACAGCATATAGCACAAGACCCCCCTTGCCCCCCAAGGTCTCACATGTTTTCTGCACTTACGTTAAAAGGTGAGTTCATATTTTGGATTATTCTTCATTTCTGTTTCCTCTGCACAGAGCAAACTGAGCAGCGGTTCTGAGGACAGCCTGACAGAGGAGCACTCCAGACCACAGTTTACACCCTTCTGCAGTAGGTCGCCCCCTGTCCCCCTGCCTCGCTCAGGTTTGAACTTTTCCTTCAGTCTCGTCCAGCCATTGACTCTGATGAGAAACATTAGCTATTCAGTAGCCAATGAAATGGTATTTGTCTCGTAGGGATGCCACGATATTTGATGTAATATTGAATCGTTCGATACGCGTGTCACGATTCAATACACGTGTTCACTCGACACACACATGTTGCTCCCTGTGCGCTGTGTTATATATTTTAGTTTTGAAAGGACAAGATTAAGCTGCACCATCCTTCACAAAGTCTGGCAGTGAACGCCCTTGGATACTTACAGCTGCTATATTTTATAAGAGGTGTGTTTTATTTATCAGTTATCTTTTATTTTATGTTGATAGACCCAGAAATGACAAAAATATAAACATATAAAAATATGAAAGACTCTAGAATCGGTTTTGGCTTTATATGTCATAAATGAACATGAGCGTAATTCACCTGCAACTCATGTTTTGCTGTCGTCAAGCAAGTATATCATAAAACATATTCCACAGGTTCAGAGCTATAAATCATTGAACACTCATTGTTCATCATGAATAGACACTTCATGCTGCAATTTATTGAAATGTCTCGTAAACACACAATGCGCCTCATTCATGAAGCGTTCTTATGCACAAATTTGTACCTAAGGCCTTCTTACAAAGGTATTTGGCATTCACAAAATAAGTTCTTAACTGGAAATGTTCTTCTGGAAGACAAATCCAAGAATAGTCAGGAGCGCTCTTGCGCACTCTGCGGTTTTAGACTATTATCACGGTTATACTGTAACCAAGATTGTTGTTTCATATATTTACAAATTATTTAATATCAAAATATTTTTATTTTATTTTATTGACCTTAATTTAACCAGGAAAGTTCCACTCAGATGTAGCATCTCTATAATTGTGGATTCTAAAAGTGTGATCAGGCATGAAAAAGAGCATAAGAAAAAATAGACTAAACCCCCGCTTCTTAAAATCATGCATTAATCTGACGTAGAGTTCTTCTTCTTCCTTCTTGAATGAGGCCCAATATTTTTCCAAATTATTGTTGGATACATGTATTTCGTCTCCATACACAGATATGAGTGCACAGCTCAGCTTCCCATCAGACCCTCAGCCCCCTGAACTGCCTCCCAAGGGACGTCGGCATCAGCTCACTGCCAAGGTACTTCCATCTGTACGACTTTGTTCACTGTTAGAACTCAATATTGCAGAGCTAACCTCAAATACATGATATATCCAGGGGTTAAAGTGGGCCGGAACAGTCCAGAACTGCGTTGCGGCACTTTGAGTGATTGAAAAAAAAGGAATGAAATACTGATATTCAGATACATAAAATGCTACAGCATCAAATTAACAGCAAGAAATGTATGTATTATAGGGCTATATAAAGAGCTGAGGTGGAGATAAAACCATAATTTAGGCCTTGCCCGGATTTCCCCACTCTGTTGCCTTGTTGGGTAAGGCCAAGTTTGGGGCAAGGGTCCAAAGTCGTGCTGCACACCTCTTCTGCTTTCGCTCACAAGCTCTCCGACATACGACTGCTCCAAAGTGCAGAGCTGTGCACAGACATCATGGTGTTCTTATTATGGTAGGCTAAATAAGTTAGGAGAAGTAGAAAGTAGAAAATTCTGGAATTTGTTATGAAGTCGGTCTAGAGTCACACACTCGCTCCACTGCTGCCGAAAAATGTACCTTAAAAAAAAATGTGTTTCAGCCACCTATTCCCAAGAAATGAGGAGCAAGAGATGAGTAAACACAGAAAACAAAAGCCAAATTACACTACGGGCGCTAAACAATCAAAGCTGACGGACCAGGGCCTCTGTAGAAAACAGCCCGTATCACAAGCTAACAAAGCTAACATGGCTAACAGGCCCGGGTGCAGCTGCCAACAGCCCTCCCCCGGCGCTAAACAAAGCTCCAACATGGGGTCTCCAAGCTTGTCCTTGTCGGAAGGAGGACGTAACTTCACAACATGTACCCTTATGATGCGTAAAATGCAGAGTGACATGGCATCACTGAGAGCTAAGATGAGAGCGGGGCATGGCACAGACCGATTCGACCAAATCAGATCCGATATCAAGGAGCTGAAAGCAGGAGGAGGAGACAGGGCACGCATCGGTGGGGGCTGAACAACATATTTCATGCATACTTATTTCAAAAGGTAAAGAATATGAAACGTAAGATTTTGGATTTGGAGTCCAAGTCCTATAGGCACTATCTCAGACTTGTGGGGCTAGAAGGTGATCCCAGAGATCCTTTCGGGGTCAGGAGTTGTGGTCCCCCCATAACAACAGAAAGAGCACATCGCCCGGACAAAATAAGAACAGCAACTGTTAAACCACGAGGCCTGATAATGAGGTTTCTTAAGGAACGTGTGAAGGAACATGTCATGAAGGCTGCAAAAGTTAAAGGAGACATCAGTTCAAAGGCAAACTAGTGTTCTTCACCCTGGATATTATATACAAAGGTTCAACAACAATGGGAAAAGTTTCACCACATTTGTGAGGAACTCACAGAAGAGAAGATTGAGGGATTCTCTCCCAGCAACGATTTTTGAGTAAGTCAGACCTGTTCCTAGTGCGTGTTGGGCTCCGCCAGGGCTGCCCTTTGTCACCGGTTCTGTTCATTGTTTTTATGGACAGAATTTCTAGGCGCAGTCAGGGGTCAGAGGGGGTCCGGTTTGGGGAACACAGGATCTCATCTCTGCTGTTTGCAGATGATGTTGTCCTGATGGCTCCATCAACCTGGACCTGCAACATGCACTGGTAACGGTTTGCAGCCGAGTGTGAAGCAGCTGGATGAGAATCAGCACCTTCAAATCCACAGTGATGGGGTCGCTGCATCGGACCATTGTGGTAAAAGAAGGAGCTGAGTCGAAAGAAAAGCTCTCGATTTTCCGGTCAATCTACGTTCTCCCCTCACCTACGGTCATGAGCTTTGGCTAGTGACCGAAAGGACAGATCGCCGATACAAGCGGTCGAAATGAGTTTCCTCCGCAGGTGAGCTGGCGCTCCCTTAGAGATAGGGTGAGGAGCTCAGTCACACGGGAGGAGCTCGGAGTAGAGCCGCTGCTCCTCCACGTTGAGAGGAGCCAACTGAGGTGGTCGGGCATCTGTTCCGGATGCCTCCTGGACGCCTCCCTAGGGAGTGTTTCGCGGATGTCCACCGGGAGGAGGCCCCGGGGAGACCAGAGACACGCTGGAGGGACTATGTCTCTCGGCTGCCTGGGAACGCCCCGGGTCCCCCCGGAGGAGTTGGAGGAAGTGGCTGGGGATAAGGAAGTCTGGGAGTCCCTGCTTAGACTGCTGCCCCCGCGACCCGGCCCCGGATAAAGCGGAAGAAGATGGATGGATGGATGGATGGATGGACAATAAATAGAGCAAAAAAAAGATTGGAAAAAAGGGAGAGCATTGCAAAGAGCACAAGCGCCCAACGAAAAAAACGAAAAAAACCAAAACCTGAAGATCACCATGGCTCCACAGGAGGTGGCGGCTTTCACAGAGAGGATATCTTGTGGATATGTTGGGATGTACAGGGCGCTCCTCAGCGTAGTCTTGCAATGACGCTGTCGATCAGCCACACCTCTGCGTCCCCTCTCTGCTTGGCAACCCCGCTGTTCCTGGTGTCATCTGCCAGCTCCATGCAGTGCATCCCGGCCTGGAAACTGGAATCGAACTTCTTGAACTTGGTGATGTCTGTGATGATATGCAACGTGAATGGTAAACAGCTTAAATGTCTCTGGTAGCCCCTTCAACACCATTGCTATTCAAAGTCCATCACTGAGCACCTCACCTGCACTTCTTAATGCAATGATCACAGTCTCTGCTCTAATGACTTTTGCAGTGACATTAACTCTGTGTACAAGTTCATCACCCTGGGCTTTCCTTTGCCAGCATAATGACGACTTGGTGCAATGTCCTTTTCTCTTCTGCTCATTTTCTTGTCAGTGGCCAAACTCAGGTGCATGCATTTACCGTCGTGACATTCACCTGGCCGTCGCTCATTAATTCAATTCAATTCAATTTATTTTTGTAACGCCCAAAATCACAACAGTAGTTGCCTCGAGGGGCTAGAATTGTGTAAAATTGCTCTGGGCCCATAACCTGTTAGCAGGGTCCTTTTTGCACAGGATTAAACGTGAACATTAAATCTAATCTAAAAGATCTATGTTTCACTGACGGCAGGTGAATATGGACCAGTGGATTCACTCTGTCACTGCATCCAACAGATCAGTGTGTGGATGCAAAACAACTTTCTCCAGCTGAACTCAGACAAGACTGAAATCATCGTCTTTGGCCCACAGAAACAAAGAGAAAGTGTTAAAAGTCCCTCCAGAGTCTCGCTCTAAAACCTACAAATCAAGTTAGAAATCTGGGGGTAATAATGGACTCAGATTTGAATTTTAACAGCCAGTCAGATCAATAATATCAGCCGCTTTTACCATCTAAAAAACATTGCCAAAATCAAAAGTCTAGTGTCTAAACCAGACCTGGAAAGACTTATCATGTGCGTTTGTCTCTGTAGATTAGACTACTGTAACGGCCTGCTCACTGGCCTCTCCAAACGAGCTGTAAAACAGCTGCAGTATCCAGAACGCTGCTGCTCGGTCCTGACTAAACCAGGAAGTACGTCACATTAGTCCTGTGCTCAGGTCCCTGCACTGCCCCTGTGGTCAGAGAATAGACATCAAAGCAGCTCTGCTTGTATACAAGTCTCTCCATGGCCTAGCACCAAAGTACATCTCGGACATGTTAGTGCCATTATGAACCATCTCGGACTCTGAGGACTCAGGACCGGCCTCCTGCTGGTGCCCAAGTCAGGACTAAACATGGGAATCTGCATTTCAGTTTTATGCAGCTAAAATCTGGAACAGTCTTCCTGAGGATGTGAGACAGGTTCTACTCTGGCAATGTTCAAATCTAAACTAAAAACTGTTTTGTTTGGCTGTGCATATGAAAATGATTTTCTTTGCACTCTTCTCTTTTATGTCTTGAACTATTATTTTGTGATTTCTGCCATGTCTTTGTGATTTTAATGCATTTTTTCCTGTTGTGTGAAGCACTTTGAATATCCTTGTGTACGAATTGTGCTCTACAAATAAACTTGCCTTGCCTTCATTTATAGCGAACATAGGTTCATATCTGTTGGTGTAATCCCTCATTCATCCAGTAGTGTTCATTGTAGAAAAAGATTCAGTTGTAGTCATCTGGACTCTGTTTTAGAAAAAACGATACGTTTCGACTCTCATCCAAGAGTCATTCTCAATCTGTGAAACAAGTCTGAGAACTCAAGTTTATATCCTTCTCTGTGAAAGCCCTGCCCACAGGGCGGGCCCTCCTGATAATGGCCCATTGAAACTTAACTGGGATGGGCCTATTGTTCCCTGGCATTTGGCTCCCTCACCTTGAGTGCCTGTTTAGCATCAGAATGCCTCGGGCGTCTCCAGGGTTTCAGCAGACCATTATAAACAAGTGGAATATTGAATCTTAAACCTCCATTACCATTTAAAGAAGGATTCTCTTTTTTAACAAAGATTGCCTTTGTTAAAAAGGTTCATATCTATTTAAAGGCGCAACATTTAATGACTCTATGGGTGGGCAATGTGTTAACATTTCAAAAGACTTGTAAACTTGTATTGTGTCTTCTGGTAGACATGCGTTTCTTTAACTGATCCCAAATTACCTTTTCCTTCTCGAATTTTATTTATAAAAAGGGATGCTTTTGCATGTCTTAGTTCTTTTACTACTCTATTTCTGAGAGCTGTAAACCTTCCTTTCTCATTATTTTGTTGGGATTTTAGTGCTAATTTTATGGCCTAATCTCTCTCCTTCATTGATTTTAATATGTCTTCATTAATCCATGGAAGGACAAATCTTTTATAAAGCCTACTGCCTCCAGCCATTGCTATTTGAGTCGGATACATTGCCTGGCACAGTTCAGGATGGGGAGGAACTTTTTGCAAAGTTTATGGACACTTTTCAAAATGCAGGGGAGCAGTCATCGGCCTATCTTCAACGCCTTCAAGTTGCTTTGAGTCAGGCTGTACGGAGGGGAGGAGTTTCAGGGAATGATTTTAGTAGACCTCTGCTCACACAATTTTGTCGCGGTTGTTGGAATGACACTTTGATTTCTGAACTTCAGTTAAACCAAAAGAAGGCCAATCCACCGTCATTTGCTGAATTGCTGTTATTAGTGCGAAAGGAAAAAGACATGAAAGCAGCTAAGAGCATAAGAATTAAACAGAATTTGGTACAACGAAGCAGAATGTCATCTCCCATGCTCAGATGGTTGGCCCTGATGAAGATGAAAAGGTGCACAGCTGTAATCAGGATTGGGGGCAACGAGTGTTCCAACGCAATCACAAGTGACCATCCTGCCAATCTCCATCTACAGTCAACATCTGTCGGCGCTTCCTGTTAAGCCTATTAATAACCTGCTCAATGTTGAAGGGTGCCGCATTTAGATTTTGGCTGCACCGATAAAGACCAATATCACATCAAGTTGCATGATGAGACCTCTTTCAAACATCATGCCCGACCAATACATCCGCAAGACATCGAAGAAGTTCGCAAGCACCTCTTTGACCTTCTTGACACTGGTGTGATTCAGGAATCCCACCTTTCTCCTCCCCCAATCGTTGTGGAAGCGTAATCTACAGACTGCAAAGGACAGCTATGCTCTTCCTAATTTGGAGGAATCTTTACCTGCTTTGACGGGTTATAAATGATTCACGATTTTGGATTTGAAAACTGGCTATTATCAAATCGCCATGAGTGAAGCAGACAAAGTCTAAACTGCTTTTGTCACACCATTAGGGTTTGGGGAATTCAATCGGATGCCACAGGGCGTTACCAATGCACCCAGTACTTTCCAAAGTCTGATGGAAAAAGGTATGGGCGATCTACACTTGAAGGAGGCACTTGTTTTTCTGGATGACATAATATTCTCAACCACCTCGGAGGAACATGAAAAGGGGTTGCTACGTGTCCTTGCTCGATTGAAGGATTACGGCTTGAAACTTTCTCCAGAGAAATGTTCTGCCAGACGTCAGTGAAATATCTTGGTTTCTGAACAGGGGGTGGTGATGGACCCAGAGACAAAATTGTAATTAAAATCCTGGCCAGTTCTGATCGTGTTGCTGTTCCTGGTGATGTTGAAGAACTTTCATCCGATATTGTTGAGGACATATGCGAAAACTCACTGCCTAAAGTTTCCATTCCAACTTCTGTGCTTCTTGCTGAATCTCTTTTCATGCATGTAAATGGCCTCCCTGAGAGCTTTTGCTCTGAGGACCAGCATGGGCTATCGGACCTGCCAGCACTCTCACCATTTGACCCGAGAACCCAACAACTTGCAGACCCTGTTATCCGGGAGGTTGTCCATCAACTGGAGACGAGGGGGGGGGAAGTAGTCCCAGGGGTCAGACAAGAGGTTCCTGAACTCCCTCTCCTGCTGAGAGAGCTTAACAAACGTTACGTGGAGTTAAGTAATGGCATTCTTTATAGGAGACGTCAAGAGGATGGGCACACCACTCATCAACTTGTCTTACCTTCTGAATTACGGCTTCTTGTCTTGACCAGCCTTCATGGCAACATGGGACATATGGGGATAGAGCGAACACTTGATTCAGTAAAAAATGTCTTCTGTTGTGGAGAGGAAGGTTCGCATGTGTGATCGGTGTGTGAGACGGAAGGCTATGCCAGAACGTGCTGCCCCGTTGGTCAACATCAAAACAACTCGGCCACTTGAGCTGCCTGCTATGTATGGACTTTCTTTCGCTTGAGCCTGATGGCAGTAACACAAAAGACATTCTTGTGCTAACAGACCATTTTACTAAGTTTACTGTTGCTATCCCTACTCCTAATCAAAAGGCAAAAACTGTGGCTCTGTTGTTTGTTGAATGATTTTATTGTTAACTTTGGAATTCCCTAATGCCTTCACACAGATCAGGGGCAGACTTTGAATCTAAGTTGATCAAGAGCTTTGCATGGTTACTGGGATGAAGAAAACTCATACCACTCCTTATCATCCACGAGGTAACCCGGTGGAGCGGTTTAACCGAACTTTGTTAAACATGCTGGGTACGTTGGAGCCTAAACAAAAGACGAAATGAGGGGAATTTGTGAAAGCCCCTTGTACATGCGTACAATTGTACATGTAATGAAGTTACAGAATTTACTCTGTATGAGCTTCTGTCCGGGGAAGGTCACCTCGTCTACCAGTTGATTTGGCATTGGACTGCCAGTCCGTGGTAAGACAACGGTAACCCACACTCAGTATGTTAAATATCTGAGGTCTCGTCTTGAGGAAAGTTACTGAATAGCTTCAAAAAATTTGCTGAAGTCTGCCAAGCGAAACAAGATGAGATTTGATTGTCGAGTGACTCCCTGCCAGTTAAATGTTGAGGACAGGGTCCTTGTTCGTAATGTAAGGATATGAGGCATAGGGTTGGCAGACATCTATGTAATTGTCAAATGTGTTGGGAACCTGCCTGTTTATACTGTGAAGACGGAGGGTCTTGAAGGTCTTACTTGCACATTACACTGTGACCTACTCTTACCCTGTGGGTACTTCCTGCTAGACCTCATGAAGGAACTTCGCTTCCTGTTCATGTTCGTTGACCACAAACCCGCAGTCAACCGCCACCAGAACTTGATTTTACTTATCTCTCTGGGGATGAAGAAACTCCCTTCGTATTCTTTCCTAGTTCTTTCCAGCCTTCTCCATGGATAAGTGCCACATGGGAAGACTGTGCTGAGCGACCTGGTGTTTCAAATCTTGTACCATCCCAAACAGTGAGTGAGCACCAACTTGAGCTGATTTTCCCATCAAAATCTGGCACTACTTAGGGCAGTAATCTTGATTTGCCTTCCACACTCAGTTGTCCTTCTGAGCCTGAAAATGATCAAGAGATGGATGATACTGTGTCTGTTGAAGAGGATGAGGGATCTGAGGTGCCACAGGATGCTGAGCTACTTGACAATCCATCCTCTCATCCGGAAGTGCCTGTTCCCCGCTCATCTGCTTTATCTGTGCTGGGTACTTGTCCTGACATTGCAGTATCCCCTGAAATGGCTAATGATGTACCTCAACGCCCATCAGATCGACTTAAGTACTCCATTCTAGGGAATCCCCTGATTTAAGTTGTTGTGATGTTGTTCTGATGAGTATAGTGGAGCTTTACAGAGAGCATCTAGTTCTAGGTGATGGGCACATGCATAGTAAAGCATGCAACGAGACGTGCATGAACTAAAGTGGGGAGGGTGCATTATCCTATGAATTAGTTCAGTTCTCCACTGTATTTCCCCTGTTGCCATGGTAGCCGAAATCTCACGATGCTTACCGAAATCTCGCAATACTTATGTCAACCCCCCATGCGGAAGCGTAGGAATAATTAGAACAGCTGCACACCCTTGGGTGGATGGGCTGCAGATGCCTCTGCTGTATTATCTACTTGTGGCTGCGTGTTGGTATATTGAAAGGGACAATATTTTGAAATATTAACCCCCTTTGTAATTAGCAGGCCCAGAGTGTGTCCGCTGCTGTGGGTGGGGCCACTCTGCTGTGTAAGACCAAAAGTTTCAAGGACAGCATCCAGCTCTTTAGCGTTTCTGTCACAAATATTATTAACATGAACATTGAAAGCACCTGTAATGAACAAGCCATCAAAGTCTGTGCATACAACTGAAAGCAACTCAGTAAAAAAAAAGGTTTTTGAAACATATAACAACAAAAAAACACACAAAATTGAACCGGACCAGAGAGAACATATCAAGCAAAAGAAAAGAAGAAAACATCCTAAATACATATATTAGGTCGTCCCAAGTCCAAAGTCTGTCATTTTTTTTTTCATTTACAAATCAGGTCCAAATATGTGTGTGTGTTTTTTTTAAATTTTACATATGAAATGTGTCCATGAAAATGTTGGTCCAGTCCTTGATCGTCCTCTCAGTTTGTGTCATTCATTTTTTTGTGATGGCCTTTGTCCCTGCTGCGAGGAGTATGTTCCAAAGGTATTCTTTGATTGTGTCCATGACCAGGCCCAAATATATAGTTCAGAAATCAAGATGATGTCAAAAACAGTTTGTAGCACTCTATTGATCTATGTCCAATATTTCTGAGCAACAGGACATTCCCAAAACACATGGAAATGGTCCTATCCTATCAACATGATTTCAACATGTTTAATACAATGGCATCTGAAATAGCATCTTTTAATCTTAATGGCATACTGAATACAATTAAACGGCCAAAGATATTGACAAAGATGAAAAAAGAGAAAATATTTGACAACAAGAGAGAGAGAGCACCTCACTCACAGCAAGAGAGAGAGAGAGAGAGAGCACTTCACTCTCAATGAAAGAGATAGAGAACCTCACTCACACTGATAGAGAGAGAGAGAGAGCAACTCACTCGCAATGAAAACGTGAGAGTCCATACTCACAACGAGAGGTAGAGAACACCTCACTCACAATAAGAGAGAGAGTACCTAATTCAAAACGAGCGAGAGAGAGAGCAATGACAGAGAGAGAGAACATCACTCACAATGAGAGAAAGCACCATGTGCACAATGAGAGAGAGCACCATATTCACAACATGAGAGAGAGAGTACCTCGTTCGCAGCGAAAGAGTGAGTTCCATACTCGCAATAAGAAAAAGCAAGAGCACCTTATTCACATCAAGAGAGAGAGCGATAGAGACACTCACTCACACTGAGAGAGAGACAGAGAGAGAAAGCATCCTACTCACAGCAAGAGAGAGAGAGAGCACGAGAGAGAGAGAGAGAGCACCATGCTCACAACAAGAGTGAGAGAGAGCACGAGAGAGAGAGAGCACCATTGCTGGGTCTAGAATCTGCCCTAACCCACATTAACAAACAGAGAAGAAAGACAAGGGAATCACAATGATTACTCCGGAGGAGGACGGACGGAGAGCATGCTTCCGTTCAACTCATCCGAACGCCCTGAAGAAAATTCTCCATCCGTCTCCTCATTTATTGATAAAAAAGGAAACGCCCTAGTTACATGATTAGTTGCCGCCCCTAAAAAGGGTGAAACAAATGACGACAGCTGGACACATAAATAATCCATTCACTCTGTTGAACTTTGTTTGAACTTAAGGTTCCCAGCAACTCTTCTCGCCCTATTTATCTTACTGGTCATCAGTTCCAAAGTCCAACAGGCTGCTGGATCATCTCAGCAGCTTACTTCTGCAACACAGTCTCATATGCAGTTTATTAAGCACACAAAATCATACAATAATAAGGAAAGTATAAAAGAAAGATACAATCTTTACAATTATTCCAACTACCATACTCATGATAGAGAGATGGAGAGAGAGAACATCACTCTCAATGATAGAGAGAGAGCACCATGTTCACAATGAGAGAGATAGAGTACCTCACTCACAATGAGAGAGAACCATACTCACAACGAGAGAGAGAGAGAGCGAGCGTGAGTACTTCAATTCAATTCAATTCAAGTTATTTTTGTAACGCCCAAAATCACAACAGTAGTGGCCTCGAGGGGCGACAGTGGAAAACAAAATAAACAGTGTTCATAAGGACTTGGTAATGTCCCAGCGTCCTGTGTCCTTAGACAGATGTCCCAAGCCCCCCTGTCCTTAGACCCTCCTTCTCCTTAGACCCTCCTTCTCGGCCAGGAAAAACTACCAAACCTCTTTGGGAAAAGTAGAAACCTGTAGGAGTTCCACAGTGAAGGAGAGATCCGACTCCCTCGGACGGACAGGAGGACGCGCCTCAATTTGCAGATACACGGTGGAGCTAGACCCACTCAGGAGGAGAACCAGTTCTTCGAGGCCGATGAAGAAACCGTTCATATGGAGTAGAGACCGTTTCTCCAGGCAGACCGTTTCTCCAGGCAGCTGAGGAGCATCTGGATCCACAGGTCCTCGATGTGCCTGCTCCACTCCCGTCGGGGAAGTGGGAGAAAAAGAAGGAAAAGCGATGAACAAATTGCAAGCGAAATTAAATATTAAATATTGTTTGATAGAAAAGTAGTAGGAAACAGAGGATAGTGCTCAAGCTGCCATACTTCCCCCAGCATAGTTGCTCCTAGGGCAGCATAGCTGGGAACTGTAGGTTCTTATTTCTGTTCCTATTGTATAGTCATTTTAAATTGTTTCCTACTGCATGCCCTTTTTTGATTGAAAATATTGTTGTTTTATTATTACTCAGTGTTTTATGTTGCACCTTAAGGCCGAGACAAGTTCCTATGTTTTTGAATTTTGTTCATTGACAATGGCAATAAACTCTTTTTGATTCTGATTCTAACTGGCCTGACCATAAGCCATTTCAAAGAGGAAAGCCTGCCTCTTAAATGAAGAGACTGTGTCGGCCTCTTTAACATGGACAGGAGCTGATTCCACAACACAGGAGCTTGGTAGCTAAACGCTCTGCCTCCTGCTGTGCTTTTAGAGACTCTTGGGACCACCAGAAGTCCAGCATTTTGAGAGCGAAGTGCTCTGTTTGGATGATAAGGTCCTATAGCCTCTTTGAGGTAGGAAGGGGCCAGGTCATTTATGGCTTTGTAAGTCAGGAGGAGGATTTTGAATTTGAGTCTAAACTCGACAGGAGCCAGTGAAGAGAGAAAGAGAGCGAACACCACACAGATCTTGGTCACAAACTGTATTTCGGTCTCTTTCCCAGGTTCACTTCAAGAAGGTCTTCCACGGTTGTCCTCTGAAGATCCATTACTCCAGCTCATGGGAGCACCCGACCACCAAAGGTAAATCTGTGTCACTTCTTTGTCTGCTCTATGCCTCCCCTGTGTCTCCTCTGTGGCTGTGTCCTCTGTGTCTCCTCTCTGCCTCCTCTGTGTCTCCTATGTATCCATATCCTCTGTTTCCTCTGTGCCTCCTCTGTGCTTCTTCTGTACCTCCTCTGTGTCTTCTATGTGGCTGTCGCCTCTGTCTCCTCTGTGTCTCCTCTGTGTCTCCTCTGTGTCTGTTTCCTCTTTGCCTCCCCTGTGTCTCCAACGTGTCTCCTGTGTCTGTCTCCTCTTTGTCTCCACAGTGCCTCCTCTCTGTCTCCTCTGTGTTTCCTCTGTAACTCCTCTGTGTCTCCTCTGTGCCCCCTCTGTGCCAACTCTGTGTTTCCTCTGTAACTCTTTTATGTCTCCTGTGTCTCCTGTGTCTGTCTCCTCTGTGTCTCTCGGTCCCTCCTCTGTCCCTTCTCTGTGCCTCGTCTGTGTCTCCTCTGTCCCTTTTCTGTGCCTCCTCTGTGCCTCCTCTGTGCCTCTTCTCTGCGTCTTCTGTGCTTCCTCTTCATTTCCTCTGTCTGTGCCTTATCAGTTTCTTCTCTGTTACACCTCTATGCCTCCTCTGATACTCCTCTGTGTTTCCTCTGTAATTCCTCTGCGTCTCCTCTGTTTGTCCTTTGTCCGTCTCCTCTGTGCCTCCTCTGTGTCTACTCAGTGATTCCTCAGTAACTCCTCTATGTCTCCTGTGTCTGTCTCCGCTGTCCCTCCGCTGTACCTCCTCTGTACCTCCTCTGTACCTTCTCTGTTTTTCCTCTGTGTCACCTCTGGGTTTCCTCTGTTACTCCACTGTGTCTCCTCTGTCCCTCATCTGTGTTTCCTCTGTAACTCCTCTGTCTCTTCGGTGGCTCCTGTGTCTGTCTCCTCTGTGCCTCCTCTGCGCCTCCTCTGTCCCTCATCTTTCCCTCCTCTGTTTCCTCTGTGTATCTTGTATATGCCCCTTCTGTTTATCTTCTGTTTCTCCTATGAGCCTCCTTTGTTCCTCTTCTGCATCTCCTCTGTGTCCTCTGGGTCTCCTCTGTGTCTTCTGAGTTTCCTCGGTGCCTCCTCTGTGTATCCTGCGTCTTTACCCTGTGTCTCCTCTGTCCCTCTTCTACGTCCGTACTGTGTTTCCTCTGTAACTCCTCTAGCTCCTTTGTGTCTCCTCTGTGTCTCATTTGTGCCTCCCCTGCGCCTCCTCTGCTCTCCTCTATCCCTCCTCTGTTTCCTCTGTGTCTCTTGTGCATGTCTCCCCTGTGTCTCCTCTGTTTATCTTCTGTTTCTCCTTCGTGCCTCCTCTGTGTCTCCTCAGTGTTTCCTATGTAAATCCTCTGTGTCTCCTCAGTGATTCCTCTGTAACTCCACTGTGTCTCCTCTGTGCCTCCTCTGGGTGTACTCTGCTTATCTTCTGTTTCTCCTATGAGCCTCTTCTGTGTCTCCTCTGTGTCCTCTATGTTTTCTCTGTACCTCCTCTGTGTCTACTGTGTCTTTCCCCATGTTTCTCCTCTGTCCCTCTTCTGTGTCTTCTCTGTGCCTCCTCTGTGTCTTCTCGGTGATTCCTCTGTAACTCCGCTGTGTCTCCTCTGTGCCTCCTCTGTGTCTACTCTGTTTATCTTCTGTTTCTCCTCTGTGCCTCCTCTGTGTCTGTCTCCTCTGGGTCTCCTCTGTGTCTTCTCTCTCTCTGCTCCGTCTCACTTAGGTCTCCTTCTACAGATCAGCACCTGATCCTTGGAGCTGAGGAAGGCATTTACACACTCAACTTGAACAGCGCCGAGGCCACCATGGAGCTGGTACCTGCCCACACTGGAACACAAAAACACACACACACACACACACACACATAAAGGCACAGCCGTGTTTCTCATTCTCAGGTTATGAACAAGCCATGGCTCAGAAGCTGCAGTAGTGGACTTCCGGGATGATGGCTGCTTAGCTCAATTGTGCCTGTTGGGTTACGGTCTTTATAACGAGTTCACCTGGGGAGACCCGAAGATTACAAATTGGACAGTGGACGCAAAGATAGACACGGCCCTGGCTGAACTGCGCGATTTGAAATCCAAGAATGGTGACACCACAGTGGCCAAGGAGTAGGTCCCTGACCTGAATGACACTGTCTCTGCTTTGCAAAACACGGTGCGTGTTTTGACAGACAAACAGGACATGGAGAACCGAGAGCAAAGATGTAACATGCGGATTGTCGGCATTCCAGAGGACATTGAGGGCAAGGATGTAGTCAAGTATATGGAGTCTCAAACTTCCGACAAAAGCTTAAAAAATGAAGATTGGCTATGCACATTGCTTTCTGGCTCTGAAATCGGGTCCGAAACAGCGGCTAAGACCTATAATACTGAAGTTCTGAAGAAGAATTGTTTTGTAGCCGGAACTGTGAGCTGAGAGAGGACACAAAACCTTTTTGACTCCTCTGCGTTATTCCAGGGACCCATTAACTGTGAGCATGTTGGCTGTTAGAGCCGCTCTGCATCTCGGCTCCAGACTGCACCTGTCCCCGCTCCAGGGGCCGCGATCCTGGTGGACGACGTGGTAAACGGGCTCACGGACGAACAGATTCAGCTCCGACAAGGTGTCCACAAATTTTGTGCTGAACAACAAGCTCCTTACGCAGATGAGATTGACAAGAAAAATGAGTTTCCACAAATGAGAAATTACTGGGAAGCCATGGGTGAGATGGGCGTTCTTGGCATTACTGCTCCAGTGGAGTATGGCGGAACCGGGCTTGGACCATGTGAATATAATGGAAGAAATGTCCCACGTATCAGCAGCCATTGCATTGAGCTATGGCGCTCACTCTAACTTCTGTGTCAACCAGATGGTCCGCCACGGCAACGAGAAACAGAAGGAGAAGTATCTACCCAAGCTACTGAACGGGGAGCACGTAGGAGCACTGGCCATGAGTGAACCCAACGCTGGCTCTGACGTGGTTTCCATAACGCTCAAAGCCCAGAAGAAAGGTGACCACTATGTTCTTAATGGCAACAAGTTCTGGATCCTTGAACGGGCCAGATGCTGATGTCCTCATTGTTTATGCTAAAACACATCCGGAGGCCAATCTGTACCCTTTGTTGCAACACTGGAATTTCCCCATTGTGGGACAAATAAAAGTGATCTTATCTTATCTTATCAAAAAGGCATTACAGCCTTCATTGTGGAAAAGGGGATGCCTGGAGTTTCTACAGCACTGGACAAACTTGGCATGAGGGGTTCCAACACAAGTGAGCTCATCTTTAAAGACAGCAAAATCCCAGAGGAGAACATCCTTGTACCTTTGAATAAAGGTGTGTATGTGATGATGAGTGGGCTCGACCTGGAGAGGCTCGTCCTGGCATCCGGACCAATTGGGATCATGCAGTCTGTCTGAGAGGCCTTTGGACAGAAGATTGGACACTTTCAGTTAATGCAAGGAAAGATGGCAGACATGTACACCAGGCTGAGTTCCTGTCGACAGTATGTCTACAATGTGGCCCGAGCCTGTGATAAGGGACACTTTAGCGCAATGAACTGTGCTGGAGTCATCCTGTACTGTGCTGAGAATGCCACACAAGTCGCTCTGGATGGTATCCTGTGTTTAGGTGGCAACGGCTACATTAATGACTACCTAATGGGGAGGTATCTGCCGTCTCATCATTGGAAGGGCATTCAACGCCATGTACAAATAGGAGTGGACTGACCTCTCACATGTGAGCAATTACTGACACCAACAGCCTTATTGTGACTTTGCCATTACAGAGAATACAATGCAATGGAAATGGAAATCAACAGGTCATTCTCATTAGCCTCATCCAGACAACGGTCCTGAGTGATCACATGGCCATTTGCACCGACCATGAAATCATTTTTTTTCTACTGAATAAAGTAGTGCAGTAGTAATGATTTTTGTTTTGTGTATTTCTCATCCAACACTCCCATCTAAGATTCAAGAGGCTGTAAGTGAATCCTGCTTAATATGAGCTCAGAGATTTATGGTAAAGAATGTCATCAATGAAAAAAGTGGATGCCACACTCTGATCAGTGACTGTAAATGCTCTAAGATGTAAACTGAAATAGATAAAACGGCTGCCTGAGGAGAACATTGTTGATAATGGGTTATGTTTAGCAACATAATTTCCCTACTATTCCACCCCTTGCATTTGTATAGTTATTTACATATAGTTTTTTCCATTAAATGTTTTTCTTTCTTGAAAAAATAAAATGTGGGCCAGTGTGTTCCAATTTTAGTTTGTAAATGCCTAGGTGAAAAGGTTTTATAAACCGTACCAGAGGGCCTTTTTTACCTAGAAAACCTAGGTTTTCCCTCAACCCTCTGATCTCTTTTTGGATCAGCCTGTGAGCTCTTTGCATTTTTTGGCATTGCAGTTTGTTTGTTCTATTGTGTTCTGTTGTGGTTATGTTTTTGTGATGTGTTCGACCAGTGAACTGTGTAACAAAAGCAGATTTGCAATACAATGGCATCTGAAAAGTTACAAAAAGCATATTTTAATGTTAATGACATATTGGGTCCAATTAAACAGTCAACGATACTGACAAACCTCACGGTGGCAGAGCGGTTAGTGCGCTCGCCTCCCAAGAAGGAAATCATGGGTTGGATTCCTGGGTGAACATTACATCACATGATCTCTCTGGGTGGAGTCTGCATGTCCTCCCCGTGTTACCGTGGGTTCTCTCCGGATTCTCCGGCTTCCTCCCACCGTCCAAACACATGCATGTGTCAGGTCAACTGGCAACTGTAAATTGGCCCTAGTGAATGAGTGTGAGAGTGAATGGTTGTCTGTGTGTCTATGTCTCTGTGTTAGCCCTGCAACGAGTTGGCCACTGTCCAGGGTGTTACCCCGCCTAAGGCCCAAAGGCACTGGGATAGGCTCCAGTCACCCATGACCCCTAACGGGAACAAGCGGTAGAAAATGAATGACAGATATTGACAAAGACGAGAACGTAAAAATGTTTTATTATATACTTACAAAAAACGATTTAAATGACTAAATTTGGTTATAACTGAGGTTTATTGCCATTGTCAATGAACAAAATTCACAAACATAGGAACTTGTTTTGGCATTAAGGTGCAACATAAAACACTGAGCAATGATAAAAACAACATATATGAAATCAAAAGGGCATGCATTAAGAGACAATTTAAAATTACTATAGGATAAAATGAAAATAGGCATTACTATGTACACAAGAATGTACAGTTAAATTTACAGGTGTAGTGCAGAAAGTGACAGTGCAGTGAGTGATTGACTGAATTGCAGTTAAAGTGGCAGGTGTTTAGAAGTGTTCAAAAGGCCAACGGCAGAGGGGAAGAAACTATTATTGTGGTGGGAGGTTCTGGTCCGGAGGGCACTGTAGTCTCTGTTTGTCCCTGGCTGTGGCTCCAGCGTACCACACGGTGATGGAGGAGGTGAGGATGGACTCAATGATGGCCGTGTAGAACTGCATCATCGTCTGCACTGGCAGCTTGGCTTTCCTCAGCTGCAGCAGGAAGTACATCCTCTGCTGGGCCTTCTTGATGAGGGAGCTGATGGTGGGCTCCCACTTGAGGTCCTGGGTGATGGTGGTGCCGAGGAAGGGGAAGGAGTCCACGGTGGTGATGGGGGAGTCTGTCAAGAAGAGTGTGGCCATATTGATCTCAAGCAGAATAGACTTTGATCAGAGATTTGAACTTAAAGATAAAGATGGCAGATTTGTACTGGTCAAAAGAAATATTACTGGAAATGTGTTTACTTTAATAAATGCATATGCTTCACTTTCTATACTGAAGTTGTGGATCTGATTTGCAAACCACTCTGAGGGAACCCTTGTCTAAGGCAGCGACTGGAACATACATGTTCAGCCGACATTGAATGTCTCAAGCTCACAAAGTACTGTTAAATCTATAAATACTACATTTTGTAAATTAATTCAGAATGTAGGGTTGATCAATATCTGGAGAGAGATGAATCCTAATGTCCATCAACATAAAAATGTTTCCAACCAGTGCTGCCTGGTGGTCAAGTGGTTAATGAGCAGCACACATGTCAGGTTCCTAGTGCAGCCGGCTGCAGTGTCGTGAGTTAGATTCCTGACTCTCTGACTATTTAGGCAAGGCAAGGCAAGTTTATTTGTAGAGCACACAATTCGTACACAAGGCAATTCAAAGTGCTTCACACAACAGGAAAAAAATGCATTAAAATCACAAAGACATGACAGAAATCACAATATTAGTTCAAGACATAAAAGAGAAGAGTGCAAAGAAAAGCATTTCAGTCATATGCACAGCCAAACAAAACAGTTTTTAGTTTAGATTTGAACATTGCCAGAGTAGAACCTGTCTCACATCCTCTGGAAGACTGTTCCAGATTTTAGCTGCATAAAACTGAAACGCAGATTCCCCATGTTTAGTCCTGACTCTGGGCACCAGCAGAAGGCCGGTCCCTGAGGTCCTCAGAGTCCGAGATGGTTCATATGGCACTAACATGTCCGAGATGTACTTTGGTGCTAGGCCATGGAGAGACTTGTATACAAGCAGAGCAGCTTTGAAGTTTATCTCTGAGCCACAGGGAGCCAGTGCAGAGACCTGAGCACAGGACTAATGTGATCATACTTCCTGTTCTAGTCAGGACCCGAGCAGCAGCGTTCTGGATGTACTGCAGCTGTTTTACAGCTCGTTTGGAGAGGCCAGTGAGCAGGCCGTTACAGTAGTCTAATCTACTAGAGACAAACGCATGGATAAGTCTCTCCAGGTCTGGTTTAGACACTATACTTTTGATTTTGGCTATGTTTTTTTAGATGGTAAAAAGCTGCTGATGTTATTGATCTGACGTGGCTGTTTAAAATTCAAATCTAAGTCCATTTATTACCCCCAGATTTCTAACTTGATGTTAGGTTTTAGAGCGAGACTCTGGAGGTGACTGCTAACACTTTATCTTTGTTTCTGTGGGCCAAAGACGATGATTTCAGTCTTGTCTGAGTTCAGCTGGAGAAGTTGTTCTGCATCCACACACTGATCTGTTGGATGCAGTGACAGAGTGAATCCACTGGTCCATATTCACCTGCCGTCAGTGAAACATAGATCTGAGTGTCGTCTGCATAATTGTGATAGGACACATTCTCGCTGCGTATCAACTGACCTAACGGCAGCATGTAGAGGTTGAACAAAAGGGGTCCCAGGGTTGACCCTTGGGGCACCCCACAGGTCAGGGGCATCTCGTCTGAGACACAGTTACCAATTTCGACAAAGAACTTCCTGTCTTCCAGCAACAACAACTTCTCTCTGTAAATCTCTTTTCTGAACCTGGAGCTTCGACTTGCGCCATTTTCGTTTCGGCCCGGCGGCACTCCCTTTTCTGTGCCCTGACCGAATCATCATTTCTCCATGCGCCGCCTTCTGCTTATTTTTAACTATTTTAGCCTTCATAGGGGCAATGGTGTCGAGAACATGTCAAAACACTAGATGTAACAGAGTTCAACAAATCATTTACATTAGAACATGAGACATTTTTCAAAGTTTTAATCATTTCCATAAAAAGTTTTCCCGTGCTGTCATTTATGTGTCCTCCTCCGGACAACTGCAGGACCAGCTGGTGGTTTGGGAAAAACAGACAGGTCAAAGAAGACAACAGAAATGATCAGACATAGCAACATCGACCACATTGACGTTTGAAATATTAATCCCTTTTGTAATTAGAAGATCTAGAGTGTGCCCTCTGCTGTGGTGGGCCACTCACGCGCTGAGCTAAGGCCGAAAGTTTTCGAGGACAGCATGAAGCTCTTTTAGCCGTTTCTGTCACAGATACTATCAACATGAACATTTGAAAGCACCTGTTTATGACCAAACCATCAAAGTCTGCTGCATACGACTGAAAGCATCTCAGTAAAATCATCAATAAAACATTTGCAGTGCTGAGGAGGCTTGTATAAAACAATGAAGAGAATGGATGGAGACTGCTTTAGCTCCATTTTAAAGGATACGTACTCAAATGTTGAAAAACACCCCAAAGGAACAACCCTGTGGTGAACTATTTTCATCTCTAACAAAAGCACACACACCTCCTCCCTTTTTGTTTTCTCGTGTTTCAGATTCAAACATAAAGTTGGGTGGAGCAGATTCTATTAGAACAAAATTTCCTGTGTTTTTGTCAAGCCATGTTTCAGTTAAAAAAAATCAAGATTTATAAGAAGAAATAAAATTATTAATTAAGAATGATTTGTTACATAAGGATCTGACATTTAGCCACAGCAAGTTTCAGACTAGTTTCAGTGAGACTGGGCGTTATCTTTTTACAGGGAATATGAATCAAAATTTCTCAGATTGGGCAGTCTGACTCGCATTTTGTTTCCCATCTTTATGTGTGATGTTACTACAGAAATAGCACGTAGGGAGGCCGTTTTTTACACAGGGCCCTTTGTTGTTTTTGATTTTTAATTATGACTATAAGTCCCGGCAACGCTGAGACCCAGTGCATCCTAGCTATGGGAGATACCACGTTGAAAGGCGAGGGGGCATAGGTGGGGGGCTTTTGTTTGGTGTAGCTGGAGCCGGTGAGAGTTTGGGGACTAGGTGAAAGGCGGGGGGGTTTAGGTGGGGCGATTTTTGTCTGTTGTGTTAGCAACAGTCAGGGGAGAGTTCATCATCGTTGATATCAGAACTCTTGATCTTGCTATATTAGGCCGTGAGTGGGAGGCATCTTAATGCCTGATTTGATCAGATATTCAAGATGGCTGGGAAGACCCCTGGGTGAGGGTGGAGATGGAAAGGAGAGTGAGGAACCTGTAGTGGAGTAGATGTTGCAGGGGGATCCAGGGCTGCTCTGAGGGCAGGGGCGATATCAGGGATTACTGCCGGGCCCACCACAGATGGGTCCAAGGCCTTTGATGAGGACCGTGCAGGAAAGAACTGAAATGACTCCTGCGCTAGCCGCCTGGTGAAGATTGTTGTGGTATGCAGATGAGTCCTTCGCTGGAGCGGTGGAGGTGATCGTGGAGCAGCTGGAGTTGAAATTCTTTGCTGTGTGGTGGGGTGGAGAGCGGCTGCTAATAAATAAAGGTCACTTTGGAGCATGGAACGGCTTAGCGCTTGGTTAGTGAGTGCACTGCTAGCGTTTTGGTGGATCCTGTTAATGTCTACAAGATATACATTGGAGCTCGCCGTGTCTCTGGCAGATTCTATGGAGCAGGAATTCTTCTCTCATTGCTCTCCCTCTTCTCTAAGAACTATCTATCCTGCTCCTCACCTGGACGTGACCTGTCCAGGTCCCAGTCCACAAATGCCTCAGAGCGCCACTGGAGCAGGTTTTTCTTTGGTCTTTGTCAGCACCCTCTCACACTCCACCTCTACAGAGGTGTGGGTGTGGGTCCATTTCTCTTAAACAGGTCCTCTCGTTTCCAGAATAAATAGAAGTTCTCAATGTAGTGCAATCCTCTTGTTGCACACTCTTTGGACAGCCATGTGTTCAGCTGAAGCAGCCGGCTAAACTTGTTTTATCTTCCTGTCGATGTTTGGAAGAGGTCCACTTATGAATGTTTTTATTTCCATTTTAATCAAGCTCGTTAGAATAACTCCAAGAAGTCTCTTTTCAAAACTTAATTCTCTTCGAGTGTTGTGTGTCCACTGCGCCCACGTGCACAAGCAGCTGTTTAACTCCTTTATGTTTGGCCAAAACATTAGAAATACGTGACGTAATCTCAGTGATTGTGGGCGCTGGCGATGAAAACGCGAATGTGTTTTCATTTTTTTCATGCATCACCACGTGAGGGCTTATCGCACCATCCCCAATCAAGACGACCTTGACGTTTAGGCACAGATTCTTCTCTCTAACTGTCTCTGTCTTCCTTTTGGCCACGTCATGTCTCCCATTTTTCCTTTGTTCATTTACTTCAGTCTCTGAAAGTGGTAAAAATCTTTTTGTAAACTGTATTTTAGGTGGCGTTACATTATCTTTGTATCGCTTAGGCTTCGCACCGACTTTGTTCCAAGACCATGTTTGTTCCTTCCTGTCTCTTTAAACAGTTTTGGAAACGACACAGAGTCAGGTCCAGTCCGGTTTAGGTTGAAGTAGCTGTTTTTCTTGTAAAAATGTGGACTTCTTACCACTGGGGTATGACACTGGGATTGTATCGTGCAGTCCTTTTTCAGATTCCAAAGCAAATATCCGTGGCTTGCATAGCTCAATGAATTTCTTGTTGAAATTTCCAACAGCGTTTACAGGAGTTTGTTTCTCTTCTCATGGACATGTCGCTGGTTCGTCAGATTTGTTGATTAAAACTTGAAAAATTAAAAACACTTGCACAAAATGCTCTACTAAAATCCTTGGTTGACTTAAAAAAAGTCATAATAAAAAATGTTTGGAAGACAAAAAACTGATTTAAAAGCAAAATTCATAAGGAAAGCAGCTGAAGCAAGCAGGAGCAAGCAGGGAAGCGTCTGCACTCTTCGGAAGCCGGGAAGTAAAAAAGTAAAAAAAGTAAAATTTACTGCATGTCCTCTCATCTGTCCTGTGTGCCAATAAAGCCTACGGGCCAAAAATCCTGAAAAAAATAAAATGCTTGCAACCCATATAAGATCGGGTATAGATGTCTATATAGAAGAGACTACTTTTTATTTTGAACAAAGATGGGTCCAAAATTAGAGGCAGACACAGTTTGTAAAACTGATGACATTAAGGATGTACATGGTGAAATGGGGTGGGACATTGATACATTTGAGATTTGAATGATTTTTTATTTATTTTTTTCTAAGTTAGGTGAAGCACTTGCCGCTTGTGTACAAATTGTGCTCTACAAATTTCCAAACTTGCCCTTGCCGGATTGCCTACATAGAGGAAAACGATAATGGTGAAATTTCTCCACCCATCCTCTGGGATGCAGTATAGGCAGTTTTGAGGGCTCGTGGGATGATTGCTCCGTCGCCTCGGTCAAAAAAGAAATACAAATGCATCCCGGCGCAGGACTGTAAGTGGGAAAGAAAATAAAATTGGCTTCCATTAGCTTGGAAAGATTAGAAAACAACAGGCAGAAAGAACAATTTTTTAAAATACGTTATACAATAATGTAACGTAATTTTGAGCAAACAATACTAAATACAATCATCGTTTAAATCCTTCTACAAAAAAACACTCTCAATTTACCCGCCAACAAAAAATAAAAACTTCTGAAAATCAAAGTGCAATCGAAAGTCTAAAAAAAAAATCTCCAGTGAGAGACGGGTTTACCTCAGGGTGGTATAAAGGTCTAAAAGACACACTTACTCCTTACTCACTCCTTACGCCGTGTTGCCTGGTGGTTGAGTGCTTATGGCACAGCACACTTATGCCAGGCTCCAAGTGCAGCCGGCTGCAGTGTTGTCCGGACTCTGACATTTACTGCATGTCATCCCTTCTCTCTCATCCTCCGTTTCACTCCACTTCCCTGTCAATAAGGCCTATGGGCACAAAATCAGAAGAAGAAAAAACCCCTCAAATCCCTCTGAGTGTGAAGGAAGCCATCATATCCTTAATAACTAAAGACGGGAAGGATTGACTTGACTGTGCCTCATACAGACCGATTTCAAATTCTGAATGTGGACTATCGTTTATACATCTCAATGATGTCCAAATGAATGGAACAAATACTCCCAAACTTAATTCACAATGATCAGACAGTATTTATTAACAAACACAAGACAACATAAGACAATCTTTTCACATATTGAACCATATACAAAAACAACAAAACAAAGCTGTAATGATAAGTCTGCGCACTGAAAAAGCTTTTGTTTCATAGCTGGCCTTGGTGTTAACCCAATTCAAAATAGATTAAGATTGAACCATTGGCCCAATATAATAGACAATCAAAAACAATTTATGGTGTCTCAATTGATGGGACAGAACATAAAATTGCCTGCTACACAGATGTTGTCCTGCCAAATCTTTTTTTATTTTTTTATTTAATATATTTTTTATTTTTGAACATAAAATACAAACAGCCAAAAACAAACAAAACAAGACTAGAGAGAGAAAGAGAGGGTACCCTACAAAGCAATAAAAACTTCAGTGATAACCGCCAATTGTATCCATGGCAGGAGTCCTGAGGCCCAGACACATAGTTCTGAAATCCAGTGGGATGGTGATGTCGTAAATTGTGTGCAAGGCCAAGTCCAAAACTTCGTGAACAACAGGACAATCCCAAAACACATGATAGTGGTTTGCCTCCTGCTGCCACATCCTCTCCAACATTTTGCATTTCCCTGTGAGTTAGTTATGTGCACTTTGACATGGGGTTATAAAGAAGCGAGACACACTTTTCCAACAGAATTCCCTCCAAACATGTGATTTTGTGGTTTTCCACTGAGATGTACATATACTTTCCCATTCTTCATCCTCCAGAACAAAGTGACCCTCTCTTTCCCATTTACCCTTAATGTAATCAGTAGTGACTGCTCAGATTGTTAATACATTTGTACAATTTTAGATATTAATCCCCTTGAAAGTTCAGATTAATTTGCTTTAATAAATATGTCAGTCAAAGGGCTATGATGGATGTCATTCTTTTGGATTTTTTGGTTATAATAACTCCTTATTTGTAAATACCTATAAAAGTCCTGTTTCTCGAAGCCAAAGGATTCTTTCAACTCATCAAAGTTCTTAAAATGATTCTCCTTTTCAATCTGGTAAAAAAACCTTTATACTTTTTGTTGTCCAGACTTTTAAATCTTGAGTCTGTGCTTTTAGGTGTGATATTTTGATCAGAAACCAACTAATTTAAATTTCCTCTCCAATCTCTCGGAAAGAACTAGATATATAAAGACCCCTGGCTCACCACGTCCACCTTGCTGCATTCTGCGCTATACTCCCAATTTACCACAAGTCCAATCTCCCACATTTGACACCTCGATGAGTGTAGATGTGTCGTTTAGTCACAGAGTTTATGTACAAAAGTAGACAGCCACCAGGGGGCATAAAGTCTGATGTTAAAAACTAAAAACAATTAGATCATTAGTCTATTCAAATGAACAGAAATGTATCACCATGTGACCACAACCCAAACTCACATGCCTCACGCTTGTGGCTCCATCCTCTGTACTGTTCATGTCTCTGTGTTTTGCATCTTCCTTAAGAGCACCTCTGCTTCTCCTGGTGTCTCTGAGCACGTGTGTTTTACCTTCAAAAGTCACCAGCAAGAGTCGCGGGGAAAGAAAATCCATTTCTCAGTTTTCTCCTTCCTGAGCTCCTCACAGATGTGGTGGAACTTTTGCCGTTGTTGGCGAACCTCGTATGGAATATCTGGAGCGAAGAAGACACGCTTGTCTTTGTACTGGAGGTCTCCTTTAACCCCTGCAGCCTTCAGGACGCGTTCCTTCACACGGTTGTTTAGAAGCCTCACAACCAGGCCTCGTGGATTATCAGCTGCTGGTCTTGGTTTGCCCAGGTGATGTGCTCTTTCAATTGTGATGGGAGGGACTGAAACTCCTGAGGTAAGAAGGAGCTCTGGTATGATCTTCTCCAGGAAGCCCTCAGTGTCCTTTCCCTCCTCTCTCTCCTCAAGGCCCACAAGCCTCAAGTTAGGGCAACAGGATCTGGACTCCAAATCCAGGAGCTTATTCTTCATGTTACTGTCCTCAGACTCCAGCGTCATCACCCTGGCCCGCAGTGCCTCCATCTCGGCCCTTACTGTCTGCAGATCGTCCATATTGTCTGATACACGTTGCTCAACCTCCTCAATGCGTGTTCCCGTTATGCCATCTGCTTTGATCTTAACGGTCATTGCCTCTGGTACTGCTGGAGCTATGGTAGCTAACAACTCGGCTCTCAGAGACTCCATGGCACGCTGCAGTTCGGACATGTTGAGCCACAGCCGATGACCAATTACGGTCTCTCCCCCTTCCGACGCAAAGAAGTCCATCTGGGTGGGCGGCACTCCGCATCTCCGGCGTGGAAGGAGCACGGCTCACAGGTTTGTTGTTAGCCGCGCTAGCTTCGTTAGCCGCTCTAGCTTCATTAGCCGCTCTAGCCTCATTAGCATGTGATAGCTTTGTCTGTTTTGGTCCCGTGGCGCTACTGGACTTGTGTCTTCCTTGTTTACTCATCTCTCTTTTTTGTTCTTTGGGATTGGGTGGGTCAAACAAGAATTTTAACACCACGTTTTGCAGCAGTGGTGTAAGATGCGTCCTTTTAAACGGAAAAAACTTTTGAACAGGGTTTTGAATGTAAGGATAAAGATGGCAGATATGTACTGGTTAAAAGGAACATTAATGGAAAAGTTTTAACTCTTTTAAAAGTGTATGCTCCACCAGGGAGCGATATCACTTTCTATGCTGATGTCACGGACCTGATTATAAACCACTCTGAGAAAACACTAGTCTGTGGCGGCGATTGGAATCTTCGCATTCAGCCTACATTAGACGTGTCGAACTCAAGAGGCACAGGAGGAACAATAAATAAGAAGTTCTTTATCTTATTGAAGACTATAGGATTGATTGACATATGGAGGGAAATGAACCCTAGGGCACGCCAGTATACTCATTTTTCTTATCCACATACCATCTATTCCAAGATTGACTACTTTTTTAATCTCAATAAAGACTGATCTAAAATTACTGAGGCAGATATAGGCACAATAGACCTAAGTGATCATGCTCCTATCTACATTACTGTAGACTTGGAGAGAAATTTCTCACGCAGTCTTGAGAGGACAAATAGTCTCTAAAAAAAGAAACAAAGGGAGAAAAAGCACAACGAACTACAAGATAAAATGTAAATGGTTAGAGAAAAATCATGTAAAAATGGATGTCTGCTACTAGAAATGAAAAAGATCCAAGGGGAACTTAATGATCTGATTTCACAGGAAATAGTTAAGAAAATGCTCTTTACCAAACAAAGATATTATGAGTGGATGAACATTTTCTAAATCACTATCTTGGAAACTTAAAAAAACAACAAGTTGAAAGAATAGTTTTTAAAATAAGGGACGGCAAAGTGATGTAATCTTAACCAAACAAGACCAAATTCAATCAGCATTTGAATCCTTCGATAAAAAACTTTTTTCAAAAATTCCAGACGATAAAGAAGATGATTATAAATACCTTTCTGGACACCCTCAATTTGCCTGTTGTGAACAAAATAAAGAACAAAGAACAAAATAAAAATTAGGAGCTCAAATAACAGTTTTGGAAATACAAGATGCAATCAAAAGATTTTAGAACCGTAAATCTCCGGGGAGCGACGGGTTCACCTCTGAGTGGTATAAGGCTTTAAAAGACACATTTACTCCTTTCCTTTTGGCAACTTTTAACTGGGCACTTAAGAAAACTCAGACCCCTCGTAGTTGGAAAAAAGCCATCATGTCCCTGATACCAAAAGAAGGGAAGGACCAATTGGATTGTGCTTCATATAGACCCATTTCTATTCTGAATGTGGACTATCGTATATGCGCCTCAATTTTGTCCAGACAAATTTAATAAATACTCCCAGACCTAATCCATAATGATCAAACAGGATTTATTACCAAACAACATACACAAGATAACATAAGACAAACACATAATGAGTCAAATACAAAAACAACAAAACAAAGCGGTAATGATTAGTTTGGACACTAAGAAGGGTTTTGATTTTATTATTAAAACATATATTTATTTAATATATGCTAAACAAGTTTCAAATCGACAATTTAATTCTAAAAAATATTGAGGCTCTTTACGATGGTCCAACATCAATATTTGAAATCAATGGGGGGGGGCTATGTCTGGTCTCCCCTCCTATTTTCTTTGTATTTGGAACCATTGGCCTAGTATATTAGACAATCAAAAACAATTCACGGTGTTACAATTGATGGGACGGAACATAAAGTTGCCTGCTTTGCACATGATGTGCTATTGTATTTGACCAAACCAGAAATGTCCATAGCCCATGTGATGCATTTTCTTCAAGAAGTTGGTCAGTGTCTGGATACAAATTAAATGTAAAAAAAAATCCTCTCTTACTGGCAACCCTTTCTGACCTTTAAAAAAAGCTGGCTGTTTGATGAGTGGCATAAAGCAATCTCAAGATTTGTGTGGCAAGGCAGGAAACCCCAAATCCAATTTAAAACGCTACAATTATCAAAAGAAAAAGGATGCTGGGGTTTACCTTGTCTGAGAAATTGCTTTATTTCAGCTCAAATCAGAGCATTGCTGTACTGATGGGATCCAGAATATGAAGCTCACTGGAAAATTATTGAGATTAAAGTTGTGCCGGGGGTTCCTGTGCAGGCCTTACTGGCAGATGACAAACGGTTGAGTCATTTGGAGGAAGTGAAGAATCCCTGGGTAAAATCTGTGCTTACAACATGGAAGGAGCTGATCAAAACATACAAACTCAACAAAGATATTCAAATCTTAAACTTGTCGGTTTATGAACAATGTTTTGTACCAAATAGAACTGATCTGAGATTCAAGGTCTGGATTACAAAAGGTATCCATACATTTCCCCCAGATTGTAAAAGAAAATCAAATGAAAAGCTTTGGAATGTTGAAGGAATCCTTTGACTTGGAGAAACAGGACTTTTATAGCTTTTTACAAATAAGGAGTTATTATAAATCTGAATTTTCAAGGGGAATTATATCTAAATTATACCAATGCATTTCTAATCTGGACAGCTACTCTACTAAATATATTAAAAACAAATGGGAAAGAGCGAGTAGTCTTGTTATGACAGACAAAGAGTGGGAAGATGTTTGGAGAGAAGTTTTTTCATAACATGTCAAAGTGCCCATTACTCAGAGGGACATACAGACTGTTGGAGAAATTGTGGCAACAATTAGCCAAATCACTATCACTTGTCCTGGGACTGTCCTGTGGTTCGTAATTTTTAAACTGAAATCAAGGATACACTTTAGACAGTTTTTGACATTGCCATTCCACAAAATTTTGGAACTATGTACTTGGGCCTAAAATCTCCTGCCATGGACATGGTGAATGGATCCCTTTGGAATGTTGTTTTGGCAGCGGGAGAAAAAAGCCATAGCAAAGAAATGGATTACGCAGAACCCCCTGACGACCAAGGACTCGACTGACATAATAACAGGAATTAGACTAATGGAAAAAATAACATTCGAAATTAATTTGGAAAAGGACAAATTTGACCGATTCTAGACTTGTTGGGACTGTTTTCATCATAGTTGATGCTTGTATTATAATTTTTTTTGATGGATGTTTGTTTTTGGGTTTTATTTTGCAAAACATAAGCGAGCTGAGGTAGTGACCCTACGGAAGGCGGTCAAGCATATGAAAAGTAAAATCCTGGATCTGGAGTCCAGATCTCGCAGAAACAATATCAGATTTGGACTACCGGAAGGAGAAGAAGGTTAAAATACTGAAAACTTTCTTGAGCAATTCAATTCAATTTATTTTTGTTACGCCCAAAATCCCAACAGAGGTTGCCTCAAGGGCCTCAAGAGAAGGTCATTCCTAAACTAATTTTGGGCTCAGGAGTTGCCGGTCCCCTATCACAATAGAAAGAGCACATTGCCTGAGCCCCAAAAAATCTGCAGCTGATAAACCACGAGGCCTGATTAGGAGGTTTCTTAACTAACATGTGAAAGAGATAAATCTGGGGGTAAAATCTGTGTTTATAACGTGGAAATTTAATCAAAACATATAACCTAAACAAAGATGTTACATTTCACACCTAACAGCACAGACTCAAGATTAAAGTCTGGTTAACAAAAGGTAAAAAGGTTATTAACCAGATTGTAAAGGAGAATCATTTGAAAAGTTTTGATATGTTGAAAGAATCCTTTGACCTAGAGAAACAGGACTTTTACAGGTATTTACAAATAAGGATATTATAACCAAGAAATTAAACCACCAGAACCCTTTGACTGAAATATTTATTAAAGCTTATAAATCAGAACTTTCAAGGGGAATAATTTCAAAATTATACAAACATATTATCAATTGGGTCAGAAACCATTTAACAGATGGGACAGAGAGGGTCACTTTGCTCTGGCTGATGAAGAATGGGAAAATGTATATCTCAGAGGAGAACCACAAAATCACATGTTTGGAAATAATTATTTATGTCACTTTTCTTTATAACCCCATGTCAAGGATGTGGCAGCCAGGAGGCAAACCACTATCATGTGTTTTGGGATTTTCCTGTTGCTTACAAGCACTGAACTGAGGTCAGCAAAGCCTCACATCACCATTCCACTGGATTTCAGGACGATGTACTTCATTTGGGCCTCAGGACTCCTGCCATGGACACAACCAGCAGTTATCTCTGGAGCATCCTCCTGGCGGAAGCAAAAAAGGCCCGCGCGAAAAAAGGATGATGCAAAATCCAATGGCAATCAAGGACTGGACTCGCATTATATTGGACATTCGTAAAATGGATTTCATTCCGACTAAATTAGAGCATGGACAAATTTGACAGACTGTCAGAATGGGACATTTTCCTTGGGTTTTGTGTGCAATGATTTTTTTTGTGGGTGTCTACTAATTTTGGTTCATGTCTATTCTCTCTCTGGTATTGTTTTGTTTTCCTGTATTTGTTTTTTTATGTTATAAATTTGAAAATTAAAATAAAATAAATGAGTATAAAAATCCTGACTCTGGCACGGACCATTTTTAGTCCTGACTCTAGCACCAGCAGAAGGTCGGTCCATGTTTAGTCCTGATTTTGGTATCAATTCAATTCAATTCAATTTATTTTTGTAACGCCCAAAATCACAACAGTAGTGGCCTCGAGGGGCTACAGCGGAAAACAAAATAAACAGTGTTCATAAGGACTTGGTAATGTCCCAGCGTCCTGTGTCCTTAGACAGAAGTCCCAAGCCCCCCTGCCCTTAGACCCTCCTTCTTGGCCAGGAAAAACTACCAAACCTCTTTGGGAAAAAGTAGAAACCTGTAGGAGTTCCACAGTGAAGGAGAGATCCCACTCCCTCGGACGGACAGGAGGACGCGCCTCAATTTGCAGATACACGGTGGAGCTGGACCACTCAGGAGGAGAACCAATTCTTCGAGGCTGATGAAGAACCAGTTCATATGGAGTAGAGACCGTTTCTCCAGGCAGACCATTTCTCCAGGCAGACCGTTTCTCCAGGCAGCTGAGGAGAATCTGGATCCACAGGTCCTCGATGTGCCTGCCTCCACTCCCGTCGGGGAAGTGGGAGAAAAAGAAGGAAAAGCGATGAACAAACAATTGCCACTGAAATTAAATATTAAATATTGTTTGATAGAAAAGTAGTAGGAAACAGAGGATAGTGGCTCAAGCTGCCATACTTCCCCCAGCATAGTTGCTCCTAGGGCAGCATAGCTGGGAACTGTAGGTTTTTATTTCTGTTCCTAACTGGCCTGACCATAAGCCATTTCAAGAGGGAACGTTTTAAGCCTGGTCTTAAATGAAGAGACTGTGTCGGCCTCTTTAACATGGACAGGAGCTGATTCCACAACACAGGAGCTTGGTAGCTAAACGCTCTACCTCCTGCTGTGCTTTTAGAGACTCTTGGGACCACCAGAAGTCCAGCATTTTGAGGAGCGAAGTGCTCTGTTTGGATGATTAGGTCCTATAGCCTCTTTGAGGTAGGAAGGGGCCAGGTCATTTATGGCTTTGTAAGTGAGGAGGAGGATTTTGAATTTTGATTCTAAACTCAACAGGAGCCAGTGAAGAGACTCGAGCACCGGCGTAATGTGCTCTCTTCTTTTTAGTTCCCGTTAGTAATCTTGCTGCTGCATTTTGAACCAGTTGAAAGCTTTTTATGGTGCTTTTATGGCACGCTGCGAGCAGGAGTTACAGTAGTCTAATCTAGATGTTACAAAGGCATGGACAAGTTTTTTCAGCATCGCTTTTAGGCAAGATTTATCTGATTTTGGCTATATTACGCAGATGGAAATAGGCTGTTTTACAGGCTTGATTTATGTGTGCTTTGAATGAGAGCTCTTGGTCAAATAAGACTCCAAGGTTTCTTCCAGTGGAGCTGGAGGCCACACTGACGTTGTCCAGTGTGACTATCTGCTCAGATAAAGCATCTCGTAGATGATATCAGCAGGAGGCCGGTCCCTGAGGTCCTCAGAGGTGGTCCAAAGATGGTTCATATGGCACTAACATGTCCGAGATGTACTTTGGTGCCAGGCCATGGAGAGACTTGTATACAAGCAGAGCTGCTTTGGAGTCTATTCTCTGAGCCACAGGAGCCAGTGCAAGAGACCTGAGCAGCAGGACTAATGTGATCATACTTCCTGGTTCTAGTCAGGACCCGAGCAGCAGCGTTCTGGATGTACTGCAGCTGTTTTTACAGCTCGTTTGGAGAGGCCAGTGAGCAGGCCGTTACAGTAGTCTAATCTACTAGAGACAAACGCATGGATAAGTCTCTCCAGGTCTGGTTTAGACACTATACTTTTGATTTTGGCTATGTTTTTTAGATGGTAAAAAGCTGCTGATGTGATTGATCTGATGTGGCTGTTAAAATTCAAATCTGAGTCCATTATTACCCCCAGATTTCTAACTTGATGTGTAGGTTTTAGAGCGAGACTCTGGAGCGCGACTGCTAACACTTTCTCTTTGTTTCCGTGGCCAAAGACGATGATTTCAGTCTAGTCTGAGTTCAGCTGGAGAAAGTTGTTTTGCATCCACACACTGATCTGTTTGGATGCAGTGACAGAGTGAATCCACTGGTCCATATTCACTCTGTCCGTCAGGTTTGGGAAACATTAGATCTGAGTGTCGTCTGCGTAATTGTGATAGGACACATTCTCGCTGCGTATCAACTGACCTAACGGCAGCATGTAGAGGTTGAATAGAAGGGGTCCCAGGGGTCCACATGGTTGGAGACACATGTCTCACACATGAGAAACATGTTAAAAGGTTGTAAGTATATGAAAGGTTGTACACGTGAGAAGTTGTACGCATTTGAAAGGTGGTACGCATGTGAAAGGTTGTACGCATGTGAGAAGTTGTACGCATATCAAAGGTTGAGGTCAGGTGAACTAACTGCTCTACTTTGTCTCTGTCTCTCTCAGTTGTATCCAGGGAAGTGCACATGGGTCTACCACATCAACAACGTCCTCATGTCGGTGTCAGGTAATGTTCTCATCTACAGCATGTTTCTAATTTATACAAACCTCTTGTAATGAATAAACTATATCTAAATGCCACTGAGATGACCACTTACTAACCTGACACTACTGTTATCCTCACAAACTGTCAAAGATGAGTTTATCATCATATTTACGAAAGTAAAGTCCATCCAAAATGTGTTCTTAAATCTTGAGAGAGCTGTTTGGGTATAAAGGGGTTCTTTCTGCTTAGTGGGCCGTCTGTCATGATTTATCTGTTTACATCAGTGTCTGTTGCATGTTTTAGGGAAGTCTTCACAGCTCCACTCGCATTCCCTCAAAGAGCTGTATGAACAGGCACGCCGTGATCAGCGCTTACCCACGCACCGCCTCCTGCCCAGGTACATTCATCTCAAAACATGCACAATAGGTAAAATTCTCCATCAAAAGTAGTCCTGACTATGACTAGCACAAAGATCTGGAGATGGGTCCCCGGGCTGAGGCAATGCCCCAGTGGCAGTGAAGTATGGGTCGAATGCAGAGGACAAATCTCCCTAGGGGGACAATAAAGTGTACCTTAACATTAACCTTTCTTTTTCCAGTCAGTGTTGTTAGATCTGCCTTTTATCAGCTGCGCTTGCTCAGTAAAGTGAAACAATATCTCCACCGCACTGACCTGGAACGTGTCAAGCTTTTATAACCTGCTTCTTAGACTACTGTAACTCCCTGTATTTTGGCTTAGACCAGGCCTCCATCCACCGCCGGCAGTTAGTCCAGAATGTGGCAGCTCGTTTGCTCACAGGCACCAGAACATCTGATCACATGTCTCGCGTGCTGGCCTCTCTGCACTGGCTCCAGTCAGCTTCAGGACTGATTTGAAGATATTGTTGATGGTTTTCAAAGGTTTGAATGGGCTAGCTCCAACTTATCTTTCAGAGCTTTTGTCTGTTCATGTTCCTCCTAGAGCATTGAGCTCAGCTTATCTGATGACCTTGGATGTTCCGAGGTCATGGTTAAAAACCAGAGGGGACCGCTTTTGCAGTAGCAGGCCCCACTCTGGAATCATCTTTTTTTTTTTTGGTTAAAAACTGTTTTGTTTACACAGACTCTTAACACAAGATGAGCAGAACATTTTATAGCATTATTTTGTTTTATTGTATTTTATATTGCCTTTGTACGGCACTTTGGGCCGTTGTGGTGTTTTCAAATGTGCTTTATAAATATAACTTTACTTACTTAATTCCCTACTCAGTGTCCTTCACCATGTCCCCTCATGCGTCCCCTTCTGTGCCCCCTCATGTATGTGTCCCCTCATGTGTCACCAAATGTGTCCCCTCATATGTCTTCCCGTGTGCCCCCTCATGTGTCCCCTCACGTGTCTTCTCAAGTGTCCTCTCATGTATCCCCTCACGTGTCCTCTCACGCGTCCCCTCATGTGTCCTCTCACGGTGTCCCCTCATCTGTTCCCACATGTGTCTCCTCTTTTGTCCCCTCATGTGTCCTCTCACCGTGTCCCCTCATGTGTCCTCCCTCATGTCCTCTCATTTGTTCTCTCATGTGTTCCCTCAAGTTACCCTTATCTTGTTCCCTTTATGTGTCCCCTCCGTGTCCCCTCATTTTGTCCCCTCACGTGTCTCTTCACGTGTCCTCTCACATGTCCCCCATGTGGTCTCCTCCACCGTGTCCCGCTCATCTGTTCCCTTATGTTGTCCCCTTGTTGCCTCTTGGTGTTCCCCTCGTGTGTCCCCGCAATGTGTCCCCTCACGTGTCCTCTCACTGTGTCCCCTCATGTGTCTCCTCACCGTGTCTCCTCATACTGTTCCCTTATGTGTCCCCTTGTGTGTCCCCTCGTGTGTCTCCGCATGTGTCCCCTCATGGTGTTCATCTCAAGTCGCTCTCACAGGTCCCCTCATGTGTCCTCTTCACCGTGTCCCCTCACTTGTCCCCTCTTCTTTCTCTCTATGTGTCTCCTCATCTGTTCAGCATTTCCCCTGTGTTCCTCAGCGTGGTCCCTGGGAACCTGTGTCCCACAAACATGTCACCTCAGCATTGTCCCCTGGAACGTGTCCCCTGTGTTCCTCAGCGTGTCCCCTGGCCATGTCCCTGTGTCCCTCAACATGTTCCGCTGGCCTGTGTTCCCCTTTGTCCCTTCAGGCATGTCCCCTGGCCTGTGTCCTCATCATCTCTCAGCGTGGGCTTGTGTCCTCCTGTATTCCTTAGCGTGTCCCCTGGCCCATCCTCATGTATCCCTCAGCGTGTCCCCTGGCCTGTGTCCCCTGTGTCCCGCAGCATGTCCCCTAGCCTGTGTCCCTCAGGATGTCCCCCGGCCTGTGTCCCTCAACGTGTCCCCCGGCCTGCATTTCCTGTGTCCTTCAGCGTTTCTCCCTGCTTGTGTCCCTCAGCGTGTCCCCTGGCCTGTGTCCCCTGTTTCCCTCAGCATGTCCCCTGGTCTGTGTCCCTCAGCATGTCCCCTGGCCTGTGTCTCATGTGTCCCTCAGTGTATCCCCTTGCCTGTGTCCCCTGTTTCCCTCAGCATGTCCCCTGGCCTGTGTCCCATGTGTCCCTCACTGTGTCCCCTGGCCTGTGTCCCTCAGTGTGTCCCCTGGCTTGTGTCCCCTCATGTGTTCCTTGTGTTCCTAATGTGTCATGAAAGAATGTGGGTTTCAATACCATGTCCTGTTTTTGTCCTCAGGAAACTTGCAGTGACCACTAAAATCCCCGATACCAAAGGATGCAAGACATGCTCTGCTGGTAACACTTGACTCACTTAAAAAGCCTGTAACTGATTTGAATGTATTCTATTTAAGATAAATGAGTTTTTCATCATCCATCGTGTGGTAAAAGCAACGAAATAAAACCAAAACTGAGATTAGAATCTAATAAATACTTACAAAAGGCTTATTGTTCGGCTCAGGCTCATTGTTCGTGTGGCGCACAAGGCTGTACTGGCCGCGCCCGGGCTCCACTGGCCGCGCCCGGGCTCCACTGGCCGCCTGCGTCTGTACGAGCTCATCCAAGTAAGGAGGGATCAGTCCATGTAGGCTTTTAACCCTTGTATGTTCTGGGGATAATTTTGACGCCAAAATAAATGGGAAATGGGACCACCGGTTCATTTTTATTACTTCTATTTTTAATGAAAATGAATTGTATTAAATAAGAAGTGATCACTGGTGGTCCTCTAGCCCATTTTGTTTCCCTTATAATTCAGCCATAAAATATAATTTTCTGATAATTTTGGATTCTATTGTGAGTCTGAGTAATGCACAGATATGGAAATTACCTTTAATTGGACTTTCGGGACTTCCCACACCGCTGCTGCAAAACTTGGCTTTAAAATCAACAGCCGGCATCGCAAGCTAAAAGGGCTTACAAGGCTAACATGGCTAGCGGGCTTGACGTGAAGGCCCGCAGCCCCCTTCGGGCCCAGATAAAGATTCTCACGGCTTCTTTACATCGGCCGAAATGATAGCTGCCATAGCTCCGGCCATTTCCGCTGCAGTAGCCGCTGAGCTGAAAGTTGGGGGAGTAAGCGGAGTTGAGCAGCGTATTTCAGACAATACGGATGATCTACAGACAATAAGGGCCGAGATGGAGGTGCTGCTGGCCAAGGTGACAACGCTGGAGTCCCAAAACAATAATATGAAAAATAGGTTTTCTGGAGAAGATAATACCTGAGATCATCTCAGGCTCGAGTTGAAGTCCCCACCATCACAATAGCACGTCGCCGGGGCAAACCAAGACCAGCAACTGATAAAGTACAAGGCCTGATAATGAGGTTTCTTAACGACCGTGTGAAGGAATGCGTCATGAAGGCTGCAAAAGTAAAAGGAGACCTCCAATACAAAGGCAAGCGTGTCTTCTTTGCTCCAGATATTCTGTACAAGGTTTGTCAACACCGGCAAAAGTTCCACCACATCTGTGAGGAGCCCAGGAGAAAACTGAGACATGGTTCTCTTTCCCGGCGACTCTTCTGGTGACTTTTCAATGTAAAACGCACGTGTTCAGAACACCAGAAGAAGCAGAGGTGCTCTTAAGATGCATAACACAGAGAACGGAACAGCAATAAGAGATGGAGCCACCAGCGTGGGGCATGTGAGTTCAGATTGTGGTCATATGGTAATACATTTCTGTTCATTTGAAGAGATGATAGTGACATGATTTATTTGTCTTTAACTTCAGACTTTATGTCGTTGGCTGTCTGCTTTAGTGCATAAACTCTGAAGTAACTGACCTTCTCATTGATGTGTCATGTGACATATGGAGGGAAATGAACCCTAGGGAACGCCAGTATACCCATTTTTCTAATCCAAATACACTCCATTCCAGAATAGACTACTTTTTTGTTCTCAATAAAGACAGATCTAAAATCACAGAAGCAGATTTAGGCACAATAGACCTAAGTGACCATACTCATATCTACATCTCTGTGGAATTGGAGGAAAGATGAAAAAACACACTTTGGAGGTTCAATGCCAGCCTGCTTAAGACCCTTTGTTTAAGGAAAAAACGTCATCAGATATCTCGATATATTTCTTGCCATTGTCAGTGAAATTTCACAACATAGGAACATGATTCGATGACACATGAGAGGCATGCATAAGAGCATCAGCCACCCGGGTAGACTTATCTGGAGGAAAATTATCCTGGGGAAATTTCTCTGCCCATCCTTTGGGACGCTTCCAAAGCAGTTTTGAGAGGACAAATTATAGCCATTGCCTCAGAAAAAAGGAAACAAAGAAGGAAAAACCTAAATGATCTGCCAGAAAAATTTAATTGTAAGAGGAAAACCATGCCGAAAAGGGAAGTCCTAAATGCTACAAGAAATTAAAAAGATAAGAGGAGAATTTAATGACTTTACAAGAAATAGTTAAGAAAATGCTCTTTACCAAACAAAGGTAAGGATATTATGAGAGTGGATCAAACTTTCTAAATTACTATCTCTTCAACAAGCTGAAAGAACAATTTTTAAAATACGGGACAGGCAAAATTATGTAATCTTAAGAAAACAAGACCAAATTCAATCAGCATGTGAATCCTTCTATAAAAAACTCTTTTCCAGGCAAAAAGGAATAAATTCCTTTCTGGAAACCCTCAATTTACCCGTTATGTCAGAAGAACAAAATTTAAAAATGGGAGCTGAAGTAACAATTTTGGAAACAAAAGACGCAATCAAAAGATTAAAGAACTCAAAATCTCCGGGGAGCGATGGGTTCACCTCAGAGTGGTAGAAAGCTTTAAAAGACTCATTTACTCCTTTCCTTTTGGCAACTTTTAACTGGGCACTTAAGAAAACTCAGACCCCTCCTAGTTGGAAAGAAGCCATCGTATCCATATTAAGGACACAGGACGCTGGGACATTTCCAAGTCCCTATGAACACTGTTTATTTTGTTTTCCACTGTAGCCCCTCGAGGCAACTACTGTTGTGATTTTGGGCGTTACAAAATTAAATTGAATTGAATATCCCTGATACCAAAAGAAGGGAAGGATCGACTCGATTGTGGCACATATAGACCCATTTCTATTCTGTTTGCTTTGTATTTGGAACCATTTATTAGACAATCAAAAACAATTCATGGTGTTACAATTGACAGGACAGATCATAAAAGATAAGATAAGATAAGATAACCTTTATTTGTTCCACAATAGGGAAATTTCAGCGTTGCAACACAGATTAGGTACAGAAACACAGATTAGGAATAGAAGTATAATAATAAAAACAGATAATTTAGAAATAACATACACACTCTTAATTACAGCTGTTATATGGATAGAAAATATTGCACCAGGAATGATTGACATTGTCTAACAGTATTGCACAGGAGTATAACAGTATTGCACAGGAGTATAACAGTATTGCACAGGAGTATAACAGTATTGCACAGGGGTATAACAGTATTGCACAGGATTATGAAAGCTGAATGACACGTTCAGCACTAACAGTGTTTGTTGTAAAGTCTGACAGCAGCAGAAGGAAAGACCTGTGAAACCTCTCCTTCACACAGCGAGGGTGGATCAGTCTGTCACTGAAGCTGCTCTCCAGAGCGGACAGAGTGTCCTACAGGGGGCGACAGCTCATGGTCCAGCATAGATGTGGAGTTTAGCCAGGACCCTTTTGTCCCCCACCTCCTGCACCGAGTCCAGAGCACAGCCCAGGACGGAGCTGGACTTCTTGATGACTTTGTCCAGCTTCTTCCTCTCCCTCTCTGTGATGCTGCTGCTAAAGCAGACCACAACCGTACAGGAGGGCTGATGCCACCACAGGAGTCGTAGAAGGTCTCAGGAGTGGCCCTGTCACTCCAAAGGACCGAAGTCTCCTCAGGAAGTAGAGTCGACTCTGGCTCTTCCTGTACAGTGCGTCTGTGTGATGAGTCCAGTCCAGTTTGTGGTTCAGATGAACACCCAGGTACTTGTATGAGTCCACTCTCTCAGTGTCCCTTCCCTGGATGTTCACTGGTGAGGGGGCAGCAGAGTGGCGTCTGCGGAAGTCCGCCACCATCTCCTTGGTCTTCCCCACGTTGATGAGGAGGTGGTTCTGCTGACACCAGTCCACAAACTCCTGCACGAGTCCTCTGTGCTCCGCATCGTCGTCGCCCGTGATGAGTTCGATGATAGCAGAGTCATCAGAGAACTTCTGCAGGACACAGCTGTCCATGTCATGAGGTCTGCAGTGTAGAGGCTGAAGAGAAGGGGTGCGAGGACGGTGCCCTGGGTCCCCACACTGCAGGTCCGAGTGTCAGACACACAGTCAAACTGAGGTCGGTTTGTGAGGTAGTCCAGGATCCACTCCTCCAGGTCGTAGTCCACAGCAGCCATCTCTGTTAGTCCTGAACATGTCATTCAGCTTTCATAATCCTGTGCAATACTGTTATACTCCTGTGCAATACTGTGACATATTGTCAATCATCCCTGTGCAATATTTTCTGGCCATATGACAGCTGTAAATACGAGTGTTATTATTTTTAAGATTATAAGAGTGTTCTTTTTTTTCTTTTTCTAAGTTATCTGTTTTTATTATTTTACTGTGCCTAATCTGCTTCTGTAGCCTTTGTTGCAACACTGCAATTTTCCCATTGAGGGAAAATAAAGGTGATTTTATCTTATCTTATCTCCAGCTTGTCCCTCAAGAGCAGCGGCTTGATAGTGTTGAAGGCGCTGGAGAGATTAAAAAATAGGATCCTCACAGCGCTGCCAGGCTTCTCCAGGTGAGAGAGAGAGCGGTGCAGCAGGGAGATGACGGCGTCCTCCACTCCGATGCCAGGATGGTATGCAAACTGCAGCGGATGCATGGCTGGCCAAGCCGCTGAGGTCTTTGGCGCGCAGTGTCTTGGGCACTGGTACCACACAGAAGGTCTTCCAGACCTGTGGTACCACCCTAAGCTTTAGGCTCATGTTGAAGACATGCTCTATAACTCTGCACAGTTCATCTGCGCAGGACTTAAAATTGCCTGCTATGCAGATGATCTATTGTAGTAAACCAAATCAGAAATGTCCATACTCAATGTAATGTATTTTCTTCAAAAAATTGGCCCAATGTCTGGATTCAAATGAAATGTACAAAAAAATTGGAATGATCTCATTCTGGCACCCCTTCTGACATTTGGAAAGACCTACCCATTTAAATGGCAAATCTCTAAGATATTTAGGTGTGGTACTCCATAGAGACCTATCAACAATTATGGAAAAAAAATATACTACTCTCTTTACTATTAAAAAAGATCTTGAAAAATGTAACTTTATCCCCTACTTAAGTCTAAGTCAAAAGATTGAAACTATAAAAATGTATGTTTTGCCCAGATTTCTCTATTCCAGACTCTCCCGTTTGCCACCCCCAGCCGGCTAGTCGATGAGTAGAATAAAACAATCTCAAGATTTGTGTGACAAGGCTGGAAACCCCAAATCCGATTTAAACACTACAATTATCGAAAGAAAAAGGAGGTTTGCCTTTTCTGAAAAATGTCTTCAATTAGCTCAAATCGGACCGTAACCCAGAATATGAAGCTCAATGGAAAAATATTGAGATTAATGTTGTGCCGGGGGTTCCTGTGCAGGCCTTGCTGGCAGATGACGGTTGAGTCACTTGGAGGAAGTTAAGAATCCTTGGGTAAAATCTGTGTTTATAACATGGAAGGAGCTGATCAAAACATACATACAATATACTAAACAAATATATTAAAATCATAAACTGGTGACCAAGGTTTTGTACCAAATAGAACTGACCTGAGATTCAAGGTCTGGATTACAAAAGGTATGAAAGTTTTGTACCAGATTGTAAAAGATAATCACATGAAAAGCTTTGATATGTGGAGAGAATCCTTTGGCTTGGAGAAACAAGACTTTTCTAGGTATTTACAAATAAAGAGTTATTAAAATCAAGAAATTAAACAAAGCAACAACTCCACAACAACTGTAACCCTCCGACTGAAATTTTTATCAAGGTTTTATAAATCTGAACTTTCAAGAGGAACAATATCAAAATTATATAAATGTATTAATAATCTGGACAATAATTTAATTATATATATCAAAAATAAACGAGAAAAAGAACGTAACTTTGTTTCAACAGAGGAAGAGTGGGGAAATGTGTGTACATCCCTGAGGAGGATCACGAAATCACTGATATTCGAAAAGAAATTAAAAATAACATTTGGGCTTGATTTAAAAAATGACCTTTTGAAAGACAAGATGGGACTTACATGTTGTGCCATAATTTTTGTGACATTTTATTTGATGAATGCCATGCCTTTGTTTTATTTTGCTCTCTTTGTCATGTTTTCTGTGTTTTATTCTGTGTTTATATTTTGAAAAATGTGATTAATAAAAACACATCAAAACACATTCAAGCCTTACTTGCCAAGCTAAAATTTGATTGCATCTTGTTGTATATTTTGTTGTATATTTTTTTATTGTATTTTTTATGTCGGTGTAATCCCTCATTGTCCAGGAGTGTTCCATTGTAGAAAAAATACAGTTGTAGTCAACGTTTCGACTCTCATCCAAGAGTCATTCTCAATCAGAGAAACAAGTCTGAGAACTCTTGTTTATATCCTACTCTGTGTAGACCCTGCCAACAGGGCGGGACCTCCTGATAATGGGCCATTGAAACTAACTGAGATGGGCCAATTTACATCCTATTGTGACCTGACTTTGGCTTCACTGATTGAGAATGACTCTTGGATGAGAGTCGAAACGTTTTGTTTTTCTAAAACAGAGTCCAGATGATACAACCGAATTTTTTCTACATTGTATTTTTTACTCCTTTGTGCAACACTTTGTCACTATATGTCTATAAAAAGCACAAGACAAATAAAGTTCACTTACTTACTTACTTACTAGTGCAAATTAGCAGTGCAAACAGTTGAATAGGGAATTATTAAAGTGACATGTTTTTAAGTTGGGAGGGAGAGAAACTAAAACAGAGGGAAAGAAACCAACACTTGTGGCCGGAGATTCTGGTCTCGACAATATTACTTATCACTACTACACCAGGCTTGACACTATTCGGCCTCACGTTCTTCATTAATGAATGACGAGAATGTTGAAGGAATAGTAAATTGGCATCCATCCAGTGCCATCCATATCCAGTCGAGTTATTGCTTCCCTCCCCGCTCCAAAAGTTGTGTTGGATTTGGCTTTTACCACATTTATTAATAGTTCCTCTTCTTAAAAGACTAATTGGATGGATTGGAGGATTAATTGCAAATAGAAAATGCGCAGAACAAATTCATTTTCCTTTCGATGGGGATATCCTAATAGGCATAGTGATTTGTTCTAGACAAGTGACCTGTATGCCACCTGCAGCCATCTTGATTCTGGTCTCTAATGTAAACCAATGTTAATTCACAAGAAATATCAAAACAGTCTTGATTTTTAGTGTCAACAAATATTTTTTGACACTCATACTTGGTGTGAAAGGTTTGAGAACTGTTGATGTAGAACATAACATTTCAACAGTTCCAAAATCCATGTGTGTTGATGTTGTGTTGTGTTGTTTTGCGTGTACAGGGAGCTTGCAGAACGGCTGTGTGTTCTTGTGCTGCGCTCTGGACACCGGTGTGGTGCTGCTGCAGTGGTACGAGCCCATGCACAAGTTCATGCTCATCAAGGTAAACTGTGCTTCTAATGTAAGAGTCACTGTCGGACTCTCACCCATACACAGCAGTTTGCATTTGACATGGGGTGGGCAATTGCATTTCTACAGTCTCTGCGCACAGAAAATCTATGCAGCGCAGTAGTAATGCATGGGTTGTATTTTGGTTCGCGGTTAACCGTAGATCATTGGGCCAAGAAATTATCCATTTATTTTGGGACAGGTTATAAAATACTGTACATTTTCTTGCATGTTTGCACTGCCCCCCCTATCCATGACGTTTCTGTGGGAGCCAATTTACCTGTGTCTGCCTTCCTCCACATCTGGCTCCATCAAGACCAAAACATAAATAAAAGAAAGAAATAAGAAATAAAGAAATAAGAATAAAAAATATAAATTAAGTTAAAACGTCAAGCCGTGATAAAGGGCCCTCGCAATCCTTGCACCCACAGGAGGGCGCTTCTGAGGGAGAGCTGCCCTCCAACCCTGGGTTTTCATGCTTTTAAAAAAGGCAGGTGTCAAATTCCGTCCCATTATAACTTTGCAGGGGAAAATGGTGAGCTATTTTTAAAGATAGAAGCAAGATTTACATATCAATAGGTCCACCTAATCAAAATAAACAAACGCCTCATTGGTCCTTCTAAATCCGACGATGACAAAATTTACAAGGATTTTTGTGTTTTCAAAATTGCTGCTTGGTTAAGAGTTCGTTATGACCACACCCCTATGCAAATTCTTTTAACAACTTTTGATCCTATGTGATGATGATGTGTCAGTTTGGTGATGTGTTGTATATGTGACCTTGAGCAGATAAGTTTGTTGTGACCACGCCCTATCTTCAACGTGAAGGTGGCCATTTTGAATCAAAATATGCAAATTTAAAAAATCTAGCCCTCCTATTTGAACAAATTTGTCCTAGGGTTTTTATCCAACAGTATGTTCCAAATTTCATTGGATTATGACAAAGTAAAATGTTTACTTCCCATTTACTTTTTTGAGGTGTGGCCATGCAAATGTGGGTGGTGATAGGGCTGAGTCTACATTGTTCAGAATCAAATAAAGGGCCATAATTTGCCCCTGGAGGTAGCGCAGTAGGTAGGGCGCAGCAGAGCTCATTTCGTCATATCTTGCAGTCAGCGCGATTGCTGACATCGCAGGACGTGGAATTCTAAATAAGAGGCGTGATTATGCCCAAATATGAGGTGGAGTAAAGCAGCTTGAGGGCGTGGTCTGGTGCATTCTGTGAATGACCAGAATCATAACTAATAAACTTCCAAACTACAAACTAGTGCACTGGAGTCATGTTACATGTCCCACATGGACGAGATAATAGAGTAAACAACTTCATGAGCATAATAAACAGATTATAAATGATAGAATAATGAATAAAGAAAATGTTCTGTGATTTTTTTTCCAACACCGCGCAGCGCTGTTATACTCTCAGCTCTTAAAGCTCTTTGCTGGACACCTCCACCTCCCGCGTTGGACTTGTTACTGCGCGGTCTGGGCCGGACTGGACCGTACAGACTGTCATGTCCTCAGCTCAGAGAGGAACGTCTTTTAGCGAAACACATTCACATCACATCCACCCAAAATCCTTGCCCCAGTCTGCGTGCACTTCAGGAGCTGCTGCTGCCTGCCTTCCTTTAAGGATCACAAGTCGAATTTCTAAGCAGAGATGCGTGCGCGTTCTTAGTCTGGGTTTAGTCTGGGCAACCCGGGGATGAAGGCGAGCTCTTGGTGTTGCGCAAAAACAAATAAAGGGGAATTAAATAAAGAAAAAACGCTCCGAGGCTGCATTCCAATATTAAATTAATTATTAATTTATTTATTTTTAAAATTTTGGGAACACATTGAAAAACAGGAAATCAAACAATGTTAATGCTCACTTCTTTCATTGCTTGTAATTGAGGCATGACTGCAAACATCTCCTACTCAGGTGGTGCTTTTGAATGCCACAGATCTCAGTCATTGGACTGGCACCATCTCGCTCCAGCTTCCAGTGGCCAAGTACAGCCTCTTTACACCAGAGTTAAGGTCTTCAAGATAGCAAAATTGCGCCCTGATCCCGCCCCCCGGGAAAAAGCTCCCATTAACGCTACCTCAAGGGGCAAAATATGGCCCAAAGAGTCTTTGTACCAAATTTTAATTGTTCACGACAAACCATTTTTTTTCTTCCAATTTTACATTTGTAGGGGGTAAAGTAATTCTTCAAACAAGGTAAACCCCAGCCACCTTTTTCTTCTTATGATTGTAAAGTTTAGAATGGGATCCAGTTTTTTTCCCCTTGTCATACAAATATTGAGATTGTTTTATTCCACTCATCAAACGGTTGGGGATGGAAAAAGTCAGGAATAGATAAAGAAACCTTGGCAAAACATTCATTTTTATGGTTTCAATCCTTTGACTTGGTCTTTTTTTATAGTATTAAAAAGAGGGATATAATTTTTCTCCAGAATTGTTGATAGGTCTCTATGGAGTACCACATATAAATTATTCCGTTTGCCATTTAAATGGGTAGGTATTTGAAAAGGTCGGAGTGGGATTCCAGAATGAGATGATTTAAGTTTTTTGTACATTCATTTTGTATGCAGACATTGGGGCTTTGTTGTTGTATTTGGTTCATTATGTGTTATGTTGTCTGTGTTTGTCATTTGGTCATAAATCCTGTCTGATCATTGTGGATTAAGTTGGGAGTATTTGTTCCAGTCTTTTGGACATAATTGAGGTGTATAAACGATAGTCCACATTCAGAATAGAAATGAGTCTATATGAGGCACAGTCCAATCGGACCTTCCCTTCTTTAGGTATCAGAGATATAACGACTTCCTTCCAACTAGGAGGGGTCTGGCCCAATTAAGTTACCAGTTAAAAGTTACCAAAAGGAAAGGGGAATAAGTGTGTCTTTTAAAGCTTTCTACCACTCTGAGGTGAACCCATCGCTCCCCGGAGATTTGAAATGTTCTTCTGACATAACAGGCAAATTGAGGGTGTCCAGAGAGGAATTTATACCGTCACCTCTATCGTCTGGAATTTTTGAAAAAAAGTTTTTATATAAAAGGATTAACTGCTGATTGAATTTGTCTTGTTTAGTTAAGATTACATCATTTTGTCCGTCTCGTATTTTAAAAATTGATTCAGTTGTTTTTTTTAAGTTTCCAAGATTCTAATTTCGAAACTTTTGACCACTCTCATAATATCTTGTTGGTAAAGAGCATTCTTTAACTATTTCCTGTGAAGTCAGATCATTCATTTCTCTTCTTTTTAAAGTCTTGTAGCATTTTAGACGCCCTTTTTGGATGGTTTTCCTCCATTTAATTTTTTCCTGCATATATTTGCTTTTTCTCTTTTTCTCTTTTCGGAGGCATAGCATAATTCTCCTCAAGACTGCTTTTGGAAGCATACACCAAATGGGGGAAAATCCCCGATCGTTTTCCTCCAGATAAGTCTTAATGTTGTTTGACGTTTCCTTAAACAAAGGGTCTTAAGCAGGCTGGAATTGAACCTCCAAAGTGTGTTTTTCACTTTCTCCAATTCCACAGAGATGTAATATGAGTATGGTCACTTAGGTCTATTGTGCCTAAATCTGCTTCTGTGATTTTAGATCTGTCTTATTGAGAACAAAAAAGTAGTCTATTCTGGAATAGAGTATGTGGATTTTGCATACTTTGCATACTTTTGTAATCTTGTCAATATCTCCTGTATAGCCGCCAAAATCGCTGA